>CM054153.1:12169132-12186632 GCA_028751875.1 Rapana venosa
TGAAAGAGATAATATGAACTAGAAAGCAGAAAAAAGAAAAAGACAAAAAGAAAGATAGAATAATAAAGAAGAAAGAAAGAAAAATAACAGAAGATGAAAGAAGAAGAAGAAGAAAAAAGAAGAAGAAGAAGAAGAAGAAAAGAAGAGGAAGAAGAAGAAGAAGAAGAAGAAGAACAACAAAACAAAACACAAGAGAGAAGAAGAAGAGAGGAGAGGAATTGCGAAGAAGAAGAGAGAAGAAAGAAGAATAAGAAGAAGAAGAAAAAAGAAGAAGAAGAAGAAAAAGAAGAAGAAGAGGAACAAGAGGAAGAGAGAGAAAAAAGTAGAAAAAGAAAAAGAATACAAAGAAAAAGAAGCAGAAGCAGCTTTAAAACTCAAGACTTTATTTACAAGATCATTGACCTGTATGCAAGCTGAGTAGGTATTACTACAGCAGCTGGAAATCGATCTCCAGAGGAGGAAAAAAACTGCATTAAAAATGTCTAGACAGGAAGCACACAAGCAAGACACTTCGCTGTGTTCGCTGCCTCATCCTCTATGACGTTCACGTTCCGCTGACCCCACGCCGATCGTCTCTGGCTCTCGCCCCCCCAGCCATAGGCCGATTCTTCATGTCGCGTCCTCGGGGTCAGAAAACCACGGGGGACCTCTTAGTGTCAGGCCGACGTCAGGCCACCAGCCAGAGGTGACCTGCACTGCTTCCGGGGTCATTTTGGCGGTGTTCAGTGGTGCCTGTTCTGAGCTAACATACGCAAGACATCACGGGATAGCCTAGTGGTCAGAACATTGCGCTCGCAATCTGACGACCCGGGTTCGATTCCCGTTTCAAGGGGATGTTTTCCCCTGGAGTTAACATCATGCAGACTCCACTCTCCCCAAAAGTCCTTCGGATGATACTATAAACCGAGGCCCCGTGTGCGAACGCAGGAAGAACATCTTGCGCACACGTTAAATCCTGTTCTGCTTTTCGTAAGAGTAGGCCATTGTGTGCCGGTGGGAACAGATGACATAATTTACAAAACCGCATACACACGGGCACTGGATGTAAAAAAGCACATGAGTGCTTATTCCATTATCCTCGATATAAAAAATAAACAATAAATAAATAAACCTAATGTATCCTCTACTGATGACAACAATAGCTAAATCATGGAGGTAGACTGAGTGAGTGTGACCATCACAATGTCCCCACAAAGGCCTTTTTCCTTGAGTCTCCAACCGCGAAGGCGTTGATGTAAACACACCACAGACACACACACATTAAAAGAATGGGAAACCCAAACATGGGTCACCACGAGACCAGATCATCCGGGATCACCGAATCACAGACAATTTTCGTTCATTGCATACTGGTCACTGATGATGAGGATGATGTAATGCTGCTGCTATGGAGGTGCGCGTGGTTTGAGACTACTTGACAGGGATGTACTCTACGCTTCCTATCATAGCCTAGCCCAGCGTCAGCAGAGCTATAGAGATGCAGACATCCGCAGTGGTGGTCAGGTAATTTAAGCAACACTCTCAAAATTTGCATATGTAAAGTGGATGAAGCTCGACTGCGTGGTCTCAGTCTTCCCAATGACCCTATAGCAAATTAATTCTCTCTGTGGGTAGGAGTCGGCTAGAGTCCGAAAAAACCCCAATGACTCTTATGGGATTGGAACCTCCGACCTTCCAGCCAGTAAGCCAAGGTGCTGACCACTGCGTGATGGTGGCTGGTCATGGGCCCCGATTTAACTAAATACAATTTATAGATCAAGCAAGGAAATATTCATTCTAAGTTGAAGAGCAGAACAAATGTCCAGCTATGCATCTTACGTAATGAATGCATTGGAAATTTGCGATGAAAATGGGAGCAGTAGTGCATACTTGTTTCAAAGATAAATATGCTTTCTAAATCAACTCAGAGATTACAGCTTTTTTTAAAAAAAAGAAAAGGTTTCAATCTTCCCCATTCTCACCTACCCTCTCCCCCTCCCATAAAAAAAGGACTGAAATTAATCTAGTGTTTGTTTTTAAAGGAAGAAGAAGAAGAATGCGAAGAAGAAGATTACAAAGAATGCGAATAAGAAGAATGCGAAGAAGGAGGAGGAGGAGGAAGAGGAAGAAGAATGCAAAGAAGAAGGAGGAGGAGGAAGAAGAAGAAGAAGGAGGAGGAGGAAGGAGAAGAAAGAGGAGGATGAGGAGGAAGAAGAAGAAGGAGGAGGAGAAGGAGGAAGAAGAAGGAGGAGGAGGAGGAGGAAGAAGAAGAAGAAGGAGGATGAGGAGGAAGAAGAAGGAGGAGGAGGAGGAGGAGAAGGAAGAGGAGGAAGAAGAAGAAGAAGAAGAAGGAGGAGGAGGAGTAGGAGGAGGAGGAGGAGGACGACGACGACGACGACGACGAGAAGAAGAAGAAGAAGAAGAAGAAGAACAACAACAACAACAACAAGGACAACAACAAGAACAAGGACAAGCGCAAGAATGTTGCTTTAACGGGGGTGCTCAGGCTATAATGTTAGGATATTATCATGGAAAAAATACAATCTTAACACAAGATTCCCTAGCATGAAAACGTTTTTGACATAGACCTTGCCATTTAGCTTACATCAATAAAGGACAAAGCTATTGACCTGGGCCATGTATAGAGACTGATACTTGTGAAACAGTCCTAGGAAATGCAGCATTTTGTTAAAAAGAATACGGGACTCCGAGGTGAGTTGTGTGTTTTTTTCAACCTTTTGTTTGATGCCTAGTTTGTTTAGTTCTGTGGACTTTCATTTCACAACTTCTTTTTTGCAGGATAGGGCATGCAAGGAAAAGGAACTAAAAGAGAGCTAACATTCTTAAAGGCAAACTGTTTTTAACTGTAGTTTACATATTATGTTCTTTATTTTCCAATGAGAACTTGCGTGTTGAATACATTTATAATTTTTGTAGGTTTGTACCTAAGGAAAAGAAAGACAAAAAATGCAAACACATACATGCATGCACGCATTCACATACAAACACACACTAACGGGGACTAGATGTAAAAATGCACATGGGTGCTTATTTCATTATCCTCGAAATCAAATGAATAAAAAATAAAACTAAACACATACACACACTCTCTCTCTCTAATCACGCAAAAGGGAGGGGATGGGGGGGGGGGGGGGGGAGAGAAAGAGACAGAGTGAGAGAGAGAGAGACAGACAGGCAGACACACACACACACACAATCACACACAATCACACACACACACACACACACACACACACACACACACACACACACACACAAAACACACACACACACACACACACACAACACCACACACATACACACACACACACACAACACACACACCACCAGGCAGTCAGATAGAAACAAAGACTAAAAAAAAGCTTTTCCATCTCATTCTCACTGACAGCATCACTTCCATACCCCTATCATCTCTCTGAAATTGCCAGGACCTGCTTGCAGTGCTCAAGTCTTGTGCATCACTAAAAAAAAGGGAAACCTCTTTGTCTGAGCTCTCCCATCATCAAAAGCTTTCCATAATCCACCACTGGATTGAAAACAGGATTGAAAGCTGATATGCAAATGGAGCTGGTATCAGTATTGTGGTGGCGTCGTAGTTAAAGAGTTAAACGAGTTTGAAGTTCAAGGTTGGAGTTTTACTATCTGAAACTTTTTTAATGCACGTGCGTAAGAAATGGAAGGTACATAGTTCGAATTCCAGAGTGGTCTTCCCAAGGACTTTAAATAACATTCTGGATGCTATAGCTAGTACTTTCCTGAGGAACAGTAGCAGGAATGTATTTTGTGCATGACAAAAGTTTTAGCATTCATAACAATTTATAAAAGAAGAAATGTTAATTTACGGCAACGAGGTTTTTTTAAACCTAACTTTTAGCAGACTTTAAAATTAGAAAAAAGATACAGACCCCACCCCCACCCCCATCCCTCCAAGAAAAGGGTTGATGGCTCCAGTCTGTGCTGATCTTCTTAAAATAAGCAGCCCAATTTGATGTCAAAAGTGCTGTGACTATGGTTACGTTGTC
Source organism: Rapana venosa (assembly GCA_028751875.1). Classification (NCBI taxonomy): domain Eukaryota; kingdom Metazoa; phylum Mollusca; class Gastropoda; order Neogastropoda; family Muricidae; genus Rapana; species Rapana venosa. The sequence goes on from CM054153.1 coordinate 12,173,155, forward strand.
GTGCAATAAGCACAGTCGTGCAATAGAATCACCACACCACACCACACTACGCCACATTCCACCACACCATACCACACCACACCACACCACACCACACTACAGTACACAAAGGTACACTACAATATACAACAGTACACTATACTACGATACCCTACGCTACATTACGCTCTACTACTCTACACTAGGTCTACCCTACGCTACACTACGCTCCACTACACTACGCTACACTAACACTACCCTACACTACCCTGCGCTACACTACAATCTAACTTAATCCAGTCCAACTCAATACAGCTGTCTGCCTGCCTGCCTGCCTGCCTGCCTGCCTCTCTCTGTCTCTGTCTCTGTCTGTCTGTCTGTCTGCCTGCCTGCCTGCCTCTCTCTGTCTCTGTCTCTGTCTCTGTCTGTCTGTCTGCCTGCCTGCCTGCCTCTCTCTGTCTCTCCCCACCCCCTCCCCTGTCCCCTGTTGCTCCCGCAGTTTATTTTTGTACCACTCCCCCCGCACCCCCACCCATTTCTCAGTCAGAGCTCTAAGGTTCACAAATGGTGCAATTTTTGCGTATGCGACCGTTGTTACACACAATCAGGTAGCCGCATTCCTATTTCTTGAAAAGAGCGGAGACTGAACGTAGAAAAATAGAGATCAGTGCTTGCGTACTACCCTCGAAACAACTCTCTCTCTCTCTCCTCTCTCTCCCCCCCCCCCCCTCCCTATCTCTCTCAATGTTTTCATATTCACTGGAAAATCGAACCACTGAGCAATTTGTTTTAAAAAAAGAAACATTATTCTTGATACACTTTTTCTTTTAAAAATATACTAAACATTCTTTTTGGGAGATGAGTTAACTTTTTTTTTTCTTTTCTTTTTCTTTTTAGAAAAGATGAAATTAGACAGAATCCAATAGCAGTATCTGTCAACGAAACTTAAAAAGAAATGAATGTAGGTATGATTTCAGACGACAAGCGACGAAATTTGATCTTTTGTTTTAAGTACGTGGGTCTGTTTGATGATATATTTGTCGCGAGCACACACACACACACTACACACACACACACACACACACACACACACACACACACACACACACACACACACACACAGTGAGATTGAGAGTGTGACGAGAGAGAGAGAGAGAGAGAGAGAGAGAGAGAGAGAGAGAGAGAGAGAGAGAGAGAGAGAGAGAGAGAGAGAGAGAGAGAGGAGAGAGAGAGAGAGAGAGAGAGAGAGAGAGAGAGAGAGAGAGAGAGAGAGAGAGAGAGAGAGAGAGAGAGAGAGAGAGAGAGAGAGAGAGCATTTTCGTAACAGGCAGAAGTATGAATAAGATAGATAGGTTGGTAGGTAGTTAGGTAGGTAGGTAGTTAGGTAGGTAGATAGACAGATAGATGGATAGGTAGATAGGTAAGTATGTAGACAGATACATGCATACATACATACATATATATATATATATAGATAGGTAGATAAATACATACATAGATAGATGTAGAAAGATAGATAGGTAGATAGATAGGTAGATAGGTAGGTAGAGAGATAGATAGACAGACAGACAGACAGATAGATAGATAGATAGATAGATAGATAGATAGATAGAAGTATAGAGAGAGTGAGACGGACATAGAGATATATCATCCAAAGGTGGACAGACAGAGAGACAAGTAGACAGACAGACAGACAAAATAATTAAACAGACAGGCAGGCAGACAGACAGACAGACAACTTCGCAGAGAGACAGAGATATCTTTCAAGGACAACCCAAACAGACTTCTTGGAATGTAGAAGAATTCAAGTTAATGAACTACTGCATTTTAATTACTAGCCCTTTTGGCAGTGCGTGCGTGCGTGTGTGTATGTGTGTGTACTTTTGTGGGGGTGTGTGTATGTGCTTTTGTGTGTGTGTGTTTATATGTGTGTGTGTACTGGTGTGTGCATGCGTGTGGACGTGCGTGTGTATTTGTGGGAAGGCGTGAGTGCGTGCGTGCGTGCGTGTATGAGTCTGTACGTGTGCGTGCGTGTGTGTATGTGCATGCTTGCGTGCGTGTGTATGTGTGTGTGTGTGTGCACGCGCGCGCGTTATCTTTGTGTGTGTGTGTGTGTACAAGTGTGTGCAAACGTGTGGGTGTGACTGTGTATGTGTGGGTGCGCGTGAGTGCTAGCGTGCGTGTGTGTATGTGCGTGCACGTGCGTGTGTGTGTGTCTGTGTGTGTGAATATGCGTGTGTGTGTATATATGTGTGTGTCTGTGTATGTGTGTGTCTGTGTTGTTGTTGTTGTTGTTGTGTTGTTGTTGTTATTGTCTTCGATTTTACGTCTGTTCACTCTCAGTGATATTAGATGTGTGTGTGTGTGTGTGTGTGTGTGTGTGTGTGTGTGTGTGTGTGAATGTGTTTGTAAAAGAGGATATTGGACTGAGCATTAAATGTAAAATAAGGACAACTGGGCTTCTGGAAGTTGTTTGTGTGTTGTTTTGTTGTTTTTGTTCCTCAGCTAGAGCTCCGAGGTTCACCATTGGTGAGACTGCATACGCGAACAATTTTTTCTCCCCCCACCATGAAGGTATCCGCATTCCAACTTCCGGAATTATACTTGGGTATATTCGTGTTTTCGTAACCCTAACCGAACGCTTACACGAACTACTGGATCTTTACCGCGCATATTTCATCTTCTGCATGTGTATAGTTATACACGAAGGGAATCCTGGCACTGGCAGGTCTGGTCTTTGAAGTTGACCTGGACAATCGTAAAATTCTCCAGACGCCACCGAGATTCGAACCCACGACTTCATTGACCCATGGGATTGAAGTCGAACGGTTTTAACCACTCGGCTGTGCGCTTTGATTTGTCTTTGCAAGATATAGCGCTATATAAGTTCCATTTCTTCTTCTTGTTCTTGTTCTTGTTCTTCTTCTTCTTGTTCTTCTTCTTCTTCTTCTTCTTCTTTTCTTCTTGTTCTTCTTCTTCTTCTTCTTCTTCTTCTTCTCTTCTTCTTCTTCTTATTACTATTACTATTATCATTATTATATCGTTCGTCGGTTTCTGGTTGAAATAATAAAAACAGCAACAACAACAACAACAACCTAATAACAAGGACGGAAACGTTGCTGTTGTTGTTGTTGTTGTGTTGTTGTTGTGCGTTCCCTAGCATAACACTCAGGGGGGTCACCCAGAATGTGCACTCTAATTCGCTCATCCCACCTAGGAATCACCGTGAGATTGAAATGGCGCATTGAATGAGAACTTGGCGTGTATGGCTGTTTTTTTAAGAATGCAGGCAGGCAGGCAGGAAGGCAGGCAAGGCAGGCAGGCAGGCAGGCAGGCAGGCAGGCAGGCAGGCAGACAAACAAGCAGACAAACAGGCAGACAAACAGGCACAGGTAGACAGCCAGACAGAAGTCCCAATAATCATGCACCCTAACTACAAGCGTTCTCACTGACACCATCACTTCCCTCCACATCCCCATCATCATCATCATCATCTCTCTGAAATTGCCAGGACATGGTTGCAGTGCTCAAGTCTTGTGCATCACTCAAAAAAAAAAATGGGGAAAGTTCCTTGTCACTGAAGGTCTTCGCCTTCCTTCATCAAAAGCTCCCCATAATCCACCGCCGAATTGAAAACGGGATTAAAAGCTGGCACGGATTATGTGTCGGCTGTTAGTAGCCTGGTTGAGCCGTAGTAAAAGAGTTAAACAAGAGTTTGAAGTTCGCGGGGTCGTAGTGTATAGTCAGTTAAACTTTATTAATTAACCCTTTCACACAGTGAGGGGAGGAGTGGGTGGGTAGGTAAGGGGAGAGGGGAAGAGGGGGGAGGATGGAATTGTTGGGGTAGGTACGGCAGGAGGGTAAGGGGGATGGATGGAATTGTAGGGTAGAACGTTTTGGGGCTTATGTTCTTTAAAGAAGCTGATAGTACTGGATTGTTATTGTTGTTGTTGTTAGGCTTTCCTCAGCTTAACACTATAGAGGAACCCAGAATACGCACTCTGTTTTACTCATGACACCTGGGAATTACTGTCAGACCGTGAGTACACACTGGGTGAGAAGTTTGCGCGTGTGGCTGTTGTCAAGTACTTCAGGAAATAGGCAGCAATACTCCAGCCTCATAGGATCTTGTTTTTATCCTTTACAGAAAAGAGAGGGTTGTTGTGCTAAGAGCTTGTAACGGCTGAAGTCACTATCAGGCTTACGTTTCAATGCACAACAACATTTTAATGTAGGCTTTGGGTCCATTAATATCTGACACAGCTTTTGGCTTGGAACCATGGTACATTGTCACCGTTCTATCGCGACGTTGTCATGCTTTTTTGCTTCCAATCTTTTGTGCTTACAATAGTGGCTTAATTTTTGTTTTGGTAACAAAGAAAACATATACAGTTTCTTCCCCGTAAAAAATCCTGGGGATTCTTTCAGTACAAAATAGCATCCACACCTTTTGGAAATTCTGTGCTAGGCATTTTTCGCTTTCTATCACTCTTTTTGCTATCAATCTTTTGTGCTTACAACAGTGACTTAATTTTTGTTTTGATAACCAACTGCCAACTATGGAAACATACAGTTTCTTCCCCGTAAAAAATCCTGGGGATTCTTTCAGTATAAAATAGCATCCACACCTTTCGGAAATTCTGTGCTAGGCATTTCTCGCTTTCTTTCACTCTCTTTGCTTCTGTCTTTATCCCTATCTCTCTTTCCCCTCTCTCATGCTTATTTTCTGCCTACCCAGCCCATGCTCTTGCCTTTTTTCTTCTACATATCTGAATTGTTTTTTACTTTTAACTTTTCTGATGAGCTGCCCTGAAGTCGAACGTGTCGGCTGAGACCAGCAGGCAAACCTGCAGAGGTACAAGCACAGGAGAAGACCAGGCACTGCTCATTCCACCCAATACGTTCATACACTTTCTTCCCGCACCCCCTCTCCGAATATACAGACAGCAACTATTGTGATATGTCACATGAGCGAAAATGCTCTGCGCTGCCGTTAAGCGCCTGACAAGTCAGGCCCAGCGCATCTAACTTCAGCATGATTTATACAGTTTAACATAGTTTGTCGTCTTTCGTGACCCTTAAATAGTCATTTGAGTCAAGGCATTGATGATGATTATGATGATGATGATGACGACGATGATGATCACAATAATAATAATAATAATAATAATAATGATAGTGATGAAAACAGGATTAATCTTAGCGTATTCAACAAGAAAACGTACCCCCAAACAATTAGCCAAGCCGAGAAGAAAGACTACAATTTGGTACGGTATAGCAGGACAATGAACAGCTATTGTTAACGCGATATTGACAAAAATACAGACAAAACTTCAGAAGTACAGATGAACCAAACATCGCTTTTTGTTGTAAATATCAAAAGTTAATCATTACAGCCGCGAGGTTTTAGGTGCACTGCTAAAAATAATCCTTTGCTCTCTGCTAATGTGTCTGTTCGAATTTCCACTTTTGTCTTTCTTCTTGTTCTTCTTGTTGTTGTTGTTGTTGTTGTTGTTGTTGTTGTTGTTGTTGTTGTTCTTCTTCTTCTTCTTCTTCTTCTTCTTCTTCTTCTTCTTCTTCTCTTCTTCTTCTTCTTCTTCTTCTTCTTCTTTCATCTTCTTCTTCTTTTTTTTCTCATCCTCCACCTCCTTCTCCTCCTCCTCCCCCTCTCTCTCTGTCTCTTCCTCACTCTCTCTCTCTCTGTCTCTCTCTTTCTCTCTCACTCACTCTCTCTCTTCTCTCTCTCTCTCTATCTCACTTTCTCTCTGTCTCTCTCTGTATGCCTGTCTCTCTCTGTATGCCTGTCTATCTGTCTGTCTGTCTGTGTGTGTGTCTTTCACAGCAAGCTTCAACAAAATCTACTGGTAAAATTTATCTCGCAAATGTATGGACGTGTGGTTATCAAAGTACGTTATATCCATTCTTGCTCTTGTTAAATCATTTCTGTCGTATCTCTCTCTGTCTATGTGTCTCTGTCTCTCCCTCTGTCTCTTTCTCTGTCTCTATCCGTTACACACACACACACACACCGCGCGCGCGCGCGCGCACACACACACACACACACACATACACTCAACACCCCCCCCCCGCCACCTCACTCCACCCCCACCCCCACACCCCCGACACACACACCTACCTAAGTTTATTGGTAAATAAATAGTAATCCAATCCAATCATGGGGTTAATAGCCAGCTGACTACAGAGGCCCTATCAAGGCTGTCACCTCGTTAGATTTTTAAATCTCAGATTAAAACTGTGAAACTATATACAGATTAAAAACAGGGTTGAAAACTAACTCGTACTGGCAATCCCCGTATCATTAATGCCATGGTCAACTTTAAGGGTCAACAGAGGACAGCGACCAGGAGAGAGAGAGAGAGAGAGAGAGAGAGAGAGAGAGAGAGAGAGAGAGAGAGAGAGGAGAGAGAGAGAGAGAGAGACTGACTCTGAACTCTATGAACTCTAAACTTTTTAACTGTACTTCGGCCATGGGCCACAATACAAGCGAGAGGGGCGAAGTGGAGTAATAATAAGAAGACACAAAAAACCCCAACTTCAATCAATTGTCTAAAAATGCAATACATTCTAATGCATAACAAACGACTAAGCGTCATCAATATCATCATCCTCAATCCACACAGTCATGACTAGGATTGTCATCAATATCGGTGATTACAATCCAAACACTTATCACCATTATCTTTCACCCTTCCGACATCGTTGTTTGTGCTATATGTTAACATTCATACAGGCGAAATCTTGGTCACTTCTCAAGTATAGACCTAATAGGCTACTTTCCAGATTTACTTTCTTTTTCAATGCAATAACTAAGACACACCCACACCCACCCACCCACAGATTTATAGATTACAAAAGCGGTGCTAAACAAGAGAGAGAGAGAGAGAGAGAGAGAGAGAGAGAGAGAGAGAGAGAGAGAGAGAGAGAGAGAGAGAAACTCAGGAACTCAGGATTTTAATTGTAAAGCCACCGGCCTGTATACAAGGGGTATTCATTTTGACAAAAGAAACTTCAAATAAAACAGTACAAAATACGAGATAATGTTGGCATTATCAAGAGTGATTTCCCAAAGAAACATGAACTACTTCAACTTTTTGTACACCAGTTATACAAGGTTCTCGGGCTTTCAGAGCATGAAATATATACATATCCAAATGTCTTAACTGATAGACATGTTCACTATTCATAGTAGTTTGAAGAGATTGTTCATTTGCATTTGTGAAGTATTTTGTCAGATATTTCTCTCGCAAGTCTGTACATTCTGTGCATTCAAATAGAACATGGATTTCAGTTTCGATTCTGTCACAAAAAAGGGCACTTTTTAGATTTATCACTATATTTTTTACTATCTGTTATTTACAGTTCAATTACTAATTCCAAGTCGAAATCTAGCCAGAATATACCTGAATTTACCTATCGTGATAGCAGTAAGATTTTTTTCAGGCTGTTATAGTAATTTGAAAGACCTATATGTTTCAAATCTGTCACTGTCAGTTTTGTATGCCAGTCTTGATGAAAACAATCAACCATGTGCTGTCTCAATTCTTTTAGAAAAGCTTATTCATTTCTCACACCACAATTTACCCACACTTCAGAGAAACCAAAAAGATCAAGACATCTTTTAACAGAATACGACCAGTTAATGAAATCTACGTGTCCGGTGAGTTCTGGCATCTTGTTTACAGTCATCAAATAAGTCTGTTTTGCACAGAAACATATTTTGAAGCTTAAATCTGTATGTAATAGCCCTCAATATACAACAGATAAAGTCCCGTTTCTCCATAGATGATAGTGTTTGGGTTTGGGGGTAAACATTTAATAAATGAACTGATTCAATACATGGGAATTGTGTAAAACCCCAGAGCTCAGAAGCATACATCAACATGGGTTTGACCTGGCCATCACACAGTTTAAAAAACACAAACGTATCCATGTTACTCAAGGCCCACGTTGTTTTCAAGATCTCAAAAAATTAATGCTTTGAACGCCTGACATAATTTTCTAGAGCTATCTAAAAAGATACTGTAGTTGTAAGCGTAAAACCAAGATACCTGTAGCTATTGATAACTTCAATATTTTTACCTTCAAAATACCACTTTTCCGACTTGGATAAATGCCCACCTTTTCTGAACACCATAATCTTAGTTTTTATCAAGATTTACAGTTAATCCTAAAATGGCGGATTCTCTCTTTCAGTTCTTTAGATGTCCTCTGTAAGTTCTTCAGTTTGTTTTTGAAGGCCACTAGGGCTATGAGAAAACAGAACAACATCATCCGCATATAACAAGAGATTTCCTGCAAGCCAGGTAAATACTGAAAACCATATTTACCCTTTTGTGACACTTCTGCTACCTCAGTGATTAATAATGAAAAAATCAGAGGAGACATCAAACAGCCCTGCTTCACACCCCAAGGACATTTTTTTTAAAAATCAGACACTTCAGAACCCCATCGAACACAGCTTTGCACACATCCATACATACTTTTCAACATACGAATAATTTTTCATGAAACATTAATTTTGTAAACACATGCCAGAGCATGGTATGATTAACTGTATTAAAAGCCTTCCGGTAATCTATAAACGCAACATACATTTGACTTCTCTTCTGATGATACAAACATGGCCTGACCATTGAAACAAGAGTAAATGTATGGTTTACAGTAGAGTAATTTTTGCGAAATCCCGCCTGTTCTTCACTGATTTTTCCTTCCCCTTCTGCCTATTTATACAATCTCGGATTAAAGATGAAAGTAAAAGCTTTACTAACGATATTAAGTAGGGTGATGTCTCTATAATTTTCAGGGTTGTTATCATCACCTTTTTCCAGTAAGGGAACAATGACTGACCGTGTCCATGCTATAGGATAGGAACCAACTGTGTACATATGATTAAATAATGTTGTCAAAAAAGGCTATATGAATGGTTCTTCTGCTTTTAGAAATTCGTTTGGAATATGATCTAATCCAGAAGCTTTATTCACTATCAGTCCTCTAACTGCATCCTTCTGATATTTCGTCATCTAGATCAGAAACATAAACCTCTTCTTCCTCTAAATGTTCACCTCCACAATCATGTTCAATGTGATCCACAGCAAGAATGTTTTCAAAAAATGCGTTTTCCATCTGTCGATTGAAATAGACGGTAAATTAATCTTCCCTCTCCTAACTTTGTGTATTTGTTGACCAAAATTTGCCTCTATCCCCTTTACTTTGAGTCAAAGTATATGTATTTGTTCTTCTCCTTTATACAACTCTGGTACTCGGACCTCTTCTCCCCCATATGCCTTTTAGTCCTCCTCGCGTTCGGTACGATTCAGTGCTCTACCTGCTGCCTGCTTTCTCGGCAGGCACTCCCAGTCAAACCAGCGGTTTGTTGTCACTGCACGTGCTCCCAAGGTAGCCGTGTATTGCATGCACTCCCCTGCCTCCTGCAGAGGGGTTGTAAATTTGTCAACAGCAGCTTCTATATTATGGTCAACATCATAAGTAACATCTGCCAACATATTTGTCGCTTCTTCTGATGCTAGAAATTCCAGAAATAACTCTGGTGTTGTTGTTTTTTCCAGCATTCCATTTAACTTTCTAATACATGCATACATACATACATACATACATACATACATACATACATACGTACATATATATATATATACACATATATATATATATATGTATATATATATATATATATATATATATGTATATATATATATGTATATATGTATATACCTATACTGTGTACGTGTGCTGAATGTACGTGCGTGCGAGCGCGTGCGCGCGCGCGTGTGTGTGAATATGTATATTGATATGCAACGAAAGAAGCTGAATGCTGAAATATAACCCCCCAATAGCCAATTAAACCAACTTGGCCACAGAAACAAAGACCACCATGTAGAAGTTGGGTAAAATCTGAACTGTTGTCTGGAACATGGACAGAAACTGTGACACCATTAATTTTTAAGATTAAGAAATTTAAGAAACTGGGTGAGTGAGTGAGTGTGTGTGTATGTGTGTGTGTGTGTGTGTGTGTGTGTGTGTGTGTGTGTGTGTGTGTGTGTGTAGTAGTAGTAGTTCTTCAGTTTAACGTCCTTCCACTAAATAGTGATATCAGACAGGAAAGTGTGTGTATGTGTGTGTGCGTGTGTGCCCGTGTGTGTGTGTGTGCGTGCGCACGTGCTTGTGTGTGTGTGTGTAGGGGGGAGGGGTATGCATATAACTAATCAATCGCAATAAACAACTATTATGAAACAAGCATAAACAAGAATTCGGGAGGAGGGGGAAAAAAAAGAAAAAAAAAAAAGATAACCAACCCCAAAAACATCAAACAGCAAAAATACCAACTTTCCAATTCATATAACTTGAAGCTATCCTTATATCAGAGGAGTCTGAACATAGGAGTATGGCTTAATGACAATACAATTTCTTTCATTAATGGAATGTCTTTAAGAACTTGCTGCAAGCTACGGACTGGGAAGGCAGGTAAGATGTTTTTCAGATCTCTGCATCGTAAAAGAATGTGATCATTGGTAAGATTTTCACCACAGATACATGTTGCTTTTTTAAAAAATTTCGTTCTAAAAGCATTGAGCTTAAACCTGTATATATATAGTGTGTGTGTGTGTGTGTGTGTGTGAGAGAGAGAGAGAGAGAGAGAGAGAGAGAGAGAGAGAGAGAGAAGAGAGAGAGAGAGAGAGAGAAGAGAGAGCGAGAGAGCGAGATCAACAAAAGCAGAAATGGATATAACAAGAAAGAGATAGAGAGAGAGAGAGAGAAAGAGAGAGAGACAGACAGAGACAGAGGCAGATACACAGATGAGTAGAGAGCTACACCACACACACACACACACACACACACACACACACACACACACACACACACACACACACACACACACACACACATACACACAAACACACACAAACGCACACACAGAGAGGCAGACAGACAGGCAGACAGACATATAGAGACAGACACATAGAGAGGCAGATACACAGATAGGTAGACAGCCGCACACACAGTAACAGAGAGAGAGAGAGGAGAGAGAGAGAGAGAGAGAGAGAGAGAGAGAGAGAGAGAGAGAGAGAGAGAGAGAGAGAGAGAGAGAGAGATTGAGAGAGATTGAGAGAGAGAGAGAGAGAGATTGAGAGAGAGAGAGAAACAGACAGACACACAGACAGAGACACAGACACACACAGAGAGAAAGGTGACTGTCTGGAGAAGTCAAGCAGATTCTTCAAACTCTGGAACACTTGATGCTAATTAGTGCAGTTTCGTTGTCACGCCACTAGCAGCTTGGCAGATTGTGTGTGAGTCAGAGAATATTGCGTTGAGGGCTGAATATGAATTGCAACAGGGCGTCTGGTTTAAAAAAGAAAAGAAACCAAGAAACCAAGAAACAAAGCACCCCTGAATAGCATGCGAGACAGTTTCTGGTTAAAATCAAACAAACAAACAAAACAACTGAATAATACGGGAGACAGTTTCTGGTTAAAATCAAACAAACAAACAAAACAACTGAATAATACGGGAGACAGTTTCTGGTTAAAATCAAACAAACGAACAAAACAACTGAATAATATGGGAGACAGTTTCTGGATTAAATATGACCAAAGTAGTCTTGAACAGCATAGGGGGCACTTTTAGTTAAAAACAAACAACAACAAAACCAAACTCCAAGTTGCATGCGAGATAGTTTCTGGTTAAAAAACCCCAAACAAAACAACTAAATAATATGGGAGGCAGTTTCTGGTTAAAGATGACCAAAGTAGTCTTGAACAGCATAGGGGGTACTTTTGGTTAAAAACAAACAAAAAACCCCAAACTCCAAGTACCATACGAAGCAGTTCCTGGTTTAAACAAACAACAAAAAACAACAACGCTGAATAGCATGGGAGGCAGTTTCTGGTAAAAAAAATAAACAAAAGAACCTTGAATAGAACGGGTGACAGTTTTTTGGTTAAGAAAAACTAACAAAACAAACCAACAACCTTGAATGGCATGAGACACAGTTTCTGGTTAAAAACAAACTTAAAAAAACCCCACACCCTGAAAAACATGGGAAATGGTTTCTGGGTTAGAAAAATCCAAAGAAAGAAAGAAACAGAAAAACCCTGAGCAGCATGGGGGAAAGTTTCTGGTTACAAAAAAACAAACAAACAAACAAACAAACAAACAAACAAACAAACAGCCTTGAATAGCATGCGAGACAGTTTCTGGTTAAAATCATACAAACAGCCTTGAATAGCATGCAAGACAGTTTGTGGTTAAATTCAGCCAACCAACCAAACTTGAATAGCATGCGAGACAGTTTCTGGTTAAACACATACAAGCAAACAAATTAATAAAACCTTGAATAGCATGAGAGATAGGGATACAGACAGACAACTATGCATGCAGTTTTTAAAATAAAAAAAAGAAGAAGGTTGGCGCTGCTCTTGTGGCGACACCCTCTCCACAGGAAGTAAAGAGCAGCCCGAATTTTCAAGCAGAAAAATATGCCATGACTTGAGATACGATACAAAACATCCTGATGTTCTCTGTTCACATTTTTATAATATCCTACGGTGCTGTTCCATCATTGGCAAAAAGCTGAATTTTCCATACTACATCTGGGGACAGGAAAACCTGATGGTTAGAGCATTGCGCTCATGATCTGACGGCTCCGGGGTTCGACCCACCACCGTTCAAGGAGATTATTCTCCTCAGGGTCGACTCCACTTCACCGAAAGTCCTTCGGATGAGACAGTAAACCGAGGTCTTATGCGCGAACGCATGCAGAGCGTCTTGCGCACACATTAAAACCCGTTCCGCCTTTCGGACGAGTGGGCTATGAATTTTGGTGCCGATGGGAATAGATGACAAATTTGGCCAAAAATCGCATGCACAGTGGTCTCGTATTTAGACAGCATCTCCGAAGTCGGAATGCAGCTACCTTAATAGTGAGTAAATGGTTGCATGCGCAGAATCTTACCGTCGGTGAACCTCGGAGCTCTAACCAAAAAAACAAAAACAACAAACGAAAACAACAACATATTATATCTTTTGAATAAAAGGAAACAAATTTCAGTTCTTTCTTTGGTAATAGCTATTTCCCTTCTTTTATACTTTGAAAAAATTGTCCCTCAAAACTAATATCCTTCTTCCTTTTGCAAGAACCTCCAAAAACTAATCCGTTCAAAATTTAAAGATAGCATTATTTTTGCCTGTCTTTTACACTCAGTGTGGATTTTTTTTTTTTTGGGGGGGGGGAGAGGGTATGCAACATATTGAACAAGATGCGTGAGCATGTACAAATAATTATATATCTGACAGAAAGACAGACAGACATATGAGGTGAGTATATATGGTGAAGGGGGTATGGGTATGGGTGTGTACGTGTACGTGTATGTAAGTGTTTAAATGATTTAAAAGGAAATTATGCATCAGTTTCCTTTGTTCGTATCCATTTGGTTTGTTACTGTTTTTGTTGTTGTTTATGT
>CM054153.1:12189132-12200531 GCA_028751875.1 Rapana venosa
GGGTTTTCTTTTATTTGCTTGCTTTGGGGGGGGGGGGTGGTTGTTGGGGGGGAGCTGTTTTGAAAAGGGTTATTTCCCTTGTTTTTATTGTGAGACTGTATAAGTATTGGGCTATTATTATTAAGATGTATCCCTAACGGGCGGGGACTGGATGTAAAAAGGCACATATGTGCTTATTCATTATCCTCGAAATAAAAGAATTTGTCATTGTCATTGTCATTGTCTCTCTTCCTCTGTGTTTCTACTTTCTTCCTTTCTTTCCTGTCAACCCATTCTTGTCTATGTTCTGCCTCTGTGGTCCATTCGCATGCTTTTCTTTTTCTCCAGAAAGAGTTGAAAGATAACAAATTCTCTCCCATGAACACAGTCGGATGCGCTGGGCCTGACTAGTTAGGCGTTTTTAAAAACGGCAGGGCAACCCACTTTCGTTGATATGACAGACAACAATCATTGCTGCCGACTGAATGTTCGACCATCCCAGCTTCTTAAAACTCAACAAATAGCAGTCGGAACTATCTCTCCTTACTACTCCCCCCCCCAAAAAAAAAACACACCCCACACACCACAAAAAACCACACAAACAAATAACAACAACAACAAAACTAAAAACTCGACAACAACACAAACGAAACAACGAACCCCCCCCCCCCCTCCCCTGTAAAACAAAACAAAAAATCCAAAACAACAACAAAGCCCAAAATAAAACACAACACACACAAAATCCACCTCAAAACAACAGTTATAAAACAAACAGAGAAAGCAGCCAAAACAAAAGAAAGACAGACAGAAAGACAGACAGACAGAACAAGAAACCCTATACCTAACCCCCTCCCCACCCCCACCACCACCACCACCAGCGCTCTCCACAAAAATAGCATACCAGGCAAATTTTCTTTTATCAACATTTTTTTTTTAAAAACTGCCTCAGACACAGACATGCACAAATTACATTTCTAAAAGAAAAAATATAACAAAAGCAATAATAACAACAATAATAACCATAACAGTAAAGAAGTATGCAGGTGGCAGGCAGACTCTGTATCGGATAATCATATTAAATCTAGAGAATAATGATATTGGACTGTGCTGGACATTACAAGCATCTGGGATTCATAGGCCACGAAGCTGGTCAAAGTGATCTAGTGTAACTGACACTTCAGTGGGTTTGGTTGTTTTTTGTGTGTTTTTTGTTTTTATTTTTGTGTTTGTTTTTACCAGCAACCAATCCACGTTCGCTTCAGAATCACGTGGTAAGAAACTGCCGCTTCCTCGTAGCTTATATAAGAATTTTAGTTGTTTTTTTTCGTGTTTTTTGTGGTTTGTGTTTTTTGTTTGTTTGTTTTTTTACCAGCAACCAATCCACGTTCGCTTCAGAATCACGTGGTAAAAAACTACAGCTTTCGCATAGCTTATGTAATAATTTTAGTTAGGGTTTTTTTGTTTTGTTTTGTTTTGTTCCTCGCTAAGGCTCCCGTGGTTCACCAATGGTGACATATTGCGTAAGCGACCGTTTTTTCTTTTGCCCATCATTAAGGTAGCCGCATTCCGACTTCGGGGGTGATGTCTAAACACGACCCCAGTGTGCATGCAGTTTTCTAAATGTTGTCATCGGTCCCTACCGGCGTACAGTGTCCTACTCTTCCGAAAAGCGGAACGGGTTTTTGACGTAATGTGCAAATTGTTCAGCGTGCGTTCGCACATGGGACTTCGGTTTTAGAGTCTCATCGGAAGGACTCGAAATCCTCCCTGGAGTTGGAATGGCGCCACTTTAATGGTGGGTTAACAGTCGCATTCGCAAAAATCTCACCATTGGCAGTGCTCGGAGCTCTAACCGGGCAAGGAAGAAAGAGAAAAAAACACCATTCAACCAAACTGTGTGTACAAGATATTACGTGCGCATCTGCTTACAGGACCTCAGTGGGTTTGTATTTTGTAAAATTTATATCTCACCTATCAAAATAAAATGACTTGCATAAGAATGGACTCGGAACCGATGTTATCAACTCCAAGGGGAACAACAATTCTCTCAAACAGACGAGACACTCGACAGCGACTCTCAACCTCGAACCCTGAGGGTGTTTTCCACAAGTCATCGTGAGTCAGAGACACTCTTACCGACATGTTTACTTTCTATATATGTAGATAATAATAATAAAAATAATAATGATAATAATAATAATAATAATAATAATGTACGGAATTTATAAAGCGCTGAATCTTGTAAAGCAACAAATCAAAGCGCTCAAGATCCCTGACCAGAAATCCCTCAGAGACTCACATAACCTGAACAGCGTAGACTGCAAACAGTGACTTTGTAAAATTACATTGGTATTGCAGGATGGGGAAAAAGTGACGTTGTATCGACGTAAACAAAATCGCCAAGGCTTGCAGTAAAAACATTTTGTCATCTTTAAACTGCGAACACGACACTGCCAGCTCTTATCTCTTCTCCACCGCCTGACAATATCCCACACTGACCAGCCAGTGGCTCTGTGACGCACGTCCACAACCTTGCTCCCCTATCCCGCAGCCCTGTCCTACCTTCAACACTCTGATACGCCAGGTATGGCCCAGCCCAGTACAGCTCCAGGGAAAGAAAAAAAAGCTGTGGGAAAGGCGGGGGTCCCTGCGACAGACTGCAGACTTTGCCATCTAGATCGGTCTAAAAAAATTAGCATGGCCGGGGAACGCAGAAGAAGAAGAAAAAAAACCCAATTATCTTTTGAAATGCTAAGTCGAGATTTTCTTCACCCATAACATAACATGTCCTCTCTATTGAATAGAGGAAAAAAATCCTCTGAAGTTGGAGTACGGCTGTCTCGATAGTGAGGTGCTTGAAAACATTCATGCACGCAAAATTCTCATCCCGTGTGTACTTAACAATCTCACAATAATTCCCGGGTGTAATGAGTAAGACATTGTCCATATTGTTATTCTGGGCGAGCCGGAGAATGTTAAGCTGAGGAACGTCAAACTACAACATCAGCAGCAAGCAACATGCCCACACCACAGCTGCAAAATGCTACCGTTAGGTGGATCGTCGGTCTAAGAGGTAACACGCCTGCCTAGAAAGCGACAACTCCGGGTCGGAGGTATGCGCATCCATAAGACCATGACTGGTGGTCTGGGCTCTAGTCTTTCGGATGACACGATAAACCGAGGTCCCGTGTGTTATACAGAATCATTCAGCGCACGTAAAAGAACCCACGGCAACAAGAGAGTTGTCCCTGGTAAAACTCTGTAGAAAGAAAAGCCACTCTGATAGGGAAACACATACAGTGGCAGACGGGAAAAGAAAAAAAAATAATGGGTGGCGCTGCACTTGTGGCGACGCGCTCTCCCCGGGGAGAGCAGCCCGAATTTCACGCAGAGAAATCTGCCGTGACTTAAAGTGGTATGAAGAAATGAAATGAACAAAGCACGAAAATGGAATAGCCCTTGAACCGAATTTTTTAATCAATCGAAACACAACAAAACTCCACGTAGGCGTTCGACAGCTATGCATTACAGTTGTCTCTGTAAGGAGAGTACTTTCCCTCAGATTAATTTATAAAAAAGCAACTCAAACAAGAAGGAACACATGATCAGGGAGACAGTGTGATCAAGTTAGACACACGGCGTACATGTTATATCGGTGGCGAGTTGATGGGTAATATTGCGCTTTTGATAACAAATCATACTTTATTGTCTTACCTGGTCACATACACTTGTTTATTGTTTTGTTATCGGTGCTGCTATTTTTAGTGTGGCAGGTTCGGTAACCCTCGATCGCGAAAGACAGTTTTAAAAAACAACAACAAAAAGACAAAGAAAGAAAGAAAGATAGAAAGAAAGAAAAGAAGGTAGGAAGAACGAAACGTTAGAAGAATAGATTAAAGAAAGACAAGAAAAAGGAGAAAAAAAAATGATAAAAGTAGTAGTAGCAGTAGTAGCAGCAGTAGAAGTAGTATAGTAGTAGTAGTAGTAGTAGTAGTAGTAGTAGCAGCAGCAGTAGAAGTAGTAGTAGTAGTGGTAGTAGTAGTAGTAGTAGAAGTAGTAGTAGTAGTAGTAGTAGTAGTAGTAGTAGTAGCAGCAGCAGCAGCAGTAGCAGCAGCATAAGCAGCAGCAGCAGTATTATTAGTGGTGGTGTAAAAACCAAAGAAATAATTATTTGCTTTATTGAGAACTTAAAATGAACTTATCATTATTAAAATAAAACCTGAATTTTGGGGCGACGATATTTGTTTTGTGTTTACCACAACAAAACCAGTATATATATAAATATTAAAAATATATATAAATATAAATATATAATAAATATTTATATTATATAATATAAAAATATTTCTTTCTTTTCAGTTTCTTTTACGCGGGGGAATTTTAGAGACTTTGGGGAATTTGCTTGAGGGCTTTCACAGTTCTTAAAATCAGGAAGCACGTGTTGAAAATCTTGCAATTCTAGAAAATTTTTTTAAAATTCTTTTATTTCGGGGATAATGGAATAGCCTCATGTGTTTTTTTTTTTTACATCCCTCCCCGTGTGTATGGGTTTTGTGAATTCTTCATCTTTTCCACCGGCACACAAGGCCTATCTTATAAAAGCAAAACAAAAATTTTAAGTTGCGCAAGATGTTCTGCGTGCGTTCGCACAGGGGGGGGCCTCGGTTTATAGTTCTCCGAAGAACTTTTGGGAGATGGAGTCTGCCTGATTTTAACTTGGGGAAAAAAAATTCCTTGAAGGGGAATCGAACCCGGATCGCAATTGCGAGCGCAATTTTTAACCATAGCTTCCGTCCCCCCAAATTTAATTTCTGTCTCTGTGTTTATACCCCCCCGGGCACAAAGGCCATATCGGGGCTGTCACCCCCTTAAATTTTTCAGAAACCCCAAAACATTCGTTTCCAATTAAAAAGGGCCCGTCATCTGGACCTTCAACCCCCTCAATCTGAATTTTTTTTTTTAAAAGAAAAACTTTAAAATAAAACTACCTTGACATTTTTCCCTTTAAGGCCAATAAAAAAAAAGCGCTAGCGGAAGACGCCACCAAGCCTTTTGATTTATCACCCCTAATTTAAAAGCAATGAAAAAAACCATACTGAAGAAAACTGCAGAAAAGATACCCGTCCCCATCCCAGCTTACAAATACGCACCTGGTTCCAGAACAAAACAAAAACACACAAAAGTATACAACGTAGCAAAAAAAGTTTTAATTTTTAAGATTTTTTTTAAAAAATAATGAAAAGAAAATAGCTGGTAAGGCAAATTACACAAGCCAAAGAGCCCGACAGAAAGTAAGTGGGAGGAGAGACAGAGATATGAGTGACAGAAAAGCGACATTTCTAACCAATTTCCAAAGGTGGGAATATGCAGTTTAACCAAAAGAACCGCAGAGATTTTTTTTGGGGATTGTGGGATCGGGGGAATCTATCCATTATTTTAAAATTCTTGGCTACGGCAGTAAGTCAAACAGGAAGAAGGGCCCTTTATTAAATGTCTGCTAATTTTATCAATACCGTGAAGGTTAAATATATCAAGGGAATGTTTTCCCCAACCGCCACCCAACAAAAAGGAGACAAAAAATTTTGCGGTGTGTTCCAAAATAGTAACACACTTTGCTCTGATCGCAGGGAGGTAAACCTTTTTACCACCCCGTCTACCCACCCCCCTTTCCCGTCATCTGTACCTCCCCCCGACGTAGGGTACCCGAAAATTAATAATAATAATAATAGGGAAATTTTATAAGCGCAAATCTTGAAAATTACAAATCATGTGTTCCATTCAATCCCTCCCACAAAACAACCAAAAATGAAAACAATATTCTAACAAATTCAAATACACAACAACACACAACACACACAAACCAAAAACCAACAACACACACACACAACACCACACACACACAACACACACACACCCCACACATACAACAGATTGTACTTTTCGCAGGGTAGGGAATTTGGGGGCTTTTAAAGGCAGGGACGTATAGATAAAAAAAGGGGGAAAAAATTTATTTTTAAATAGGTATGTTTTGAGGTGGATTTAAACTGTCTTAAGTGGCTTTTCACAAGGAGAGAGGGAGGTCTTAAAGATTGATGGACCAGAAAATAGAAAAAGACGAGGGCCAAAGTGGAGGGTTTGAATCTGGTATTCGTAACCCGGGTTTGCACAGAGCGGGGGGAAACGAAAAGGGAGTGTAGGGGTGAAGACATTAAAATTCAAATTCAAATTAAAAAGCTTTATTATCCAAAGACAAAAAAATTCCGGCGGTTACTGCCTACATAAAACAATAAACATTTAAAATAGTATTAAATCCACCACACTGTCCAACATCAGCACGCCCCATATGGATAAAAATGCTCCAAAATCAAAATTCTCCCCAGCCAAAAACCCCACCCAAAAAATCACTTTACTCATTGCCAAGTAAACCCTACGTGCAATTCACAATCACTCGCGCACCGCACGCACCTCGAAATTTGAAAACATTGTCCCCATGCTCAGCTTTTTAAATAATATAAGTCAAAATTTTTAAAAGTTGTAAAGACAAATATTAATTAAAAAATTTCTATTTTCTTTTAAAATATTGAACAGTCTAAAATAATACCGGCCGTTTTAAAAAAAAAAATCATTTGTATAACTGTATGATAAGAAAATATCTGAAGTTTTTTTTTCTTTGAAACTGAACAAAAGTTTCACAATAAAAGGGCTTATCCTTTTCTCTCTCTCTCTCTCCTCTCTCTCTCCTCTCTCTCTCTCTCTGTGTGGCTTTGTTCAATTCAGATTTATTTTCATACATTTATTAAATTTCAGAATTGAGGTTGGAATAAAACTATTTTTAAATGGGGTTTTAGACTGGGTACTCTTAGCGCTTTTTTAGAAGGGGAGTTTTAAAATATTTTGCAAGCACATGTGTTCATCACTCACTCTGTCTCGCTCTGTCTCTCCCCAAGGCATTCATACAATCATTTATTTCATTTGCTCAAAGCCCACAATTTTGCCACATTGGTTACAATCTTTTTACTATGTTTTTTTTTTTTAACGTCAGGCCCCCTCCCCAAAAAACTAAGGGAAAAAAAAGGACAGACTCAATAAAACATCGGGAAAATTTTGTAAAACTTTTACATTCACTTTAGGATCCGGGGTTTTTGAAGGGGGAAAAAATGGTGAGTGGATTTTCATTTACCCCCAAAATCTGTATTAGCATCAAAGTTTTGTTTACGCAAAAAAGTACTAGATATTTGTATTTTGTATTGATTGGTGTAGACGCCTACCTTTACACAAACAAAGTAAAGTTTTGGGTTTGGGGGGGGGCCCCGCGAAAATCAACAACATTTCCTTATCTTTTTTTAAAATTTAAAGGGCAAGACAGTTCTGTTTTCACCTGAGGGGGAAAATCCTCAATTTTTTAAAATACATGACAGGGGTTAGACAGATCTTCCAGAGCAGAGTCATCAGAATATTTGATTAACGGGTTTAAAAAAAGCCAGTGCAGTCATTTTTTGAAAAGGGGGAAAAGGAGGGGGGGCAGAACAGTCCTTGGGGGGGAAAACCCTGGAATTGATCTTTGAGGGATATGGCTTTTTTTAAACGAACAAACTGGTCCCGGGGGTGTCAAAAGCCCTTTTTCCAGAGAATTACCCAGGAAGAATTATTGAGAGCAGTTTGAGGCTAATAATGGGGCGAAAGGTATTAAA
The DNA here is from genome assembly GCA_028751875.1 of Rapana venosa. Classification (NCBI taxonomy): domain Eukaryota; kingdom Metazoa; phylum Mollusca; class Gastropoda; order Neogastropoda; family Muricidae; genus Rapana; species Rapana venosa. Next base: position 12,196,803 of record CM054153.1, read on the forward strand.
GGCAGAAGAAAGTCAATGAAAAATAAGAACAAAGGATGGGTTTTTTTTGTGGGGAAAAAACATTATGCAGCAAGGTAAATTTAAACATCATTTGTGCTTCTTTTTTCTTTGTTGCAAATGAAGAGGATCGATATGAAGAAGTAAGAAAAGAACCTTTTGGGAAAGATTCGTTCAAAACTTTCTTACTATTGGAGTGAGAGCCCCTGGTCTAATCATTTAAAGATTTGGGGGGGATTTTTTTTGGAACAGGCAAATTTTGATTTTTTCCAGACTTGGGAAATGGCATGCTTTCAAAAACAGAAAAAAATCACTAAAAAAATAAAAAGTGCTTGCAAAAGTTTTTTAAAGCCCACCCCAAAACCCTCCCCACACCCACAGCCCCTTTCCCCACACAAAACTTTTTAAAACTATTTAACATCTGTAGCATGAACAGTAAATCTTCTCATTCGAATATTTTTTCCAGACTTTTGTTGCAGGTTGCAGAACAGATTGAAGCTCAGTTTTTTGATCTTTACGTCAAAGCGGCAAATGAAAACATTTATTATCGCAAAAGTTTTTGTTCCTCTAGTTGCATTTACTGTGTTGACTTTTTTTAATTTGTTGCCCCGAAAGTATCTTTAAACCCTTCCCGCATTTTGCCAAAAGACCCCCTGAAATTTTTCTTCAACTTTTTCTTTTTAAAAAATTTTTACATTCTCGAAATTTTTTTTTGAAGTTTCTTTTTAATGTTCTGCAGGCCATTCTATCACCGCTCGAAACGTAAATTTTTTTTTTGTTTAGAGGCTTTTTGTGTTTTTGTCCCCCAGAGGTAGGGGGGGCTGTTTTGTGGAGACATTTGTAAAAAAGGGATGACTTGTACTTACTTCTGTGGCACGGGAACCATGGGGAGATTGCAGGATGGGTAAAACTCGATTTTTTCTTTTTGAGGACAATCGAGCTGCAGGTTTTATGGTTGAGGGGGGTGGTAGATGATTGGAGACCCCGCCAAAAAGAATTTCAATGTCCAGACGTGAAAGAATAAAAGATGTGACAAGTTTGGTGTTATCAGTGGGGGAGGGACTTTGGGATTGCACTATAGGCCATATTTGGGTGCTTAGGCCAGTAGTGCCCTCCGGTGAAGCCATACTGGCGCCCAATTCAAGTAGGGCATTTAAGCCCGCTTCTGACACCATTTGTAACAGAGTGGACCTTTTTGATGTCCCATCTCTGCACAATCTCGGGGTAAACGGCCATCACACACACATATCACATATCCTGACATTCTCCTGATGTGATAATAGTTCCCCCACCCACTCCTAGTGATGCTAGGGGCTCCTCCACTATAAACAATAAACAGTATCCCTGCCTTCTGGAAGTTCTGTGCTAGAAAATCTCCCCTTTTCTATCCCTGTCTTTTGGGGTTTTTCTCTCTTTCCTGGAGAATCTAAACGCAGCCACTTATACCGGCGCTGATCAAGCTGCTGATGCGACGCCATCTTAGTTTGAAGCGATCGTCTGCTCGCAGAAAGTAAACATGCGTGACGTAGCCTACATAATTTATCCACGAACGTTTGGAAGGGGGGAGGGGAGGGCGGGGAGGGGTACTCCCGTTTCATAACAGTTAATCAAACTAGCCGTCAGCCCTTTCTCTTTTCTGTTCTACCCATTTCCCCTTTTCGATTTACTGTCAACTTTATTGCTTCGAAGGAACAGTTTCTGTAGTACTTGGTCTCATTTTCTCCCCCACAGTCCTGTTACAACATCTTTGCTCTGAACGGTCAAATGCACTTTTAAGATGGGTTTTTTTGGTGTATTTTCGTTAACTACAAAATGCTTCCTAGAAAATACAAAAACGAATCACGAAGAGATCAGGTGGATAAAGTTTGCGTCACGTTTTTAAAGTACCAGGAACGTCATCGCGTCGAATAACTTGCAGTCACTTGATGACGACATATTTCTCACGGGCAAAAGCTTCGTCAGTTCTCCATATATAAGCGCAGTGCAGACACGTTCTTCAAACGCTGTTATGATGGTCGCTATGTCGTCACCGTCACCGATCCCTCAGATTCCGAATCCTTTGGGGCGCCTTCGAAGCTTTGTCAACCACCTTTCTCCAGTCCTCGCGTCTCTCGGCCGCTCTCAGCTCCATGTCTGTCCACTCTCGAATGTTGTCCTCCCATCTCTTCTTTTGTCTGCCTCTTCTTCTTCTTCTTCCTCCTCTCACTGTGCCTTGTGGGATTGTTTTAGCAAGACCACAGGAGCGTGTGACATGAGCAAACCAGTATAGGGCCCGATTTTATTGCGGATGCGTCTCTTGACTTCTTCATTCGTGATGTGGTCTTTGTATGAGATGCTATGACCAGAGAGCGCATCAGTCTGAGTTTGGAACTGATGTCGACTTTTCTGTTGCTCCAGACGCCATGTAGCCCGGTGGTTAAGTCCGTTTGACTCGCAGAACTCTGGACCAATGAAGTCGGGGGCTCGAATTTGAGAAAACTGTGTCGGGGTTTGGGGGTTTTTTTATTTTTTCCCGGGTCAATAAAACATGCAGACCTGCCAGCACCTCAATTCCTTTTGTGCATTATACGCAGCAGAAACAACACAAGTTAAAGACCCCGGATTTTTATGTCACGTTGACGGGGGTTCTAAAACACGAACTACACAATACGTCCGTTAAAAAACAAAAAGAGCTCTCTAAATCTAAATGTGTCGGCTGAGGCCGCGGAAACCTTCGGGGAGCTATATCACGGGGAAAAACCGGCACGAGACTACCAAAATAAGGAAACTAGAGGAGGAGAGGAGGGAGGAGGAGGGGGAGAAGACCACAACCAACAAGAAGAAGAAGAAGAAGAAGAAGAAGAAAAAAAGAAAAGAAAAAGACGAAATAAGAAGAAAAGAAGAAGAAGAAGAAGAAGAAGAAGAAAAGAAAAAAAGAAAAAAGAAGAAAGAAGAAGCGAAAACAAGAAGAAAGAAAAAAAGAAGAAAGAAAAAGAAAAAAACGAAAAAAAAAAGAAGAAAAGAAAAAAGAAAAAGAAAAGAAAAGAAGAAGAAGAAAAGAAGAAGAAGAAAAAAAAAGAAGAAGAAGAAGAAGAAACAAAGAAGAAAAAGAAAAAAAGAAGAAAAGAAGAAGAAGAAAAAGAAGAAAAAGAAAAAAAAGAAGAAGAAGAAGACAAGAAAAGGCGGGAAGAAGAGAGACAGCCCCTTTTGTATTTTAACACTCCTTTCGACCTCCCCTTTGTTAAAAAATTAAGTCAAAAACTTTTTCCCCTCCCGCGACGACCGCGTTCAAGACAAAACAGCAACACCCAACACACAGAAGGCTGGACGTTATTAAAACCACACTCAGGTGTTTGCCACTCCTTAGCAGGGCAGCCCTCCTATCTAATTATGGTTTGTGGCATGGGAAATAACGGCAAAGGCAAAAGACTTCGGACAGTGGGAAAGGTGGTCAGTTTTGTTAAATTTTACATCAACATACATAAGAGAGAAAGACGGGGGGGAAGGGGGGGAAAAAAGAGAGAGAGAGAGGAGGGGGGGGGGGGAGAGAGAGAAGAGAGAGAAGAGAGAGGAGAGAGAAGAGAGAGAGAGAGAAGGAAAGAGAGAGAGAGAGAAGAGGGGAGATTATTGTCAGGTACGGTTAAAAAAGAGGGGGCTGAAGCAACAAGGACGGCAGGGGGATAAAATTTTTTAAAAAACCCCCGCCGCTTGGGGTTAAGGCATGCGAGCCGTTGCACGTAATGTATACACAGA
>CM054153.1:12201031-12216031 GCA_028751875.1 Rapana venosa
CCTCTACATGCTCTACATCGCCTGATTCAGTTGTACCCGAAACTCTTACAGCTGTCGCCTGACCGCAGGACAAGAGGACATACCTCAGTCACACGATTTCCCCCGATTTCCAGGGAAAAAAAGAGAAAAGAAATTGCCATGGCTAGCTATCAAGTTGATGATATCACGTCGCTTTGGGTTTTTTTGTGTGTGTGTGTGTGTGTGTACATTTCCTTCTTCTTTTTCTTCTCTCTCTTTCTCTTTTCTCTCTCTCTCTCTCTTCTCTCTTTCTCTCTCTCTCCCTTCTCCTCTCTCCTATTTTTCATTCATACCACTTTTAATTTAGTCACGGCAGATTTCTCTGCGTGAAATTCGGGATGGTCTCCCCTACGGGGAGAGTACGTCGCCACAAGAGCAGCGCCACTCTTTTTTTTTTTTTCCCCTTTTCTTGTCTTCAACTGTGTTTTGTACGTTGCCTCACCAGCTAAATGGGCTGCGTAGCTTATTAGCATTTAACTTTGTTCATTGTTCATTCCTTTGCTTTGTTTCTCCCTTTCTCCCTCCCTCTCTTTACCTCCCCCCCTCTCCCCCCCCCCTCTCTCTCTCTCTCTCTCTCCTCCATCACTTCCGTCCTTTCTCGCTCTTTCCGTTTTTCCTGTCTTCCCTTCCCCCTTCCTCTCTATATCTCTCCTTCATTCCCTTCATTCCCTTCTCTCTATCTTTCTTCCTCCATTCTTCCTTCCTTCCTCCCTCCCCCCACTCTCCTTCTCTCTCTGTGTGTCTCTCTCCCCCTCCTCTATCTATCTATCTATCTATCTATCTATCTATCTATCTATCTATCTATCTATATATCTATCAATCTCTCTCTATCTACCTATCTTATCTATCTATCTATCTATCTACTACCTATCTACCTATCTTATTTATCTTATCTATCTATGTTATCTATCTATCGATCTGTCTATCTTATCTATCTTATCTACCTATCTTATCTATCTTATTTATCTATCTAGCTGTCTATCTCACTTCCCTCCTCCTCTCTCTTATTATATTATATATATAATATATATATATGATATATATACTATATATTATATATATATTATATATATATATATATATATATATATATATATATATATATATATACATCTCTCTCTCTCTCTTTTTTTATGACCTATCCTCACTTCATGACTGACATCGTCATGGTCGAAGAATCTCATTAAACGGCAGATGGTCTTTCCCTGCTCTTTCACACAGCCTCCAGGAAAAGCAACAACAACAACTAAACAAACAATGCCACCTTTGCTTCTGCGGTGAGTGTGATAGGTCTTCCTTTCAATTCCAGAAACACGACCGTCATCATCACACCAACCGCAAAAAAAATAATAAAAATGGACGCCAATTCGTATGAGAGAAAATTTATCACTGTAAATGATTCCACCCACGCGAAAATCTCTACATTTAAAATCTTTAAGAAAACAAAACAAAAAACAAACGATTTGTGTCATTATACATGTCAGATAACTTGCCAGCTTTGTACATTTTTCCAGGTATTTTATTGGAATTGATAAAGTGTTGTTGTTGTTGTTGTTTTTTAAAGACTTGGTATGGGGTCGGAAATCGTATCGATCAAAATAGTGTGGATACATGCTAACATTCATCTCATTGTTGTTCGTCCAATAATGGTAGACGCTGTGTCAAGATGAATCTCGTTGGAAAGAAGCACGAACCGAAGATGTGAAAGATCAATCTTGTTTAGAGGTTGGGCTCAAATTCAACTGAAATGCCAACAGCTCTTTAACTTGATGGCGAAGGTGTGTACTTTATAAGTGATTGTTCACCAGAGTGTGTGTCTCTCTTTTTGTGGTTTATTTCTGTTGCCAAATGATTTTTCCCTTCTTACCCAAGTAGCTTGGGGACGGCACAGCTCAGTGGTCAGAGCACTCGCTTATCCCCAATGCCAATGTTAAGCAGCGTCGAGCGTGGTTACCACTTGGATGGGTGACCGTTTGCGCGCCTTGGCTTCAGTACAGCCCCCCCCCCCCCCCCCACCTCCTCCCAGTTCACCCAGCTGTAAATGGGTACCTGCCTCTTTAGGGTCAGGGAAGGTAAAGCAGCGAGGGAGAGGAGATGGGCGCCGCCCTCAATATGCTGGCCCCTAGAGAAGTGAGGTCTCTGATGGCTCGCTCCCCTGAGACTACTTAGGCTATGGGACACCTTTACCTTTGGCTTCAGCTTTTTTCTCAAGTCAACCTGGAGGACATAGCTTCCGATGGCGATCACCTCTTTCTATTTCAGAATCACTTGTACATAGTCCTCTTTTTCTATTTCTTTAAGGCTGGATAACTTGTATTGATTGATGGTTGTTTTTATTCCTTTTCAAATCCTACTGCATTCTAGTACGTTATTCTATCATCTATTACATTATGTTTTCGCCTATATATCCTCTTGTGTTCCCCTCTTTCTCATTCGCTTTCACACAGACATGCGGACATGCAGACAGACAGCCACAGGCAAACACACAGCGCGCAAACACACACACACACACACACACACACTCCACCACACACAAAACACAACAACAAAACACACAACACACACACACACACACACACACTTATTCCCACACCGTTAAATCACTTTAAGAAAGACGTAATAAAGAACGAACGAACGAATACACACACACACAATACACACAACACACACAACACACACACACACCACACAATACACACACACACACAAACATACAAATACATGCACACACACATACACACAAACATACCAACTTGCTGGGACCAGTTTGAGACTCTATATAATGCTACATATCAACCAAAAGGATGTGGCAGACGTGAATCTATCAAGTCTGAATATAAAAGACTTACATTCTAAGAACAATTTGATCCATAGAGTGTTGACAAGTCTGATATTTATATGTGACTCGATGCCCTCAAAACAAAAATTCAGTCGAAATGTGTCGCGTAGTTGGGGTGACCAGATTACACCGCTTCATGTTATTTTTGACTGTGATCAGTAAAGGTCGTATTTGCCAGCTTGGTTGTGTAATTACGATACTGCCAGTTTAATCCCTGACTGACATTTTGTTTAATGATCTTAAAATGTTAGAAATAATGAAATGCTTGATTAAGGGCCAAGTTGGACGTTTTCTTTAAATCTCCCCCCCCCTCCCCCTCTTTTTCTTGATGAAACTGTTAGAGTTTTATTGGATTTTGTTTTAAAGTTTTCAAATGTTAGAATTTTTTTAAACGTCATAGCTATGCAAAGACTCCTAGTTGAAAGTGAACACTATTCTTATGAAAACACACACACACACTCGCGCGCGCGCGCGCACACACACACACCACACACCACACACACACACACACACCACACACACACACAACACACACACACACACACACACAACAACTTATTTTGTCTGATACCACTTCATGTGTAAAGACGTTAAATTAAAGAAAGAAGGAACACAAGCATACACACACAACCATACATATAAACAAGAAAAACACAAACACACATAAAAACAAGCAAACACAAACACACACGCACGCACGCAGCACACAAATACGCACGCACACAACACACACATCACAGCGCACACACAAATACGAACACACACAACACACACACACACAGCACACGCACACAACACACACACCACACACAAGCGCACACGACAACATACACACAACACAACACACAACAAACACACACCACACACAACACACACACACACACACAACACACCACACACACACTTGACTGAACTGGATTTTTGGCACGAGAACACCAACAAACTAGCGAACACCACTAACGACCAAACGAAGGAACACACTTAGCAGATAACAAAACATCAACATCATCACATCAATCATCAATCAATTAACTAACCGATAATTACTAAGTAGCTAAGAATTTAATTATCTCATTAACTAACTGACTGACCAGTTAGCTGGCTAGCTAACCAACCAACCTAACCAACCAACCAACCAACACACCAATCAACCAATTAATTAACTACTAGCAAATCAATCAATCAATCAACCGATAATTAACTAAGTAGCTAAGAATTTAATTATCTCATTAACTAACTGACTGACTAGTTAGCTGGCTAGCTAACCAACCAAACTAACCAACCAACCAACCAACACACCAACCAACCAACTAATTAATTAACTGACTGACTGACTGACTAACTAACTAACTGACTGACTGACTTAGGTAGCTACTAACTATCTAGCTAGCTTACTAGCTAACTTACTAACTTCGTAGGAACTAACTAAACAAATAACCAACCAACCAACCGACCGACCAATCCACTAACTAATGAACTAGCTAACTCACCACATAACTCTATCACTAACTGACTAACCATGGAACTAGCTAGCTAACCAAGTAGCTCAGTAAGTAAGTCAGTAAGTAAGAAACTAACTAACTAACTTCGTAACCAACTAACTAAACAAATAACCAATCAACCAACCGACCGACCAACCAACTAACTGATGAACTAGCTAGCTAAGTGACTAAGTAGCTAAGAAAGTAAGTCAGTAAGAAGCTAACTAACTAACTAATAACTAGCTAACTAACTGACCAAGTCTTCAAAACAAGCAGACACACACGATCAAAACAGTCTGGCACTGCTCCACCACTAAGAGTTCTTCTTCTTCTTCTTCTGGTGGCCTTGGGGCGCCCTTTGGTTAATAGCTTCAAGTGATTGCCTTGCGACAAAGGATTATAGACAAGATAATCCTTTAACTAATGAGATCAGGCGGAGTGGAGACTTCAAACTTAGCAGCAACGCTATCTGAACAGAACGAAATCCTGGCAAAATAAAAAGCCTGGGGAAATAGCTTTGAGAGATAAAAAAAAAAAATCACAAAGCCTTCTTATTTTGGGGGTAATATTCCGTTGGATTAGGTTTTTTTAAAAAGCAGTTTGTCAGCCATTTTAGGTAGTTGTTTTTGTGAGTGTTCTTTAGAAATAGGACAGGGAGCTGGTAGAAATAAAGACGCATAAGAGGAAAACTTTGATTTTTGCTCTAGCCAAAATAAGAATAGTCCGTCCTGCCAACAAGGGGAACCAAAAAAGGAACCCCACACAAACTAGCAACAACAAAAAAAACACCAAACAAAACAAAACTAGAAAAACAAAAACAAAAAACCCACTAAAAAACCCAACAACAACCAACCCCCCCCTCCCATAAAAAGCAAACAGACACGATCACACAAAAGCAAAAATAAACCCAGACTTATAAACAAACACTAAAACGAAAACTATTCTGCGGAATGAAACCAAAATAATTATGAAGATCTCATACCAACATAAAAGAACAGTTTTAGAACCATAAGAAGTTGTTTGAAATATAAACAAGGAAATTATTTAGAAACACACACACACACACACACACACACCACAAACACACACACACACACCACACACACCACACACACACACACACATTATATTAACATGCAAAAAACTAAAATTAGATACCAATGTTATTCCAAAAGTCTAGAAGATGAGATTAAAAACCAAGGTCTCGTGTACAGACGTGTGCAGAACATCTTGCGTATACGTTGAAACCTGTTCTGCCCTTCGGAAAAGTAGGCCATTGGTTGCCATTGGGGGCGGATGACAATATTTACAAACCGCATCCACACGGGACTGGATGTAAAAAAATGCATATGATTTCTTGTTTATTATCGTCATGATAAAAAAATTAAATAAAACAAAAACAACCCAATCTCCCTCACTCACACACATACATACACACACCAAAAGACGTTAAATGAATTTGGACACACCTTACACACATGCGTGTACACACACACACACCACACACACACACACACACACACACACACACACACACACACACACACACTTCATTTTGTTATAGTTGTTTGTGTTATTAAAAAAAATTATGTTTATGATATTCTGATGTTCTGAGATAGATGGCTTGATGAAAAAAGCAAATGCACTGTTTATTCAATGTACATAAACATTTGGCTTTGAGTTCAATTTGTTTACACACACACACACACACACACACACACAACACACACACACTACACACTCTATCTCTTTACACACACACACACACACACACACACACACACACACACACACACAACACACACACACACACACACACACACACATCACACACTCTATCTCTCTTACACACACCACACACACACACACACACACACACACATCCCCTCAACCCCCACCCCCCTTCCCTTCGCACACGCATCCTCCCCCCCCCCTCCCCCGACCACACACACACGCGCGCGCCCACACACACACACATCCCCCCTCCCCCGCACACACACACACTCTAACCCCCTCCCCCTCCCCGACACACATCCCCCCTCCCTCCCCCCCCCCCACCCCCACCCCCACCCACCACACACACACATACAACAACCACACCTCCGCTTATCAAGCAAGCGCGCACGCGCGCGCGCGCGAGTCGAACAAGTGTAGGCGAGCTAGCGAATCACTCAGCACACAAAATTAATGTTAGTCTTGAAGAGGCGTGGAGGTGAAAGCAAGCCGGTGATATATAAATATAAAAGCGAGGAAGCGCACAGAGCAATCTTTCTCCATCGTATTAGAACCCGATTCCTCCATCCCTCTTTGCTCACTTCTACGATTCAATCTTGAGTCGCTTTTTGCTCAGTACTCCTGAGTCATTCGCTTTTGGCTCGGTGCTTTTGAGTCGATTCGCTCATTATATTCTTTCATTACCGAGTGTGAGTTTAAGAGAAGGTTTTAGAGAATCTTTTTTTTTTTAAAGAAAAAAAAGCCACGTAAAAAAAGTTGTTAGGAGTTAGGTTATTGGGTTGTTGTTTTTTAAGACGTGCAGAGTCATCTTTGATTGGCACCGCGATTTTTGTTGTTGGTTGTTTTTTTTTTGGACAAGGTAAGTTTAATTGTCGTGTGTGTGTGTGTGTGTGTGTGTGTGTGTGTGTGTGTGTTGTGTGTGTGTGTGTGTGTGTGTGTGTGTTTGAGAGAGAGAATTTGCAAAAAGGTCTGGCTTGTTTTGTTTGTGTGTTTTTTGTTGTTGTTGGTTGTGTGTGTTGTTGTTGGGTTTTTTTTTGGGGGGGCATATATTTTTGCTTCTTCTGTACCTCACTTACTGTGGACAAACGAAGTTTAACTTGAGAGAGAAAGAAGGAAGAGAGAGAGGAGAGAGAGAGAGAGAGGAGAGAGAGAGAGAGAGAGAGAGATTGTAAAAAAAAAAGTCTGGGTTGTTTTGTTTGTGTTCGTTTTTGGTCATTTCTTTGTGTTTCTTCTGTACCATCATTCACCGTGGAATAAAGAAGTAGAACTTGAGTTAGAAAGAGAGAGAGAGGTCTGAGTTGTTTTGTTTGTGTTTGTTTTTTTGGCTAGTGTTTCTGATTTTTTGTACCATCATTTACCGTGGAAAAAAGAAGTAAAACTTGATAGAGAGAGAGAGAGAGAGTGATAGAGAGAGAGACAGAGAGAGACAGAGAGAGACAGAGACAGACAGACAGAGACACAGAGAAAGAGAGAGAGAGAGAGAGAGAGAGAGAGAGAGAGAGAGAGAGAGAGAGAAGAGACAAAGACAGAGAGACAAAGACAGAGAGACAAAGACAGAGAGACAAAGACAGAGATAACAACATTTATTTTCGGATGGTTACATATGAAATATTTTTTTCAACCAGACATTGAATGAAAGTAGACATAAATATAAATCAACAAATAAATAAACATCCAAGCAAAGTGAATCAAGAGTGTTGTCATCATGTCGAAACGAAGGATATAATAATAATAATAATAATAATAATAATAATAATAATAATAATAATAATAATGATAATAATAATAATAATAATAATAAATGGAATTTATATAGCGCTATATCTTGCAAAGACAAATCAAAACATTTTTTTAAACACTTTTTTTTTTTATTCAGTTGGGTTTTTTCACATTGCACAGTTATAAGGATACAAAACATAGAAACATATTTGTGAGAGAGAGAGAGAGAGAGAGAGAGAGAGAGAGAAGAGAGAGAGAGAGAGAGAGAGAGAGAGAACTCTGAACTCTGAACTCTGAAATGATTTAATGTACATTGGCCTTGGACCACAATACACTTGTTGGGCTCAGGATGGAACAGTGAGTTCATTCATATCACTGGCAAAACAAATGCACAAACAAATAATGATTTATGACTGATTAAAGAAGAAATACACACAAATATAGATAGCGAACTCATACAAAAAGATGATGTCAGTGACAATTTATGACTGAATACAGAAGAAAATTACATGATTATAAACCTTAAATCAACCATAACCCAATCATAGAGAGAAGATGCTATCTAAGAAAAATCATCCATATTGAGTATATCAAATCGTAGCAGTTTTTCAATAAAGTGTTTGAGAGAGAGAGTGAGAAACTCGAGAAAGAGAGAGAGAGAGAGAGAGGAGAGGAGAGAGAGAGAGAGAGAGAGAGAGAGAGAGAGAGAGAAGGGGACTGTCAGGTAGGCAGACAGAGACAGAGAGAAAGAGGGACAGCCTGACAAGCAGACAGACTGACCGAGAGGTCCCAAATATCCAAAACATACTACTGAAAAGTAAAGAAGGAAGGAAGAAAGAAGCTTTAGAAGAAAGAAAAAGACGACGACGACAACGATGAAGAAAAAGAAGAGGAAAAGGAAAAGCAACAAGAAGTAAAAGATGAAGAGATGATATGAGGAGAAAAAAAAAGAAAGAAAGTAGAAAAAGAAGAAGAAGAAGAAGTAGAAGAAATGGAGGAGGAAGATAAGGAAGAGGAGGAAAGAAAGAAAGAATAAAAAGGAAAGGAGAGAGCAGAGAGAGAGAGAGAGAGAGAGAGAGAGAAGACAGAGAGACAGACAGACAGACGGACAGACAGAGAGACAGAGAAACAGAGAGAGGCAGAGAGAGACAAAGACAGAGACACAGAGACAGAGATAAATTTATCTATTTATTTATCTATTTCGAGGATAGTGGAATAAACACTCATGCACTTTTTAAAAAAAATTAATTCCCGTGTGTTTGCAGTTTTGTCAATATTGTCATTCATTCCCACTGGCACACAATAGCCTACTCTTCCGAAAAGCAGAACGGGAGAGAGAGAGAGAGAGAGAGAGAGAGAGAGAGAGAGAGAGAGAGAGAGTGCGAGAGCGAGAAGCGAGAGAGAGAGAGAGACAGAAGACAGACAGAAGACAGACAGAAGACAGACTGACTGACAGACAGTGATATTTATTTATTTTTTTTTATTCTTTTATATCGAGGATAATGGAATAAGCACTCATGTGCTTTTTTACATCCAGTCCCCGTGTGTATGCGGCTTTGTAAATTTGTCATCTGTTTCCACCGGCACACAATGGCCTACTCTTCTGAAAAGCGGAACAGGATTTAACGTGTGCGCAAGATGTTCTGCATGCGTTCGAACACGGGGCTCGGTTAATAGTATCATCCGAAGGACTTTGACATAGATAGAGATAGAGATACAGAGAGAGAGAGAGAGAGAGAGAGAGAGAGAGAGAGAGAGAGAGAGAGAGACAGAGACAGAGACAGAGACACAGGCACAGAGAGAGAGGCAGAGACAGACTTCAGATGATTTATTGAGACAGGTCATAGCCCCTTCTAAAGGGGTGAAAACATACAAAAGTGCTAAGTAATACAGCCATTTACTGTCAATTCTTCTATGAAAACAGAAATTATGCAGTAAAAAAAAAAGTTAGCATAAGCAACAATAACAAAATTACATAGCTCTATCATCTGTTATTCTCTTCAAAGATTTGTACAGAAAAAATTGAAAGTGTGTGTGTGTGTGTGTGTGTGTGTGTGTGGTGTGTGTGTGTGTGTGTGTGTGTGTGTGTGTGTGTGTGAGTGGTGGTGTGTGTTTGTGTGGGGTGTGTGTTTGTGTGTGTGTTTTTGGTGTGTGGTGATGTGTGTGTTTGAGTGTGTGTTGTTGTGTGTGTGTGTGTTTTTGAGTGAGTGATGTGTGTGTGTGTGTGTTTTGAGTGTGTGTGTTGTGTGTGTGTGTGTGTGTGTGTGTGTGTGTGTGTGTGTGTGTGTGTGTCTTTCGATAGCAGCTTAAAAAGGCCACAGGACTATCGAATATTCTTGTGAATGCGATTGACACTTCTCAATTCTGAAAAGTGTCTGACATTCTGAAAGATGTAAGATACCCCCCCAGGGTGAAGCTTCAATCACCACCAGGACCTCTGATGAAGGCTCATCCAGGAGCCGAAACTCCAGTCAGGCCAGGCCAAAGGCATGGTTCTTATTATGCTTAAAATGCTTTCATTGAAAGATTTTTTTTCTAGAATTTTTTTTTGAAAAATTGAATCTTTGATAAATCATTTTCAAAATGATTGAGAAGTTGTAAGTGTTTACCTGCACTTGTTTTTTCCCCACTACTATTCCCTCAAAAATTGAGAGAGGGAAGAGAGAGGGAGAGAGAGGAGAGAGAGAGAGAGAGAGAGAGAGAGAGAGAGAGAGAGAGAGAGAGAGAGAGAGAGAGAGAGAGAGAGAGAGAGAGTTCAAACTCTCTATTCGAAGGGTAGTAATATGTTTCGCTTTTTCCAACTGGTTTTTGCCTCTGAAACACACACACACACACACACATACTCATCACCCCCCACTCACACACTCACACACACACACACACACACACACACACACACAACTCACACCCCCACACTCACACCCCACACACACACACACACACACACACTCTCTCTCTCTCATCTCTCTCTCTCTCAAACATGTAGCATGCAAAGTAAAGTACACATTCACACAAGTACACAACACACAACACACACACACACACACACACACACACACACACACACACACACACACACACCTCTCTCTCTCTCTCTCTTCTCTCTCCCCTCTCTCTCTCTCTCTCTCAAACATGTAGCATGCAAATTAAGTATACATTCACACAAACCACACACACACACACACACACACACACACACACACACACACACACACACACACACACACACAAACACACAGGTGGAGACGCTGAGAAAAATGGAAATAACACTACAAGATAGTGTAATGTATTTTCGATCATAACTATCATCCTCGAAAAAAAGTTATAAAACTTTGTACAAGAATATCAAAGACATGAATTAATGGGGAAGAGAAAGAGAAGAGAGAGAGAGAGAGAGAGGAGAGAGAGAGAGAGAGAGAGAGAGAGAGAGAGCAGAGAGAGAGAGAGAGAGAGAGACGGGAAAAAGAGAGCAAACAGAAAAAGACAAAAAAACAGTTACAGATACAAACAGAAACAAAGTGGCAGATACAGACAGAAGCAGACAAGCAGACAACAGACAGAGACACAGATATAGAGAGTGAGACAGACAGACAGACAAAGAGACAGACAGAGAGACCGACAGTCAGAGACAGACAGACAGAAAAATGGAAGAGATGTTGGGCCTGCCTAAAGTCATGTGATGCTCAAGCTAGGGACAAGGACCCCCCCCCCCCACACACACACACACACTCTCTCTCTCTCTGTCTCTGTCTCTGTGCGTGTGCGCATGCACTTTTGTGTACATGTGTGTGTAAGTGTCTGTCTGTCTGTCTGTTAGGAGAGATGTTTGGCATCAACGGCAATGCTACATATTTGAGTGTGGAGATTTTAATGTGCATTAGTTTGTAAATGATACATCTTTTTCATTCATTCGTTGATTCGTTCATTTATTCATTTTAAGTCTCTTTTTTATTTAAAAAGAAACATCTCCTCTCCAGAACATTGTTACAATATCTTTGTTTACATATGATTTTTGATACCTGCATTGAACTAGCCTTCTATCATAATCATCATCATCATCACCATCATCATTAGCAGCAACAGCAGCAGCAGCAGCAGCAGCATTTTCTTTTTGTTCTTCTCCGTCTACCACCACCACCACCACCACCACCACCACCACCGCCGCCGCCGCTGCTGCTGCTGCTGCTGCTGCTACTACTGCTGCTACCACTACTAGTACTACCACAACTGCTACAACTGCTACTACTACAACTGCTGCTGCTGCTGCTACTTTTACTACTTCTACTACAACTAACAACTACTACTACTACTACTACTACTACTACTACTGTGCTTGCGCTACTGCTGCTGCTACTGCTGCTAACTACTACTACAAATACTACTACTACTACTACTACTAACAACTACTATACTACTACTACTACTACTACTCTAACTCTGCTGCTGCTGCTGCTACTGCTGCTGCTGCTGCTGTTGCTGCTGCTGCTACTACTACTACTACTAATGCTGCTGCTGCTGCTGCTGCTACTACTACTACTACTAATGCTGCTGCTGCTGCTGCTGCTGCTGCTGCTCCTGCTCCTGCTCCTGCTACTGCTACTACTACTACTACTACTACTACTACTACTAATGCTGCTGCTGCTGCTACTTTATCTTCTTCGTTCTTTTGCATGTCCTTCTTGTTCATGTCCTTGTTCATCATCATCATCATCATCATCATCATCATCATCATCATCATCATCATCATCATCTACTCTTATTCTTCGTCTCCTCCTCCTCCTCCTTCTTTAGTGGTCACTGTCTCACTCATCCCATCTTGCAATCGCCGTGATTCTTGTTCTTCTCCTTTATTTTATTCTCCACTACCACCTCCTCCTCCTCCTTTCTCTAATCTTCTTACAAGTGTTTTTTGTTTGTCTAGTCTCGATGTATAGAAAGGAATTGCTGGGTCGTTGCGGTGAAGAGCTATTTACTAGATTCCTCTTTTAATTATTGAATCATTTCGCTACTGTGCATCTGTAGGCATTCTCATTCATATCCAGCTGTGAGTGGCTTAAAAATCATGATGGGATTGATAGCTGATGCGCGTAATCTTAAAAGACTTCGCTAAAAGAGTTCCAATTTCACCTGAGTGCCAGCATTAAGAACGAACAATGAACAATATTGGATCAAAGTTTAGGTTTTTTAAAGATGAATTTATTTGAGTATGTGTAGGTGTGTGTTTGTGTGTGGTGTGTGTGTGTGTGGGGGGGGGGGGGAGGTGGGTGTGTGTGTGTGGGGGGGGTGTTGTGGTGTGTTGTGGTGTGGTGTTTGTGTTGTGTGTGTGTATGTGTAAGTGTGAGTGTGTGAGTATGTGTTGTGTTTGGGTGTGGGTGTGGGTGTGTGTTGTGGTGGGTTGTGGTGTGGTATGTTGTATTGTGTTGTGGTGTGGTGTGTTGTGTTGTGGTGTGTGTTGTGTTGTGGTGTGTGTGTGTGTGCATGTATGTGCGCACGTGCGCGTGTATGTATATATGTGTCTGTTCGTGTGTGTGTATGTGTGTGTGTCTGTTTTCTATATCATCATTCATTCGTCATTAAGTATACAAAATCTATTAATGTTGTGTAATGGTGTGTGTGCGTATGTGTGTGTGTGTGGCGTGCTGCGTGCGTTCGAGTGCGTTTGTGCGTGCGTGTGTGTGTGCATGAGTACATGCGTGTGTGCGTATATATGTGCGTATATGGGCATGTGTGTGTGTTTGGTTTGTGTGTGTGTGTGTGTGTGTGTACGCGCGCGCGCATAATCTGTCTTTGTATAGCATCATGTAAAGAAACAAAAGATGAATTATTCAAAAATTATTATAATAATATTGTTTAAATAACAAGATTTTTCAAATAACGGATTCATTTGTCAAAAGGTCTTTTTTTTTAAGTGTGCTAGAATAGTTGTTGGTTATTGTTGTTGCTGTTGTTGTGGGGCTTTTTTAAAATCTCCCGACGCATTTTATAATCTCTCCCTCGCACAGACGTGAGAAGAAATTCAGTGTTAAGAAAGAAGGAGCAAGGATGATTCACTAAGCACTACACAGCTGTGTCTAGGGAAAATGGAGAAATATTACAGCCGAAGTGAGAACCAAGAACAATAACAGCAACCATAATCATTCACCACCACACGGCGGCCGAAATGCGGCTACCTAAATGGTGAGCGAAAAAGTTCGCATACGCAAAAAATCGGTGAAGCTTGGAGCTCTAGCCCTGGAGTGAGAGAAAGTCTTCTATCACGAAGTCACTGATTCAAATCAAAGTTCCAGTTGTATTAGTGATAACTTGGATGAATGATACATTCAGTAATTCAAATATATTTTAAAAAATTGTCATCATAATGACGATTTACAAATTATCATACATTCATTCATTTAAATCAAAACTTCAGGAACGTGACAATTTAGATACATCATAAAATCGCTCATTCAAGTCAGTTTTATGTAGAAAACAACAACAACAACAACAACTTAATGATATATATCATAGTCAACCAGTTTCAGGGCTGTACTTATAGGATTCCAAATATTTTACCAACTCCCCCCCCCCCACCTCCCCAACAAAATCAACTGGATTGTGTTCCCTTTTTCCAGATAGATACCAAACTATATTCAAACTAAATTCTGTAAAACTCTAATGAGATCATGAGATTTTTACACATAAAATGGAAATATGATTTTCTTTTGAAACGGAAATAAAATCCCCAAGAGACGGAAATTATATTTCCATATCCATTTGTCTGTCTGTTCTGGATCTCGCTGTGCGCGCGCGCGCGCAACTACACACCCCAACACACAACACACACCGCGCAGCGCCCGCAGCCACGCACACACAAATAATATATATATATATTTATATATAAATAGTGTGGTGTATGTACTTATATATATATATACTATGTATGGAATTTATGTATATACATAATACATACATACATAATATATATATATATATATATATAATAAATACTATTATATTATACTAAACACACAAAATGTAGTGTGTTTTGTTTGCGCACGCGCACGCCGTGAATATCTATACTATCTATCTATCTATCTATCTATCTATCTATCTATCAATCTATCATCTATCTATCTATCTATCTACCTATCTATCTATCATCTATCTATCTATCTTTCTATCTATCTATCAATCTATCATCTATCTATCTATCTATCTATCTACCTATCT
>CM054153.1:12223531-12226031 GCA_028751875.1 Rapana venosa
GCCACACAATAGACAGACAGGGTAGCCAGACCATAGACATGTCAGCCAGACCATAGACAGGGTAGCAAGACCATAGACAGGGTAGACACCCCATAGACAGTGAAGCCACCCCATAGACAGGGTAGCCAGACCATAGACAGGGTAGCCAAGCCATAGACAGGATAGCCAGACCATAGACAGGGTAGCCAGACCATAGACAGGGTAGCCAAGCCATAGACAGGATAGCCAGACCATAGACAGGGTAGCCAGACCATAGCCAGAATAGCCAGACCTAGACAGGGTAGCCAGACCATAGACAGGGTAGCCACCACATAGACAGGGTAGCCAGACCATAGACAGAGTAGCCAGACCATAGACAGGGTAGCCAGACCATAGACAGGGTAGCCAGGCCATAGACAGGGTAGCCAGACCATAGACAGGGCAGCCACCCCATAGACAGGGTAGCCACCCCATAGACAGGGTAGCCAGACCATAGACAGGGTAGCCACCCCATAGACAGGGTAGCCAGACCATAGACAGGGCAGCCACCCCATAGACAGGGCAGCCAGACCATAGACAGAGTAGCCACCCCATAGACAGGGTAGCCACACTATAGACAGGGTAGCCAGACCATAGACAGGGTAGCCACACTATAGACAGGGTAGCCACCCCATAGACAGGGTAGCCAGACCATAGACAGGGTAGCCAGACCATAGACAGGATAGCCACCCCATAGACAGGGTAGCCACACTATAGACAGGGTAGCCACCCCATAGACAGGGTAGCCACACTATAGACAGGGTAGCCACCCCATAGACAGGGTAGCCACACTATAGACAGGGTAGCCACACCGTACTCTTACAGTTACTCTCCACTGAAGAAGTGTCCTTTCCTCACCAACATCATTCCGTACACATGGTAATAAGGATGTCCCATAATCTATAAGGTCGTAGGGGAGCGAGGCGTCAGAGACCTCAACTTCTCTAGGGGGGAGGGGGGGGGGGCAGCATATTGAGTGCGGCGCCCATCTCCTCTCCCTCGCTGCTTTACCTTCCCTGACCCTAAAGAGGGCAGGTACCCATTTACAGCTGGGGGAACTGTACTGAAGCCAAGGCGCGCAAACGGTCACCCATCAGATTGGTAAGCACGCTCGACGCTGCTTAACTTGGCTGGGGGGAAAGCGAGTGCTCTGACCACTGAGCTATCCCGTCTCCTGTACATGGTACAGGTGAAAAACAAATACGCTGTTTTCCCGCTCTGCCGATACGTACCATTGAATTGTATTGTACAATGTATGCTACTTTCAGTCGCAGCAGATTTCTCTGCGCGAAATTCAGCCTCCAAAGAGAAGAGAGAGAGATAGAGAAGAGAGAGAGAGAGAGAGAGAGAGAGAGAGAGAGAGAGAGAGAGGAGAGGAGAAGAAGAGAGAGAGAAGAGAGAAGAGAGAGCGAGAGGGAGAGAGCATTCAACTTCTTTCCCCCATAACACAAACAACAAGCAAACAAAACAGACAAGACACAAAACTAAAACTTATAAATGGAAAGAAATGGGGGGAAAAAGAAGAAGTGAAATGAAATATCATAACAAAAAATGCAACACTTTCGGCTCCCCTCCCCTTTCACCCCCCCCTCCCCCCCTCACTCCTTCCAGCATCTCTTGTTGCGAAACCGCAGTTTGCAATAGTATTGTTTTTTTTCGTGTTGATTGTTTTGCTTTTTTTTTTTTAGAAAAGAGAAAAACAACAACAAAAACAAACAAACAAAAAACAAACGTACGTAATAGCACTTAGTACGAAAGTAAATAATACATACATACAAACATACAACATATATACACACCACAAACCACGAGCGCGCGCCACACACACAAAATTGCACCAAAACAACCACTAGCAACACAAAAAACAACAG
The DNA here is from genome assembly GCA_028751875.1 of Rapana venosa. NCBI lineage: Eukaryota > Metazoa > Mollusca > Gastropoda > Neogastropoda > Muricidae > Rapana > Rapana venosa. The sequence continues at coordinate 12,225,421 of CM054153.1, forward strand.
ACCAGCAGATAGATAGATAGATAGAAGAAACAGACAGACAACAGAAGAAAAAATTGATAGATAGATAGATAGATAGAAGATAGATAGAAGAAGATAGATAATGTAGTAGAAAGAAAATAGAGAAGACAGACACCAACACGCAGACAAACAACAAACCCGAGACAGAGGGAAATTTGGGGGGGTTTTTTTTCAGCGAAGGGGACAGCCTCTTATGAAGGGGAAAAAACTAAACACAGTCCCATTTTGGGATTATAAAACTGGGGCAGCGGGCAGCTAGTGGTCAAACACTCCTTTTCCCCCGCCAATTTTAACACGTCGAACGTGGTTTCCATTTGGATGGGTGACCTTTGCGCCTTGCGTCATACATCCCCCACTTCACCCACTGTAAATGGGTACCTGTCCTCTTTGGGGCAGGGGAAGGGAAAGCAGCGAGGGAGGGGGAGGGCGCCGCCCTCAATAGTGGCCCTAGAGGAGTGAGGGCCCTGGGCCTCGCTCCCTTAGGACCATATAGGTTATGGGACACCTTTACCTTTACACTTGAATTTGAGCATGTTCAGAAAGAGCAGTTTGCTGCTGCATTGTAAAACCGTTTACAGGTAAGTAGTCAGGTT
>CM054153.1:12236031-12241031 GCA_028751875.1 Rapana venosa
TTGCAACAAGCTTTATTTCATAATCATTTCCCCCCCCTATATCCCTGATAGAGTTTATGTAGGACAGGAGGCCAGGAGACATGACACAGTCCCATCAGTTCCCTGTTCTCTGGTTCTCGCTGTGGGAGAACGGCACACGGCCAAATTACATTTCCTCTCTTCTCCCCCTCCTTTCAGCTGTTCTGGCTGGTTTGGGATGGGTTGGGTTGGGTTGGGTTGGGTGTGTGTGTGTGTGTGTGTGTGTGTGTGTGTGTGTGTTGTGTGTGTGTGTGTGTGTGTGCGTGCGTGTGTGTGTATGTGGTGTGTGTGTGTGTGTGTGTGTGTGTGTGTGTGTGTGTGTGTGTGTGTGCGTGTGTGTGTATGTGTGTGGGGGGTGGGGGTTTGGGTTTGTTTGTGGGTTGTTGTTGTGTTGTGTTGTTTTTTTTAGGGGGGTGTTTGTCTTTTTCTTTGTTTATAAATTCTTTTCTTCCAGCTGTTCGTTTCGTTCTTTCTTGCTGTTTCTCTTATTTATTTTCTTCCCCTCTCTCTCTCTCTCTCTCCTCTCTTCTCTCTCTCTCTCTCTCTCTCTCTCTCTCTCTCTCTCTCTCTCTCTCTCTCCTCTCTCTCTCTTTCTTTCTCTCTCTCTCTTCTTCTCTTTCTCTCTCTCTCTCTCTCTCTTCTCTCTACTTTCTTTTTTTCTTTCTTCTTTCTTTTCTTACTTCTTTCTTGATTTTGTTTCATCTATATATTCTTCTCTTTCTCTTTTCCGCCCTTTCTATTTTCTTTCTCTCTTTTTTGTTGTTATTCAGGATTTTCCCCATCTTATAAATTTCAGTTTTCTTTCTCTCTTTCTCTTTTCAATTTAAAAAAAAAATTCTTGTTGTTTTTCTTTCTCTCTATTTTCTTTCTTGCTTTTGGGGCTCACTCTCTCTGTCTCTGTCTGTCTGCCCTGTCTGTGTTGTCTGTCTGTCTCTCTCTCTCTCTCTCTCTCTCTCTCTCTCTCTCTCTCTCTCTCTCTCTCTCTCTCTCCCTTCCTCTCTGTCATTTCTTTCATACTTTAACAGAAAAATTTTCCTTTGATACCTTGATTTCTAAGTAATTGTAGTAGCTTGTCATGTCTTACTGAATCGAAAGCTTTTTTAAAATCAACAAAAGCTACATATTATTTTTTAATTCCTCTGAGAGAAGCATTTTTGAATAATCGAATATAGACAAAAAGAGAGAGAGAGAGAGAGAGAGAGAGAGTAGAGAGAGGAGAGTGAGAGAGAGAGAGAGAGAGAGAGTGTGTGTGTGTGTGTGTGTGTGTGTGTGTGTGTGTGTGTGTTTCAGTGATAACTCTAAATATATAATTCTCAAAACAGTGCACGATCACCGTCAACACTTATTTTGATTATACTCATGCAGATTATATGTCATGATAATGAAATAAACTCAATACCCTACACTCATACAATAAAAACAAGGAAGAGGAGAAAGGGGGGGGGATAAAAGCCAAATCTATAAGGTCAGAGAGAGAGAGAGAGAGAGAGGAGGAGAGAGAGAGAGAGAGAGAGAGAGAGAGAGAGAGAGAGAGAGAGAGAGGAGATGAGAGAGAGAGAGAGGAGAGAGAGAGAGAGAGAGAGAGAAGAAAAAGCAGACATAATTATAGTATACAGCCAGAAGAACAAGACTACGGATGATTCTTTTTTTAGCAACACACTGCAGAACACTGGACTGGAGTATGACACAAAACAGTCTAAGCCCCCTGTGTGTGTGTGTGTGTGTGTGTGTGTGTGTGTGTGTGTGTGTGTGTGTGTGTGTGTGTGTGTGTGTGTGTGTGTGTGTGTGTGTGTGTGTGTTGTTGTTGTTGTTGCTTCGATTTTACATCTGTTCACTCAAAGTGATATTTGAGGATGGGAAGGGGAGGGGAGGGGACATTGAATTTGATGGTTGTGTGCTGTGAAATTGGTATCTGTTGCTAAAATATCCTAGGCAGTATACAGAAAAAGGCTAAGCAATGATAACAACAAATAAATACATAAGAAATGCTAATGCGACTTATAACTATAACAAATGTCCTATAGGACTGTTCATTAAAGATTTTGTTATACGAATTGCCAAATCAATATTTTTGAATATCTTATCCAAGGACTTTTCAGAAAAAGAAGGTAATAATGGTTTTAGACTCTTACATTAAAAAATTATATGAATGGTAGTAATTTTCTCACCACACAAACATTTTTTTAAATATGTTTACTATATTTAGTGATAAAAGCATTCAGTTTTATTCTAAAGAATAAAGCGCTAATTCTTCTTGCCATGAACAAACTTGTGTAGGTTTCAGAGTGATCAATATTCCTAAAAACAGGGATAGTGATTAAAGATCTGTCTGAAAGGTGCTCATTTTGATGATAAGCTTCTTTAGCCCTGCTCCACGATGCCTCTTCTAGTAAATGACAGCCCTCTTGTAAAGATAATGGAACATGTAGTTCTACAGAACCCTCTCCATGCTTTGCACCTCTCTTTGCAGCTCTGTCAGCCCACTCATTTGGTAAGAACCCCACATGCGAAGGTACCCAACAGAAGGTGACACAAATACCCCCTAAAGCTAAAACATGTATGGCATGATTGATCTCTAGTACAACTGTAGACATTTTCTTAGAACTTGTGGATTTTAATGCATAGAGTACCGATTTCGAATCAACCCACAGTAAAGTTTGAAATACATTAACCGGAAGATCAAGAATATAATTAAGAGCCATTAAAATTGCTATTAGCTCAGCTGTGAATATCGAATGGTGTTTACCAGCATAATAACATTTTTCTATTTTAAACGATTGTATTACAAAAGCTGAACCTGTTTCTTGATCATCTAGATGTGAACCATCTGTAAATACTTTTAAATGATGAGAATATTTATGATGAATATGAGATCGAACTTTGGAGATCATAATATTTTGATTTTCACTCTTTGCCATATTAATGTACTCTATGTCAAAATTTGCTTTGTTCATTTCCCATGAAGGATAAGGTAGAACTTTAGTTTGTGTGTCCATGGTATGTTGATTGATTCCAGACTTTTCAAAAAGGTCTGAAACATACGTACCAATTGGCTTTAAAGAAGATATTTGTTTTGCTCTTTTTGGAAAATTGATTTCTGATTTTATTTTTACTTCGTCTGAAGTAAAATTTTTTGTGGTTTTGCTTCTGAGAACATATTTTGCACATGCCAAAATTGTCGGTATTCATCTAGGGACAATTCTCCAATTTCATGATAAGTTCCAAGAGCCGGTGCATGAAAAGGTACTCCGAGGGCAAGCCTGTATGCTTTACAGTCCATACTTTGTAACTTTTTGAGTAGGTACTTGGGTGCATTGAAAAAGACCTCTTGCCCATAAGACAGTTTGGAACGAATAAGGGATGTTGCTAAACATTTCAGATTTAAAGTGCTTTGTCCCCAAAACTGCTTATTTACCATTTTAAGTAAATTCAAACTCTTTCTTGCTTTAGTTAAGGTATATTCGATACGTGCATTCCAAGCTAGTTTAAACGTAAGAATGACACCCAAGAATTTTATTATATTTTGATATTGGATGATTTCACCGCCAATCCTGAACACTGGTAACTCCTCTGGATTACTACCATTGTTAAAAAGTACTAGGTGTGTCTTTTCTGTAGAAAAAGAAAGTCCATTCTCAAAAACATAATCAATTATGTTGTCAAGTTGTTTTTGATAAATTTTTCTGATGTAATTTATAGTCCGTTTTGATGTGTTTCGCTTCATATTAACATTCATCCATATACATATGTCGTCTGCATATTGCACTAAAACGACATCATTTGATAACTTTCTTGGAAGATGCGTAATAAAATAAAATAAAAATTTTAAATTCAAAAAAAAAAAAAAAGTCTTTCATACTTCTCTTTTCATCTTTTCTTTTTTCCTTTCTTTTTCATCGTTTTCACGACATTCTTTTTTTTCTTTTGGGTTTTAAGGGTTCTCCCTTTACTTTTTGTTTCTGTTGTTGTTTGTACTAATTTTGTTTATTTTTCTTTTTACCACCTTAACTTCAGTTTCACTTTTTTTCGGATTATGCTTTTTGAATTTCTTTTCATTTCGTTTATGTTACATGCTTTTGTTCTTCCTTTCGTTCCTTCTTTTCTTCAGTTTTTATTTTTTGTATCTTTTCAAATTCATTTTTGCTTTTGCTCCTATTTCTTCTGTTTCTTTTTCTCTTCATGGAATTTTTTGTTAGTGTAGTAGTACTAGTAGTAGCAGAAGTAGCAGCAGCAGTAGCAGTAGTAGTGGTGGTGGTGGTGGTAGCAGTAGCAGCACCAGCAGCAGCAGCAGCAGCAGCGCAGCAGAAGTAGTAGTAGTAGTAGTGGTGGTGGTAGTAATAGTAGTAGTAGTAGTAGCAGCAGCAGCAGCAGCAGCAGCAGCAGCAGCAGTAGCAGCAGCAGCAGCAGCAGTAGTAGTAGTAGTGGTAGTTTTGTTGTACGTTCCATAGTTTAAACACCTTGGGGGTCACCAAAAATATGTGCTTTTTCTCAAGTATCCCACCTGGGAATCACTGTGAGACATTTAAGTACACACTGTAGAAAAATCTGTGTGTATGGCTGTTTTCAATAACTCCGACTTCAGAGGATCTTTTTCTTCCCTTCCTTTCCATCTTTTTCCCCTGCTTTTTTCTATGATCTCCCACATTTGGGGGACGGGATAGCTCAGTGGTCGGAGCACTCGCTTTCCCCCAGCCAAGTTAAGCAGCGTCGAGCGTGGTTACCAGTTGGATGGGTGACCGTTTGCGCGCCTTGGCTTCAGTACAGTTCCCCCAGTTCACCCAGCTGTAAATGGGTACCTGCCCTCTTTAGGGTCAGGGAAGGTAAAGCAGCGAGGGAGAGGAGATGGGCGCCGCCCTCAATATGCTGGCCCTAGAGAAGTGAGGTCTCTGACGCCTCGCTCCCCTACGACCTTATAGGTTATGGGACTCCTTTACCTTTACCTACCTCCCACATCTTTCCTTTCTTTCATTCCGTTTTTCACG
>CM054153.1:12243531-12246031 GCA_028751875.1 Rapana venosa
GAGAGAGAGAGGAGAGAGAGAGAGAGAGAGAGGGATGGATGGAGGAAGAGAGAGAGAGGGAGGGGGAGAGACAGACAGACAGACAGAGACAGAGAGAGGAGACAGACAAAGGCAGAGACAGACAGACAGACAGCCAGACAGTCAGACAGACAGACATAGAGAGACAGGCACAGACACAGACAGAGAGTCTATGAGACAAAGATGCTCTTCGCAGCAATCTTATTTCATAATCATTTTCCCCCTATATCCCTGATATAAGTTTCCGTAGGCCAGGAGGCCAGGAGACAAGACACAGTCACATCAGCTCCCTGTTCTCTGGTTCTCGCTGTGGGAGAACGGCACACGGCCAAATTACATTTCCTCTCTCCCCCTCCTTTCAGCTATCATAGTCGTTTGTTTGTTGGTTGGTTGGTTTCGTTTGTTGTCTTTTTTTGTTGTTGGTGTTGGTGGTAGTGTCTTTTGGCCTCATTTTTTTCTGTTTCTTTTTCTAAATTTCTGTTCTTTCCTGTTATTTTTTCATTTTTCCCTTCATTTAGTTGTTAATATATTAAATGTTAAAGGCCAGAGAGAAGTGGATCAGTGATCAATGTGATGAGATCGAAAAAAAAATGAAAGTGGGCAACAGTAAAAAGGCATACGACACCCTGAAGAAACTCACAAAACCACTTCAAACCAAATCATCAGTCATTGAAGACAGCTCCGGAAACCTCCTCACAGAAAGCTCAGCTGCATTGAACAGGTGGTCTGAATATTGTCAAGAACTGTACAACTACCCAATACAACCTGACAAGAGCATAATAGAAGAGAAAGCAGCAACATCAAGAGCACCCTCGCCATTACCTATACTGAGGGAAGAAGTGGAAGAAGCCATCCGCAGCTTACCAGTAGGAAAGTCCCCAGGAGCAGACAATAATACCAGCAGAGCTGCTCAAGCAGGGTGGCGAAACAGTCATACATATGTTACAGCTATCTGTCAGAAGTTTGGGAGACAAAACAGTGGCCAACAGACTGGACACAATCACTCATCATCCCCCTGCCCAAGAAGGGGAATTTACGCCAATGCCAAAACTATAGAACAATCAGCCTCATCAGCCACGCCAGCAAGATCATGCTCAAAGTTATTTTGAATCGACTCAAGAAGGAGGCAGAAGAACACCTTGCAGAGGAACAAGCTGGGTTCAGGGCAGGCAGGAGCACAATCGAACAGATTTTAACTGCCACATCATGATGGAAAAACATCTTCAACATCAGAGAGACCTGTTCCACAACTTCATCGACTTCAAGAAGGCTTTTGACAGAGTATGACACGAAGGCCTGTGGCAGGTCCTCAGAATGTTTGGCATTGAAGAAGGACTAGTGCAAACCATTCAAGCACTATACAACACTGCAAGCAGTGCAGTCCTTCTGAACAATCAGGTCGGAGACTACTTCAAAACCACAGTTGGGGTCCGACAAGGATGCCTGTTATCTCCAGTCCTGTTCAATCTGTTCTTGGAAAACATCATGAGAGAGACCCTCCATGGGCTTCCACCCTACCATCTCCATTGGCGGCAGAACCCTCAACAACTTACGGTTTGCCGATGGGCATTGACCTCATGGGCGGAAGTAACACAGAGCTGCAAGATCTTACGACCAGACTTGAGAACAGAGCTGGAGCATATGGGATGGAGGTGAGCTCGGAGAAAAGTAAAGTATTGTGAACAGCACGAGCAATGCCACCGCTAAAATTTACATGAACGGCCAACAACTGGAGGAGGTAGACGCTTTTAAATACCTCGGCGCTACACTCACAAAGGACGGGCGATCGACGACAGAAATCAAAGTCAGAATAGCCATGGCAACATCTTCCATGACAAAACTCACCACCATATGGAAAAGTAAAGAGATCAGTTTCCCAATCAAACTAAAGCTCTACAAAGCCCTAATTCAGTCGATCCTGCTGTACGGAAGTGAAACCTGGACATTGACTGCTGAAACAGCAAAGCGAATCCAGTCATTCGAAACAAAATGCCATAGAAAACTACTGGGCATATCCTGGAGAGAACGAAAGACCAACGGGAAATTTTTCAAGAGTCAAATAACACGGCTGGCAGGTCCACAGGAACCCCTTCTCACCATCGTCAAGAAGAAAAAGCTGACATGGTTCGGCCACGTCACCCGCCACAACACTCTGCCCAAAACAGTACTGCAGGGAACACTCGAAAGGTGGCAGAAGGAGGGAAGACAGAACAAGTCATGGATGGACAACATCAGAGAATGGACCAGGATGAATGACTCGGCACTACTGCGCAGAGCCGAGGACCGAGATGGATGGAGGAGGCTTACCACGGCATCGTCTTTCATGTCTCCCCCACGACCGCCAAGGTCACGGGTCTGATGATGATGATGATGATATTAATTTTCTTTCCATGATTATCATTCTTTCTGATTTTCTTCGTGAATCCTTTATGTTCACACTTTTTTCCTTTCTTTTATTAATCTATTAATTTTCTTTTCATGA
>CM054153.1:12251031-12253531 GCA_028751875.1 Rapana venosa
GTCTGTCCTCCTCTCTCTCTCTCTCTCTCTCTCTCTCTCTCTCCTGCTCTTTCTCTGTTGTCTTCTCTCTCTCTCTATCTCTCTGCCTCTTTCTCTGTTTGTCTGTCTCTGTCTCTGTTTCTCTCTCTCCAGCTAGCTCTCTCTCTCTCTCTCCCTGTGTGTCAATCAATCAGTCAATCAGTCAACCAACCAATCAATCAATCAATCAGTTGTATTCAGTTTTTGTAAGCCATAAGAGCCATATGAACACAGAATATGAAAAAGCAACCATGGAGCAGTCGAGGTAATACAATAGTGTGTGAATATGTGTGTGTATTTCTTTAGGCATGCACAGTCATATAGGCATATATATTTCATAAAAGAATAGACACTACTATATAACTATTTAAAAATTATCATTGGGGTGGGTTTGTTATTAGTATCATGGTTTTTTCTTTTCGTGTTTTTGATTGTGCTTATGTATTTATTTTCGCAAGGAGAGATTGTAAGACTAGGTTTGGCCTAAATCCTTGAGTATTCAAAATCATTATCTCTATCTCTCAAAGTATATATATATATTTATATATATATATATATATATATATATATATATAGAGAGAGAGAGAGAGAGAGAGAGAGAGAGAGAGGTAGACAGATAGATAGATAAATAGATAGATAGACAGACAGACAGATAGATAGATATCTATATGTATGTATGTCTCTCTCTGTGTCTCTGTCTGTCTGTCTGTCTGTCTGTCTGTCTCTCTCTCTCTCTCTCTCTCTCTCTCTCTCTCTCTCTCTCTCTCTCTCTCTCTCTCTCCTCCCTCTGTCTGCCTGTCTGTCTGTCTGTCTGTCGGTTCTTTCTGCCTGTCTGTCGGTTGTTGGGTCAGTCGGTCTGTCTGTTTCTCATTTTTTCTTTTCCTCTGTCACTCTTTCTTCTAGTCTCTACTTTGTAGAAGTGTTGATTTATTTTCTAGTTTCCTCGAAAATAAAAGAAACTGATTGATTGATTGATTGATTGATTGATTAACTTAAAGATCTCTACTTCCCGTCTACTTTTGTACACATGTATTCTAAATGTGTGTGTGCGTGTGTATGTATGTATGTATGTATGTATGTATGTATGTGCTTGTGTGTTTGAGAGAGAGAGAGAGAGATCCATACAGTGAATATGGTAGCAGAATACATAGTCTCTCCTTAGTTACCACTGAAATAGCACCTACGCGCAAGAAAGCCACGAACACCTACACACTCACACACACACACACACACACTGACGCACACACACACACTGACACACACACACACACACACACACACACACACTGACGCACACACACACACTGACACACACACACAAATACACACACGTACATACAAATACACACACACTCACACTTACACACACACACACACACACACACGCACTCACACACACATACACACGCACACACACACGCACGCACGCAAGCACATACACACTGAAACACATACACACACACACACACACACACACACACACACACACACACACACACACACACACACACACACACACACACACACACACACACACACAACACCGAAGCAGACAGAACGAGAAAAGAGAAAGAAACCAACAGATTGACAAAGAGAGACAAAGACTGCAAAAGGGTTAACACGAGGTGCTTTGTGTGAAAAATACACCTGCTGCTTAGGCATAAAAAAAAGTGACGAAAGAACTACTGAGAAAAGCTGAAAATAAGGAATAGTTTAAAAAACAAACAAAAGAACAAAACAAAACAACAAATAATTAAAACTCGGGAAGATCACTAGAAAAAAATACACACAATAAAATTAAATTTGACAGCCCTCAGTTGAACGTAAGGACATAAAAAGAATCTTGCCAAGATTCCTATCCTCTATTCTTCTATTTCTTCAAAGAATCAAAGCTAATAACTGGTGCATTAAATGTAATCACTATTGCTTCACGGAACGAACAAAATGAAGTTATCCCCCCCCCCCAAAAAAAAAAAGCATACAGAGACAACGACAGAGTAGAGATAAAATATAGTATTTCGGAAAGAAGATAAATGACTGAAATAATGATCACAATCATTACGATGATAAGAATTCAGTAAACGTAAATGTGGCCACGAAACAAAATCCAATGACCTTGTTCATACTATTCTCCGGGGAATTTTGGGAGGGAGAGATGACAAGGATAGATCCACCACCATCTCAACAACACCCCCACCCCACCTCCCTGCCAAAGACCAAACCCCCATCACCCCATCCCCAGCCTCCTCCCCCCACCCCCCTCCAGTCAGACTTAAGTTCCCTAAGTTCCCTATGTGTGGAGATATTTGAAACCAGCCATACACACACATTTCTCACCCAGTGTGTATTTAACAGTCTCACTGTCATTCCCCGAGTGGTGAGGCAGACAGAGGGCATATTCTGGGTGACACTCAGCGTGTTCTGCTGGGGAACGCTTAACAACAACAACAACATCATTTCTATCAGGCATATTTCACTTGTG
>CM054153.1:12258531-12266031 GCA_028751875.1 Rapana venosa
CATATTGGTTAAAACATTCCAAAACAACTTCAAATAAAAATGCCACGAACACACCCACACACACACACCCACACACATACACCAATGTATGAACTAAATGTTTTAAAGACCATTGACTAAGAAGACAGAGACTTATTTCAGACACACACGCACACACATATGTATTGACTACACTCATAACAATGACAATCAGGCAAGTAATTCAGAGAAATGTAAAAACTAGGTAGTCAATATCATTGTGAATTTAGAATTCGAACGCTTACTGGCACAAAAGAATGTCTTTTTCTGTTAGTTTTGCTGATGGGACACTGAAAACGGCGTCCCGAAGGCAACAACTGAAATTCTGGAAACAAAGCATGGGAGGGATCGGCCAAAAATGACAGTCGCTTTGTGTACAAGCTGCTGATTGCAGAACGACATGAGATCTCTTTGTTCTTCTCCAATTATTTTGGATTATTCCATTATCCTCGAAGAAAAATAATAAAAATAATAAAATAAGATAAATAAACACACACACAAAGGGGTGGGGGGGGGGGGAGGGGGGGAGAGAGAGAGAGCGCGAAAGAAATGAGCCGGGGACAGAACAGACAGACAGGTAAACATACTGACGTAAACAAGGACGGGGTAGTCTAGTGGTTAGAACATTGCGCTCGCAATATGACAACCCGGGTTCGATTCCCGTTCAAGGGGATATTTTTCCCTGGAGTTAACATCAGTGCAGACTCCACTCTCCCCAAAAAGTCCTTCGGATGAGACTAGAAACCGAGGCCCCGTGTGCGAACGCACGCAGAATATCTTGCGCCCACGTTAAAATCCTGTTCCGCTTTTTGTAAGAGTAGACCATTCCTGTGCCGGTGGGAACAGATGACTATTTACAAAACCACATACACACGGGGACTGGAAATAAAAAGCACATAAGTGTTTATTCCATCATCCTCGATAAAAAAAAGAAGAATAAAATAGAATACAAAATAAAATAAAATAAAGAACAGCGACAGAGGTAAGGGATAAAACACACACACACACACACACACACACACACACACACACACACACACACACACACACACACACACACACACACACACACACACACACACACACACACACACGAGTGTTAGTTTGTAACCTCGAAGAATATTTTTTTTTTTTTAAACACAACCAAAAAAAACCCACGACACCGCCTACACACAGTGTGTTCGAATTGAACAATGAACAAAACTCTGTCCCAAACCTCTCTGATAGCCTTTGCTATCAATGCAACCAGCAAGAAGCTGGCGCACACTTCAAATGCAGGAAAGTGGCCTGTCAGAAAAATGACCAGTCGCGGCAATAAGCCAGTTTTAACGGAACAGTCAGTGGTCGTCTGCTCCTGTGTCAGTCAGTTTGGTCAGGATGGCATGCACAGAGAGAGAGAGAGAGAGAGAGAGGAAGGAGAGGGAGGAGGGGGGGGGGGGTTAGGAGAGAGGGGATAGAGCGGAGAGAGAGAGAGGCAGGCAGAGAGAGAGCGAGAGGCAGGCAGACAGACAGACAGAGACAGAGAGAGACATAGAGACAGAGAGAGACAGAAGAGGAGAGAGAGAGAGAGAGAGAGAATGAAATGGCGAGAGAGAGACAGAGACAGAGAGAAGGAGGATAAGAGAGAGGAGAGAGAGACGGAGAGAGAAAGAGAAAGAGAGCGGTAAGGAGAAAGAGAGGGAAGGAGATAGAAAGAGAGAGAGGGAGGTAGGGAGAGAGATATATACAAGAAAAAGAAGATGGAGATGATGCACATTATGTGTGTGTATGTGCCTGTGTGCGTGGGTACGTGCGTGCATATGTGCGTGCGTACGTGTGTGCATATGTGTGTGTATGCACGCTCGTCTGTGCATGCATCCGTGCATGTACTGATGGACCAAGGGAGTGGACGGGTGTGTCGGTGTATTTGTGGTACCAATGAAGCTTTGGGGGGAAAAAACAGAACGATTTTTATCGGGAACAATCTCACAATTTTAATCACAGCATGTTCATATTTCAAAATGAAGAGCACTGTCAACAAAATCATTAATGAAAGATGAATTCGAAAGAGGGGGGGGGGAGGATGAAGAGAGAGAAGAGAGAGAGAGAGAATTGAGAGAGAGAAGATTTTTTATTTCGAAGATAGTGGAATAAGCACTCCTGTGCTTTTTTTCGTCCAGCCCCCGTGTGTATGCAGTTTTGTAAATTTTGTCATCCGTTCCCATGGGGGCACACAACGGTCTCCTCTTCCGAAAAGCGGAACGGGTTTTAACGTGTGCGCAAGATGTTCTGCGAGCGTTCGCACACGGGGCCTCGGTTTATAGTCTCATCCGAAGGACTTTTGGGTAGAATTGAGTCGGCACTGATGTTAACCCCAGAGGAAAAATCCTCTTGAACGAGAATCGAACCCGGGTTAGCAGATCACGAATACATCACAGTAACCACCAGGCTAGAGAGAGAGAGAGAGAAGAGAGAGAGAGAGGAGAGAGAGGAGAGAGGAGAGAGAGAGAGAGAGAGAAGAGAGAGAGAGAGAGGCCAATGGGAACTTTTACTGGCAACAACGTGTTACAGCCCTATAACTAAATAGGGTGAGGCAGCCCACAAACATCTAAGTGAAGCAAAACAGAAAAAACCCAACAACTATCAATGACAAAAATCCACACCGAAAACCAGTTAGGTCTAGCATAGTCATAACATAATCAGTAGTCGTGTGTTGCTTCATCCCCGCAGTACGTGTTCATACATGCAGGATAGGTAGATGGAATGGGGACAGAAAGACAGACAAGAGAGACAGGAGACAGAAAGACAGACAAGAGACAGACGCAGAGTCATAGAGAGGCCGCAAACACACACACACACACACACACACACACACACACACACACACACACACACACACACACACACACACACACAGAGGCAGATAGTGACAGAGACAGGCAGACAGACAGATAGATAGATAGATAGATAGATGATTAGATAAGATAGTATAGATAGATAGATAGATAGATAGATAGGATAGTAGTAGTAGAGAGAGAGAGACTGAAAGAAGAGGAGAGAGGAGACAACAGAAGCGACAGACAGACAGAAGTAGTAGATAGACAGAAGAAGAAGATAGATAGAAGATAGATAGATAGATAGATAGATAGATAGTAGATAGATAGGCAGAGAGGGAGAGAGAGAGACTGAAAGAAAGAAAGAAGAAAGAAAGAAAGGAAGAGAGAGAGAGAGAGACTGAAAGAAAGAAAGAAAGGAAGAGAGAGAGAGAGAGAAAGGAAGGAAGGAGAGAGAGAGAGACAAACAGCAAACAGAGACAGAGAGAGGTAGACAGAAAGACAGAGAGAGAGAGAGATTCATAAACAGAAAGACAGGGTGAGACAGAGAGACAGACAAGAGACAGAAAAGAGACAGGAGAAAGACAAAGACAGAAGCAGACACATAGAGAGGCCGCCACACAACACCCACCACACCACACACACACACACACACACACACACACACACACACACACACACAACACACACACACACACACACACACACAACACACACACAGATAGCGACAGAGACAGATAAACAAACAGACATACATACAGACAGAATGATGAAACAACAATTCCCCACAAATTAATTTTAAAAAATAATAAATTCTGACAGTTATCAGTGGGAGGTAAAGCAGCGGAAGGAAGCGAAAGAATTAACAGTTATCTTTCCTTTTTCTTTTTTTTTTTTTTTTCTTTTCGCCCGCATTTTCTGCCCAAAAATTGGTAGATTAAATTAATCACTCCTTCGTGAGAAAAACAGCGGCCAAAACGCCCGTGAAAAGAGCGAGCGAGTAAAAACGATGATAAAATGTGTCAAAATTAATAGCGCAGGAAGAAAAGAATGCCAGAAGAAATATATCAATAAACAAGCCAATAAAAGAAAGAGAGTGGTCATAAATTCGAATAAAGTTGTCATGCAAAATTGAAGGGTTTTTTGTTTTTTGTTTTTTTTGTTGTGTGTGTGTTGTGTTTTGTGTGTGTGTGTGTGTGTGTGTTGTGTTGTGTTGGTGTGTGTTGGGGGGTGGGGGGTGGGTAGTGATGTGGTGTGTGTGGGTGGGGGGTGTGTGATGGGGGGGTGTTGTTGTTATAGTAGGATGGGTGTGATGAGGCGATGTCTTATCAACAATATGTCCGAATAATCATCAAATTATAGAGACATTTACTACTGCTGCTACTGCTGATGCTGATACTGCTGCTGCTGCTACAACAACTACTACTCTTTCTTCTAAAATTCTAGTTCTGTTACTACCATATTCTGCTGCTACTAGCTTACCTTACTTCTAATTCTTCCACTCCCGCTACTGCTACAACGTAGCCAAATTCCTGCTTCGGGAACGATATCTAAACACACAACATTAGTGCGCATGGGATTCGGAAATTCTGTCATCTGTACCTACGAACACGAAATGGTGTTCTCTTCCAAAAACCGAAACAGGTTTTAACGTGTGCGCAAGGTGTTCTGCATGCGTTTGCACACGGGACTCGATTTATAGTCTCATCCGACAAAGCTTTCGGGAGAGTTGAGTCGGTAATGATGTTAACTCCAGGGTCAAATCCTCAGGGTCGTTCGCCTCTGTGGTGGCTCGAACCCGAACTGTCAGATCATAAGCACAACGCTCTAACCACTAGGCCATCCTGCCCCTCTCCCTTCCGCCTTTCTGTCTCAATTCCTCAACAGTTTCATTGAGAACAGCAGTAGCAAATACCATCATTGATTTTTTTTTTAAACAGGCCGTTTGGGGGGTTAAAAAAAAAACCCCAAAGGTCTCTCCAAATATCCATCCTGTCTTACTCACAAAACCCTGGGAATCACTGTTGAGATCATAATATGTACACATTGGATGAGAAGTTTGTGCATGAACGATTTATTTCACGTAAAGGTAAAGGTGTCCCATACCGATATAGTTGTAGGGGAGCGAGTTGTCAGAGACCTCAACTTCTCTAGGGGCCAGCATATTGAGGGCAGAGCCCATCTCCTCTCCCTCGCTGCTTTACCTTCCCTGACCCTGAAGAGGGCAGGTGCCCATTTACAGCTATCACGTACCTCGCCAAAAAGGCAGCCATACTCCGACTTCGGAAGAAATTTCTCTTCTTAAATAATTATGAGGAACTGGTTATTATGATAAGAGCTCGTCTCAAGGATGAAGGCAATAACTATCGTCATAACACTTTAAAGTATAACAACATTTTTAATGCATGCCTTAACTAACTCTCTTCTTACATCATTATTAGACGAAGCGTTTGCATATCGAGCAAGGGTTGGGGGCGTAGAGCCAAGTGGTTAGAGAGTTGCACTCGCGATCTGACGGCCCGGGATCGATCCCTGGGTTCCAGCCAACACAGAGGCACCCTTTCAAGGGGATTTTCCCCCCAGGAGTTTAACATCAGTTCTGACTCCACTCCACCCCCCCCCCCCCCCCCCCAAAAAAAAAAAAAAAAAAGACCTCCGGGTGAGACTATAAACCGAGGCTCTGTTTTGTGAACGCAAATAGTACAACATCTTGCGCACATGTTAAAACCCCTTTCAGAAGAGTAGGCCATGCGTGCCGGTAAGAACGAATGACAGCAACAACAACAACAAACCTGAATGTGCACTGATGATGTGTTTAGTCATCATCCCCGAAGTCGGTATGTGGCTATCTTAATAGTGGGCAAAGGCAGTCGCAAAATGTGCAAAAATCTCACCATTGGTGGAATCTCAGAGCTCCAGTGGAGGAACGAAGACAAATTTGTACCAATGGTGGACTATCCAAAAAGGCCATGGTATTGAGAGGGACAAAACACGTTATTCTTTCTCACATCCGAACAAACTTCTGGTTGAAAGTATCCAATAGGAAACCAAGTGAAAAAGTCACAGGCACAACAGAAGAAAAATACAGAAAAAAGACAAGAACGACAAAAATGTTTGTTTGGTGTCTTTTTCATGTAGTTTTTTTTTTCTCAGCCAGCAATGATTTCGTGCCCTCAGGTTGTCTGAATTAATGGTTTTAAACAATTCATAGTGTGTGTGTGTGTGTGTGTGTGTGTGTGTGTGTGTGTGTGTGTGTGTGTGTGTGTGTGTGTGTGTGTGTGTGTGTGTGTGTTTGTGTGTTTGTGTGTGTTCTCACGTTAATCTGTGTATGCATGTTTCCTTCCATATGTGTGCTATTTGCGTGCGTGCGTGCGTGTGTGTGTGTGCCCGTATTTGTGTGTGCCCATGTGCGTGTGTTCACACATTGATCTGTGTATGCATGTTTGCTTCCATAATATTTATGTGCGTATGAACGTGCGCTCGTGTGTGTGTGTGTGCGTGTTTTTCCTATTTTTATGTTTAAGTTTTATTCTTTTATCTCGAGGACAATGGAATAAGCACTTATACACTTTTTTACATCCAGTCCCCGCGTGTATGCGGTTTTGTAAATTCTGTCATCTGTTCCCACCGGCACACAATCGCCTACTCTTCCGAAAGACGGATCAGGATTTAACTTGTGCGCAAGATGTTCTACGTGCGTTCGCACAAGGGGCCTCGGTTTATAGTCTTACCCGAAGGACTTGTGTATATATATATATATGTGTGTGTGTGTTGTGTGATGTTGTGTGTGTGTGTGTGTTGTTGTGTGTGTTGTGTGTGTGTGTGTGTGTGTGTGTGTGTCTATGCGCGCATGCGCATGCCTGCTTATATGTGCGTATGTGTATGTGCTTGCATGTGTGTGTATATATCTGTGTATACGGTCGTCTGTGCATGTTTGCGCGTTCACACTTGGATACACTTGGTAAGCCAAAAGAACAGATAAATTCTGACATGTTCAAATTCTGACTCTTATCTTAAAACAATCGAAGTATCTTTCTTTATAAATCACATTTTGTCGAGTGTTCAAAAAACCAACTGTACCAAAAGTAAGACACTTCTATGGAAAAGTGATTGGTCTGGTTGAGTGTTGGGGGCTGGGACAGAGGAATATTCGAGCTAAGTGTAAAGCAATATTCAGAGACTCTGCAAGTCATTTTCTGTCTAAAGGGCATTCTAGGTGTTATATTCATTTGTACTTCTGTTGGTATACTTATTTCTCATGTGAATGTCCTTTGCAAAACAAATTGTAAAAAAAAATTTCCCGGTTGTAATTGTGTTTCAAGATTGTTTCGAGTTTCACTTTTGGTCCGAAATTAAGTTCTCGGTGTGTGTGTGTGTGTTGTGTGTGTGTGTGTGTGTGTGTGTGTGTGTGTGTGTGTGTGTGTGTGTGTGTGTGTGTGTGTGTGTGTGAGTGTGTGTGTGTGTGTAGTGGAGAGAGAGAGAGAGAGTAGATAGAGTGTGTGACTGTGAGTGTCAGTGTGTATGTATGTGTATGTGAGCGAGTGTGTGTGTGTGATGAGAGAGAGAGAAGATAGAGTGTGTAACTGTGAGTGTGTGTGTGTGAGAGAGAGAAAGTGTGTGTAACTGTGAGTGTCAGTGTGTATGTATGTGTGTGTGAGTGAGTGAGTGT
>CM054153.1:12271031-12283531 GCA_028751875.1 Rapana venosa
AAGAGACCTGCACTATTGTGGTTAGTCTTACTTTTGTCCTCCACCAATGAAAACACTATACAAAATGTTGCTATCTACTTGCATAAGTCTTTCAAAAGAAAAGAAACGGTGATGTCATGATTTACCTTTAGATTGCAAAATGTTATTATGTGGTGGAGGTATAACACTTAGGTGTGGAATGTACAAACCAATACCAATGTAATGATGTATACCCCTTCAAAAGGGGCCATGGCCTATATTAAAAAAATTATTGTCATTGTCATTGTCTCTCTCTCTCACCTCTCTCTCTCTATCTATCTATCTATCTATCTATCTATCTATCTATCTATCTATCTATCTATCTATCTATCT
The DNA here is from genome assembly GCA_028751875.1 of Rapana venosa. Lineage (NCBI taxonomy): Eukaryota > Metazoa > Mollusca > Gastropoda > Neogastropoda > Muricidae > Rapana > Rapana venosa. The sequence continues at coordinate 12,271,383 of CM054153.1, forward strand.
ATGTATCTATCCATCTATCTATCTATCTATCTATCTATCTATCTATCTACCTATCTATCTATCTGTCTCTCTATCTATCTGTCTACCTATCTATCTATCTGTCTCTCTATCTATCTGTCTATCTATCTGTCTCTCTATTTGTCTCTATCTATCTATCTATCTATCTATCTATCTACCTATCTATCTATCTTCCTATCTATCTGTCTACCTATCTATCTATCTGTCCCCTATCTATCTGTCTACCTATCTTCTCTCTCTTGTCTCTTCTATCTATCTATCTATCTATCTTCTATCTATTGTCTTGTCTTTTCTATCTATCTAGTTATCTCTCTCTCTCTCTTTTCCTTCTCTATCTTATCTATCTAATCTATCTATCTATCTATCTATCTATCTATCTATCTATCTATCCTTCGTCCTTCGGATGAGACTATAAACCGAGGCCCCGTGTGCGAACGCACGCAGAACATCTTGCGCACACGTTAAATCCTGTTCCGCTTTTCGTAAGAGTAGGCCATTGTGTGCCGGTGGGAGAAGATGACAATTTACAAAACCACATACACACGGGGACTTAATGTAAAAAAGCACATGAGTGCTTATTCCATTATCCTGGATATAAAAGAATAAATAAATAAATAAATATCTCTATCTATCTATCTATCTATCTATCTATCTATCTATCTATCTATCTATCAGTCTCTCCATCTATCTACCTGTCTATCTATCCATCTATCTATCTATCTGTCTCTCTACAAATCTACTATCTGTCTGTTTGTCTATCTATTATCTATAAATCAATCTATCTACCTGTCGTCTATCAAACTATCTATCTACCTATCTACTATTCTATCTTTCATCTCCTACAAATCTATCATCTATCTACTATCTTCTATCTATCATCTATCTATCTATCTGTCTGCCTATTATCTGTCTATCTATCTATCTATCTATCTATTCTACTAAGTGTCTGCTATCTATATGTCTATCTTCTATCTATCTATTATCTGTTTTGTCTGTCTGTCATCTAGGCTAGCTAGCTATCTTGTCTTTATCTGTTTTCTATCTATCGTTTTCTATTATCTATCTATCCTATAGCTATCTTATCTATCTATCTGCCTGTCTGTCTATCTATCTGCCTGTCTGTCTACATCATTCTATCTATCTGTCTCCTATCAACTACTATCTATCTATCATCTGTATGTCTATCTATCTATCTAACATAAAACTATCTATCATTATCTATCTATCTATCAAACTGTCTGTCTGTCGGTCTGTCTACTAATATCTGTCGGGTCTGTCATCTATCAAATCTACTAACTATCTATCTATCTATCAAATCTAACTATCTATCTTTTCTAAAATCAGTCTCTCTCTCTATCTATCAATTTGGTCTCTCTCTGTCTCTCTATCTATCTAACTATCTGTCTCCCTAATCTTTATATCTATGGTTTCTCTCTCTATCTTCTATCTGTCTCTCTATATCTATCTGTCTGCCCTCTCTCTATCTGTCTCTCTATCAAATCTATCTTCTCTCTCTCTATCTCTATCTGTCTGTCTGTCTATCTATCTCTCTCTCTAATCTGTATCTATCTATCTATCTTCATCTATCTATCTATCTGTCTGTCTATCTACCCTATCTATCTATCTATCACTTTCTGTCTGTCTATCTATCTATCTATCTATCTATGTATTTATCTGTCTGCCCTGTCTACTATCTGTCTATCTATCTATCTAGCTGGCTGTCTGTCTATCTATCTAGCTAACTAGCTATCTAGCTCTCTATCTATTTATCTATCTATCTATCTGCCTGTCTGTCTATCTATCTATCTATCTATCTATCTATCTGTCTGTCTATCTATCTATCTATCTGTCTCTCTATCAATCTATCTATCTATCTACCTATATATCTGTCTGTCTATCTATCTATCTATCTATATATATCTGTCTGTCTGTCTTTCTATCTATCTATCTGTCTATCTATCTATCTATCTACCTACCTATCTATCTGTCTGGCTGGCTGTCTATCTATCTATCTATCTATAATCGTCTCTCTATCAATCTATCTACTATCTACCTATCTATCTGTCTATCTATCTATCTATCTACCCTATCTATCAATCTATCTATCTATCTATATATCTGTCTGCCCTGCCCTTTCTATCTATTTTATCTGTCTATCTATCTATCTACCTACCTATCTATCTGCCCTGTCTGTCTATCTATCTATCTATCTGTCTGTCTGTCTATCTATCCATCTATCTATCTATATATCTACCTGTCTGTCTATCTATCTATCTATCTGTCTGTCTGTCTATCTATCTATCTATATATCTAATTATCTATCTAACTATCTATCTATCTGTCTCTCTCTCTCTATCTATCTATCTGTCTCTCTCTATCTGTCTCTCACTATCTGTCTCTCTCTCTATCTATCTATCTATCTGTCTCTCTATCAATCTATCTATCTATTTATCTACCAATCTATCTGTCTGTCTATCTATCTATCTGTCTGTCTGTCTTGCTCTCTATCTATCTGTCTATCTATCTATCTATCTACCTACCTATCTATCTGTCTGGCTGGCTGTCTATCTATCTATCTGTCTGTCTATCTATCTATCTATCTATCTATCTTCCTGTCTATCTATCTATCCATCTATCTATCTATATATCTACCTGTCTGTCTGTCTATCTATCTATCTGTCTGTCTGTCTGTCTATCTATCTATCTATTTATCTATCTATCTAACTATCTATCTATCTATCTATCTGTCTGTCTCTCTCTCAAATCTATCTATCTGTCCTCTCTATCTGTCTCCCTCTATCTGTCTCTCTATCAATCAATCTATCTATCTATCTTTCTCTCTCTCTATCTCTTTATCTCTATCTGCTCTCTATCAATCTATACGATTTTCTATCTGTCTCTCTCCCCTCTCTATCGGGCTTTTCTCCTCTTTATCTGTCTCTCTCTCTACCCGTCTATCACCCTATCTGTCTCTCTCTATCTCTTTGTCTCTCTATCTATCTGTCTCTCTTTCTATCTATCTATCTATCTATCTATCTATCTGTCTCTCTCTCTATCTATCTATCTATCTATCTATCTATCTATCTGTCTATCTCGCTATCTATCTATCTATCTATCTATCTGTCTATCTATCTATCTATTTGTCTATCTATCTATCTATCTATCTATCTATCTGTCTATCTATCTATCTAGCTGTCTGTCTATCTATCTATCTATCTATCTATCTATCTGTCTGTCTGTCTACCCTTCGCTATCTATCTATCTATCTATCTATCTATCTACCCTGTCTATCTATCTATCTATTTGTCTATCTATCTATCTATCTATCTATCTGTCTATCTATCTATCTATCTGTCTGTCTCTCTCTCTATCTATTCTGTCTCTCATCTATCTGTCTCCCTCTATCTGTCTCTCTATCAATCAATCTATCTATCTATCTTCTCTCTCTCTATCTCTTTATCTCTATCTGTCTCTCTATCTATCTATCGATTTATCTATCTGGTCTCTCTCTCTCTCTATCTGTCTGTCTCTCTCTTTATCTGTCTTCTATCTCTATCTATCTACTATCTATCTGTCTCTCTCTATCTTTGTCTCTCTATCTATCTGTCTCTCTTTCTATCTATCTATCTATCTATCTATCTATCTGTCTCTCTCTCTATCTATCTATCTATCTACCTGTCTATCTATCCATCTATCTATCTATCTGTCTATCTATCTATCTACTGTCTGTCTATCTATCTATCTATCTATCTATCTATCTATCTATCTATCTGTCTGTCTGTCTGTCTGTCTATATATCTATCTATCTGTCACTCTATCTATCTATCTATCTATCTATCTGTCTGTCTGTCTGTCTGCCTGTCTAATTATCTATCTATCGTCTGTCTATCTATCTATCTGTCTCTATCTATCTACTATCTATCTATCTGCTCTCTATCTATCTATCTATCTGTCTCTCTCTATCTATCTATCTGTCTCTCTCTATCTATCTGTCTCTCTCTATCTCTCTCTCTCTATCTGTCTCTCTATCTATCTCTCTCTCTCTATCTCTCTCTCTATCTATCTATCTACATGTCTGTCTCTCTATGTATCTATCTCTCCATCTCTCTAGCTATCTATCTCTCTATCAATCAATCTATCTATCTATCTGTCTCTCTATCTATCTATCTATCTATATCTATCTATCTATATACTCTCTCTCTCTCTATCTATCTATATATCTGTCTCTCTCTCTCTATCTATCTCTGTAGCTGTCTATCTATCTATCTATCTATATCTATCTAGCTAGCTATGTATATATATATATATATATTATATATATATATATCTATATATCTCTATATCTATCTATCTATCTGTCTGTCTGTCTGTCTCTCTCTCTCTATCTTTCTCTCTCTATCTATCTAGCTAGCTATCTGTCTATCTATCTATCTATCTTCTGTAGGGAAAGAAACCTACTAGTCTCTCATGGAGAAACACACGGGACAATTTCTTCTAAAGTGCACGATGATGCTGCTGCTCTCGTGGCAATGCGCTCTACCATAAGAAGAGCAGACTGAATTTCACGCCGAGAAATCTGCTGTCAATGAAAGTGGTGTACACTACACTACACTGCATTACACTACACTACACTACATTACACTGCACTAAACTACACTACACTACACTACACTACAATGCACTACACTACACTACACTATACTACAATACACTACACTAGACTACAATACACTACACTACACTACACTACACTACCCTACACTACACTACACTACACTACAATGCATTACACTACACTACAATACAATACACTACACTGCACAACTCTACACTACACTACACTGCACTAACACTACACTACACAACACTACACTACACTACACTACACTACACTAAACTACACAACACTACAATACGCTACACTACAATGCACTACACTACACTATACTACAGTACACTACACTCCACACCACTCCACTTCCACTCCCTACACACAACACTCCACTCCACTGCACTACACTACACTACACAACACTACACTACACTACACAACACTACACAACACTACAATACGCTACACTACAATGCACTACACTACACTATACTAACAGTACACTACACTCCACTCCACTCCACTCCACTACACAACATTCCACTCCACTGCACTACACTACACTAGAATACACTACACTGCGCTAGACTATACTACACTGCACTACATTACACTACACTACACAACACAACACTACACTACACTACACTACACAACACTACACTACACATCACTACACTACACTACACAACACTACACAACACTACACTACACAAAACTATACTACACTACACAACACTACACAACACTACACAAAACTACACTACACTACACAACACTGCACTACACAAAATTACACTACACTACAATGCACTACACTACACTACAATACAATACACAACAATATACTCCACTACACAACACTACACTACACTACAATACACTACACTACATTACACCACACTACACTACACAACACTACACTACACTTCACCACACTACACTACACTACACTTCACCACACGACACTACACTACACTACGCTATACTACACAACACTATGCTGCACTACACTACATTACAATACAGTACAATACAATACAATACAGTACAATGCAACAGAAAGAATATAACACAAAACAAACAATACAATTTCGTAGCAAGGTGTGTGTGTGTGTGGGGGGGGGGGGGGGGGGGGTCGGGTGAGATTGTAAACCGAGGAGAGTGCAAAATGCATACGTAACATCTTCCTAACAACCCATTTTTTTAAAAACACACATAAAACACACCTCCCAGAAGGGTAAGTCACCTATACTCGGAGACAATGAGCACATAAACATACCCAGCATGCAATCTGGGACAGGAAGAAGGATGGACTCCACCAGGTTCAACGTACCCAAGATAAATTGCTTGAAAAATCTAAGCATGGTGCTTTTAGTGACTCTTGAAGAGAAAAAAGTTTGAAACGAAAATCCGAGAAAAGTGAAACTTTCTGTCCTAAACAAAACGCAGGACTTTAAGCCTACGACGCTTAGCTCAAGTTTTGTTGTTGTGTTGTTGTTGTTTTTCTTCTCTGGAGTACAAGCGTTCAGAAACAACAACCAAAAAAAATCCAAGGAAAATCATCCGATAGACCCTATTTAGAAAAGCAAATAGCTGCTCTCTTGTGCTCGTTTAGCTCCATGTTATTCCCTTTGCAGCAGGACATAAAGACATGATTATAAAGGACAAAAGTCCACTCACTATGGAAAATGTCAAACATTTGAAAAAGAACACATTGAAAAATCGAGAAGAAAAAAACAACCCACGAGAAAGGGAAAAGAAAACACGACCTGCTCTTTAACACAACATACGACACAAAAATGTCTGGTGTCACCCTTTGGAAGGAGAGAAACAGCGACATAGTCTTCACAATTCTTTTAGAATAATCAAGTCTTTTAGAATATCAGTAGCGCTTAAGCCGGCTTTCTTTCTGGTGATGTTTTTGTTGCGTATTTCCTCTATAATTTCTGGATATGCCAAGAAAATACTTTGTGATGTAATGGTTTCTTGTAAGACTAATTCCTTTACCGCCTCTAAAAAGATGTGTTATCTTTAATATCATGATTTTGTGTTTTGTTAGTTGTTTTGTTCGTTGTTGTGTTTTTTTAATCTGAAGATTACAAACGTTTGAACTTTTCAAAGCATATAAATTAAAAGCCCCAAACGATTATAGTGTGCAATAAAAGAACGTTTTGGGCAGTTGAGGGTATTTTTATTGTCATGATTAGTATCATTGATATTGTTATTGTTGCTGCTGCCGCTGTTGTTTTTTGTCGATTTTTGAAAAAAAATTTTTCTGTTGTTTGATCGCTTGGTTGTTTCAGTTCTAGTTTTTTACCTGTGTGCAATATACCATATTATGCCAGAAGAAAGAGCGAAGAAAGAAATCTTCTTCCCTTTTTCCCTTTAACTCTGTGCGAGTCACTAAATGCACATTAAAGAATAGCTAGCTAACTCCCTCCATTTGGTATTGGTGATGTGTTTAAGGTCGTGTCTCTGCAAAATGGTTTCCCCATCTACCCTGCAATATTGTTGTTGTTGTTGTTTTTTTTAAAATATCTCTTACCTTCCTTCTTCAACGGTACCTGGAGAATAGAGTTTAAAAACGGCTTTAGATTTGTCTTTGCAACATATAGCGCTATATAAGTTCCATTTATCATCATCATTATCATTATATCATTATTATTATTATTATTGTTATTATTGTTATTATTATCATCATCATTATTATTATTGTTATTATTATTATTATTATTATTATTGTATCCCCGAAGTCGGGATGCGGCTACTGTAATAAAAAATCAATACAATACCATGGTGAGCAAAAACCATTGTATACGCAAAAGTCTCATAATTTGGAAATCTCGGAGCACCTGCCGAAGGACGAAAAAAAGGGAAAGGTTCTGTGATGGCACTGTGCGAACGGATTTTTTCAAAAGAATTATCATTTCGATTACTGCATCCCTCCATGCCACAAGAAGATTTACAGGAATATCGTCAATGCCTGCAGTTTTACTACACAATTTAGGGTTCAGAAAACGGCTGATATAGCAGAAAAGTACATTGAAAATATAGCATAAGTGTACTCTTAGTAAATCTACCTGACCGTCAGTATGTTTTTCTGTATATTGCGTGACTGTCTGTCTGTCTCTTGTGTGCTTCTGTTTCTGTGCATTTTTCAAAGAAAAGAAAGAACTGAAAATCATGATTTAAAATTTTTTTTTATTGTAGACGTTGCTATTTTACAGGCATTTGAGGGAGTCTAGCAGGATGGAGTAAACAATTTAAAAATATGATGATTATTGTGTTGTGTGCTTTTTAAAAAATATGAATGAGTTTTTCTACTGCTAATTCACGTTGTGTTTTTTCCCATATTTTACGGATTGTTTTGATGCATATAATGTTTACAAGGACAGGTTGTAGGACTCCCCCTGGCCAACAATGTTTATCTTTGCATATTAGAGATTATTCATTTAATTATTTCCCATCTATTTAGTCTCTCTTTGTCAGTCTGTATGTCTATCTTCTGTCTGGTTGTCAGTCTCTCTCTCTCTCTCTCTCTCTCTCTCTCTCTCTCTCTCTCTCTCTCTCTCTCTCTCTCTTCCTCTCTTGTGTATATTATATACAATTATGTATGTATATATCTGTGCATGTGCCAATTTTTTTTTTACTAGTAACACTGGCAATCGCTTTTCACAGCTAATCTCAGCAGCTGTCATTACATGCTTGTTTAAGTGAACCAAAACTTATATTCATTTTTTATGTTCTGATCTGCTTTTTTTGTTATTATCTGGTTTTTCATGATCACACCTGACATAACACGGATATGTAAAAATATCACCCACCCCCTCCCCCAAACACCGAGAAATCCTTAACACCATAAATAAAACACAAAATGAATAAAACAACAGGGAAAAAAGTGTGATTGCAACAGAACATGACACTTAAAGCGTAGAGCGATTATCTCGTTGAATGGAGGAAATATGTCCATCCCCAAAAATACACTTACGAACTATTAAAGAAAAAAAAACACTAAGAAAATGATGGTGTAACCAGTTTTACCATAGTCCTGTGGATTGTGTAAGTGTTATGTTGGAGATAGGTTATCGAATGTAAAACAGGATGGATAGATGGAGGAATGAATGAATGAATGAATGAATGAATGAACGAACGAAGAATGAATGAATGAATGAACGAATGAACGAATGAATGAATGAATGAACGAATGAATCAATGAATCAATGAATGAATGAACGAACAGATGAATGAATGAATGAATTAGTTGAATAACTAGCATGTTAATTAATCAATGATACCTAAATGACAACCATTTATGACATATGTGGGCACGTTTTATGTTATTAATTTGCCAAAATGCCTATTTTGATGGGACAATTAAAGTTGTCCTATTTTAACTGCACGTAATTTAAAAAAAATAAGTGTAATGACGGCTTATATTTGGTTTTAAAGTATAACAAAAATTGTAAGATATATTAATAGTTTCATCTTTGTAATGTGATCACAATCTGATAATAATGATTTACTTTGTAAAATACTAGCTTTTATTTTTTAAAAATCTTGATTTTGAAATGAACGTTTGCTTTCCATACGTTTAAAAGGTATTAACATATTGGCCAACCAACACTTCTATCGTTCTCTGTCTACCTCTTATCTTTGAAATATGTAAAGATGCAGTTATCTTTTTCAAAAATAATAAAACGTCTACAGCCCAAAACACAACACTAACAGTAGTTCAATAAAATAAACAACGACAGAGAGAGAGAGACAGACAGACAGACAGAGACAGAGGCAGACAGAGATAGAGACAGAGAGAGAAAAGGGCATATGCATTAATTAATTGATTGATCGATCGGTCGATTAACTGACTGGCTGACTGCTTGACTGAATGATTTATTGATTGATAGATAATATCTCTTCCCAAGACTAGCAGATAAGAATTCACATACTTTGTATACGGTGCTGGCCTTTGCAAGGGCCTATCATTAATAATGACAAACAAGAAAGAGAGACTTTTATATATATGAGGATAATGGAATAAGCACTCATGTGCTTTTTTACATCCAGTCCCCGTGTGTATGCGGTTTTGTAAATTTTGTCATCTGTTCCCACCGGCACACAATGGCCTACTCTTTCGAAAAGCGGAACAGGATTTAACGTGTGCGCAAGATGTTCTGCATGCGTTCGCACAAGGGGGCTCGGTTTATAGTCTCATCCGAAGGAAGAGAGAGAGAGGGGGGAGAGAGAGAGAGAGAGAGAGAGAGAGAGAGAGAGAGAGAGAGAGAGAGAGAGAGAGAGAGAGAGAGAGAGGAGAGAGAGAGAGAGAGAGAGAGAGAGAGGAAGTAATAAGGGATGCAGGATAACCTAGTGGTTAAAAGGGGCCTTTGTTGAATAAAATATTTTCCGATTCCGGTTCATCTCTCTCTCCCTCTCTCTCTCCCCCCTTCTTTCTCTCCCCCTCTCTCTCTCTCTCTTTCTCCCCCCCCCCCCCCCCTCTCTCTCCCCCTCTCTCTTCCTCTCTCTCTGTGTAAGTGATTTAATTTATTATTAGCTTCATTATTGTGTTTATATGTTACATATTTCTTCATAATTATTTGTTTGCCCTGTTTATTATCATGACGGCCTGATGTAAAGAAGTCTCTGGTTTTTCCTATTACCCTCAATAAAACATTCGAGTTCGAGTTCAAGTTCTCTCTCTCTCTCTCTCTCTCTCTCTCTCTCTCTCTCTCTCTCTCTCTCTCTCTCTCTCTCTCTCTCTCTCTCTCTCTCTCTCTCTCTCTCGCTCGCTCGCTCTCTCCCTCTCTCCCTCTCTCCTCTCTTTTTCGGAGCAGTACCACTATAACTCCAGCACCCCACCCCCACCCCCCACCCCTAAAAAGTTAAGGTGAAAGAAGAAGGAACGAAAGACAGAAAAAAGAAAGAAAGAAAGGAAGGAAGAAAGGAACTAAAAGAAAAAAGTCCTATTAAGAAATGTCTGTACTTTGATAATAACTACCCCCAGTTTATTTCTCAAAATTCTTTAAGTCTCAGGACGCACGCAGCTTCTTCAAACACAAAACGCAGACCACTTAACAGTGTATACAGTGCCACACAATACCCTCAAGTGCACATTAATTTTGCTACCAAACCTTCACGCCTAATAGCCTGGCCTCATTCGTGTAGAAACTGTCAGTGATTTGTAGAATCAGCGCATACATGGGCGTTGGTTCTGTGTTGAAATTTAAGCCACGTTGGAAACTGTTTGGTAGAGACACCAGTACAGGTTCTTTGGGTTAGAGTGTATGTATGATTATATGTATGTTTGTCCGTCGTGTTCGACGATGACCTCCCAAACCGCAGAGGAGGCAGCTGCTGTTTCGGAAAGTGGGCAGAAATTTGATTATAGTGGAGATAGATGCCTTGTCCACAGCACATCCCCACTCTCTCGGCCAAGTGGGCATAAGGACAGTCAGCGTTGAAGATGTTCTCCAAAGGCCAACCAGCCCCCCCAGGGCTGCAGCACATAAGGACTGTGCAAGTCAAGCCTCCTAGTCAGAAAGTCATAGTCGATCACTAAAGACTAAGCTGTAAAGTGGAGTAGACGACAGAAAATAGAAGGTAGCTGACGTTAAAGGTGCGCGAGTTGTAACGGTGTGAACTTTTGAAACTTGTGATGAAACCACACTGTCTACAGGTTTGAACTGGTGTGGGGTTTTGGGTTAAGTTTTTGTTTCGTATTCATCCTTTTTCTTCTTTGTGTTCTTCTCCTTGTTCTTGGTCTTCTTTTTGTGGCCGTCTCTTTTTGTTTTGTCTTTGTTTTCTTGTTGTTGTTGTTGTTTTGTTGTTGTTGTTGATGTTGTTGTTGTTGTTCTTCTTCTTCTTTTTCTTCTTCTTGTTCTTGTTCTTCTTCTTGTTCTTCTTCTTCTTCTTTTCATCTTCTTCTTTCTTCTTTTCTTACCATTATTCATCTTCTTTTTCTTTCTTCTTCTTCTCCTCCTCCTCCTCTTTCTCCTCCTTTCTTCTTCTTCTTCTTCTTCTTCTTCTTCTTCTTCTTCTTCTTCTTCTTCTTCTTCTTCCCCTCTTATTCTTCTACTACTTCTTCTTCTTCGGAATTCTTTCTTCTTCTTCTTCTTCTTCTTCTTCTTCTTCTTCTTCTTCTTCTTCTTCTTCTTCGGATTTCTTCTTCTTCTTCTTCGGATTTCTTCTTCGTCTTCTTCTTCTGCTTCTTATACTTCGTAATTTTCTTCTTCTTCTTCTTCTTCTTCTTCTTCTTCTTCTTCTTCTTCTTCTTCTTCTTCTTCTTCTTTTCTTCTTCTTCTTCTTCTCTCTTCTGTGCTTTTGAATACCTAAATTCAACCAATCCACCGTTGGCCGTTGCTTTTTCTCTATTTCTGCTCCATCGATCTGGAATGACCTCCCTCTCTCCCTTCTCCAAAAGCCTTCTTATGACACTTTTTAAATCCAGCCTCAAGACATATTTATTTCAAACCTAAGATTTTCCCCTCGTGTTTCAACTCAAATCTGTCCCTGCCTTCAACAA
>CM054153.1:12296031-12306031 GCA_028751875.1 Rapana venosa
CAAAACGATACAGAGAAGGGTAGGCAAGGCAAATTTTATTTCGGCCTTTAACATTTTCATTTAATAATAATAATAATAATAATAATAATAATAATATATGGAATTTATATGTAATCTGTGGTCACTTAAAGCGATCATCCATTTTAATTCAAATATTACACGAACAAGAACTGGATATTACACCGCGCCCCACAACACGACACGACACAACGTCACACAGCACAACACAGCACAACACAATACAACACAATACGACACTATACTACACTAACCTTTTAAATGAGCCTGCCTCTGACAGTGCTGCACCCGACGAAACACCAGTTCTCTTCATTATTTTCTGACGGTCGTATACCAAAGCCAGGGTCTCAGCAAAGTCTTTTTTGTTAAGAAGCCATGCCTGCAGTGATGTTTGCACGTCACATCAGTGTCTTTCTCTGCTTGCCTCTTCTTCTACTGTCCTGGGCTGCATCTTGGCACGATGGGTTTTTTTTTAAACGTGGTGGCATCTCTAAACCACTGCAAAAAGAAAAAGCAAACCCCAAAAAACGCTGAAATTCATTTCGTTTTCGAGCAGGTAAACCAAAAGCCTCATCTATCCCTGAGGTCGGAATGCGGCTACCTTAATGGTGGCAAAAAAATGGTTGCGTACCCAACAAATATTTCACTATCTTGAGCCTCGGAGCTCTAGCCGAGAAACAACACAAAAAAGAACAATAACAATAACAGCATAGTGCACACTGAGGTTTTTTTTATGTTTACTCTATGCAATAATCTAAACCATTAATGAATAGTAGGAATTATTGCAGATACGTTTTACAAGGAAAGACGACTCTTTTTTAAAAAACTCTAAATCTTTCTTTTAAAGTGGGAAGAATTCAAACTCGACGGCAGCTTTATTTAATCCGTATTATGCCTAAAAGCGCTATTATTATTAGCATGATTAGTTGTATTTGTGTACGCGGTATCAGTAAATATTTTTCAATAAATTATTATTGAGTATGTATAAAGTCGTCCTAATATAAACTTGCTAGCCTCACTTACAAGATTATTGCACTGTCAAATCAAACTTAAACACACGAAGAAGTAGTTTCAACTCTGCGTAAATCTAAAAAGAGCTATCAAAACACCTTTATAAAGCTACCTCAGTCTTTTCCCCTAGATAGCCTCCCTTGAAAACTATCACTAAATTACTTCCCGCCATATTAACCTTTCATGGAAGCGAGACTGCTGCGCAATTGACAGTGTATCATGTTTGGGTAAACCTACAAGATTTTTTTACATCAAGATTACATTATTGGCAAGCAAAAGCACACACACACACACACACACACAAGTATGAAAAGTTCAGAAGCATCAGTAAAATCTAAACCCTATATCTACAGTTAAAGATAAATTTCACTACCAAATAGTTTTATAATAAATAAAACAAGAGAGAGAGAGGGAGGGAGAGGAGAGAGAGAGAGAGAGAGAGAGAGAGAGAGAGAGTGACACAAAATAATGATAGAGAGAGAAGGGGGAAGAGAGAGTGGGAGAATGCGGGTATACTTTGGTGCATATTCATGGATGCACGCGCATGGGTATGTTGGTGTGTGTGTGTGTATGTGTGTGTTGTGTGTGTGTGTGTGTGTGTGTGTGTGTGTGTGTGTGTGTGTGCGCGCGCGCGCGTGTGTGTGCACGCGCGCATTTCTTTGCTACCACATGAATGCACACGCGAAACGTATGTCTCCCTCTTCGTCCACATCTGTCTGTGTGTATGTGCCTACACTTTTATAAGAGAAAACACATTTTGACCAAAGTTAACAGAGACATTTTTAAAAAAAGAAAAGAAAAGAAACCTGAACCTTTCTAAACCAAGAACCTTAACTGGCGCAATTTAAAGAGCATGGTTCTGTTTCTCTCTAATGAAGTGTCTCACATTTGGAAATACATTCGGACTAATTCCTTTTCTCCCCCTCCCCATTCCCCGTCACTCCTTTTTTTTCTTACAACGTATAGGTATAAACTATTACTCCCAGTTGCAACGTTTTCTTGGTGTTTTCTTTTTTAATTCTCACTCTCTCTTCTTTCTTTTGTTCTTTCTTTCTCTCTTTCTGTTTCATTTGGAAATGACCTTCTTGCTAGAAAGAATAATTTTCTTATTAAATTCATGTCAGGCCATTCTGCTGACATTTGAATACTACAGTGCATTTGGAGAATAATCTTTGGATGAATTAATAACCTTTTTTTTCATTTTTCAAAGGTTACAGATAAGCATTCCCATAGTACTTTTTTTTTTATCCGGGCCCTCCAGAGAGAGAGAGAGAGAGAGGGAGGGAGAGGGAGACAGAGAGAGTGAGTAGGTGAGTGATGAAGCGATTTTGAGCGAGGGGGGGGAGGAGGGGGGTAGTGGCTAAGGAAAAGAGAGCAAGGGAGAGGAGAGAGGAGGAAGAGATGCTGGTAGAAACACAGAGATAGACAGACGTAGAGAAAGACAGACAAACAACGAGAGAGACACACAGGCATAGAGAGAAACAGAGACAGAGAGATACAGAAGAGTGGGGAATTGTGTTTTTTTTTGTTATCCTTCTTTCTTCTTTTATTATTGTTTGATTTGTTGCTTTACAAGATTCAGCGCTATATATAAATTCCATACATTATTACTATTATTATTATTATTATTATTATTATTATTATTATTATTATTATTATTATTATTATTAATGCGATTGTGTACGATTCGGAAAAAAAACACAAACGAGCTCAACTTCTTAAACAAGCATACATGTATATACAATGAACGACCGATTTATGTACCCACCCACGAACAGTCATACAAACATGCGTGGACACACGTACACGCACACACACACTCACACACACACACACACACACACACACACACACACACACACACAACACACACACACACACACACTTAGGAGCACCACACACACACACACACACACACACACACACACACACACACACAACGTAAGAGCACACACACACACGTACACCCACACGTATACCGCCCCCCTACACACACACACACACACACACACACACACACACACACACGCGCGTACATCCCCTACCCCCCCTCCCCCCCCCCACCCACACACACAACAGTTAAGTACACCTACCGGAAACCTCTTTGCCCACTTATTGCATTGCATCGTGGAACCAATGATTATTCATCCAATTCATTTCTCGCAATATAACTATTATTCCGACACGTGACTAAAACCGGAACTAATAGCTATATAACTAATATGAAATCGAGTCGTACCAAGATAATGAACAATAATATATATATTATATATATATATATATATATATATATATATATATATATATATATTATATATATATATATATATATATATATATTATTGCATGTTTACATTTTACCTAATTCTTTGACATTTCACTATTGTTTATTTAATTGAATGTTTGGTTGATTGATTTACTTTTTGGACTGAGGGCTGGATAAAAAAAAGCCACCATTGTGCTTACTCTTTTCCCTCAATAAAAATGTTCATTCATTCTCTCTCTCTCTCTCTCTCTCTCTCTCTCTCTCTCTCCTCTTCTCTCTCTCTCTCTCTCTCTCTTCTCTCGTCTCTCTCTCTCTCTGCACTCACATGTAAAAAAAACCCAGATGGGTGCTGATTCATTATCCTCGAAATAAAAAGAATTTGTCATTCTCTCTCTCTCTCTCTCTCTCTCTCTCTCTCTTCTCTCTCTCTCTCTCTCTCTCTCTCTCTCTCTCTCTCTCTCTCTCTCATCTCTCATAAGTGCTTATTCCATTATCTTCGATTTCAAAGAACAAAATTAACAATTATAATTAAAATCATCACGTACTTACCTTCCAGATACCCAGAATGTTGATGATACTAGTCACTGAATATCGAAACCGTGTTTAATTCTTCTCCCTCTCTCCCTCTCTCCCCCCTCCCCCTCCTCTCTCTCTCTCTCTCTCTCTCTCTCTCTCTCTCTCTCTCTCTCTCTCTCTCTCTATCTATCTCTCTCTCTCTCCTGGGGATTATTTTTGTTATCCCTCTCCCTTGTTATTGCTGCTGCTTTTTACCTCGCTCTTGGTTTCTTTGCTTTTTTTTTTTGTTGCTTCTTTTGTTTCTGGGGGTTTCTTTTGTTTGTTTTGTTCTGTTCTGATTTCTTTTATTATTTGTAGTCGCTTTTTTCCCTCTCTCTCTTTTCGGTGGTTTTGATAGTTTTAAGTGTGTGGGTATTTTTTATTTCTCGATTACTGTGTAGGTGTATTAATATCGGGCTTATTTTACTTTAATGTCATATATATATATATATATATATATATATATATATATATATATATATCTGGACGGGGACTAGATGTAAAAAAAAAAAAAAAGCACACGAGTGCTTATTCATTATCCTCGAGATAAAAGAATTTGTCATTCTCTCTCTCTCTCTCTCTCTCTCTCTCTCTCTCTCTCTCTCTCTCTCTCTCTCTCTTCTCATCACGTACTTACCTCGCCCTATAGGGAGAAGTGTTGATCATACTAATTGCTGAATATTGAAAACCCGTGTCTAATTATTCTTTCGCTTGGAACCATAGTCGTGTTAGGAGCTTGTCCTTTGATCTGTAAAAGAGTGGCAAAGTTATATTAGTGTAACAGAAATATGACAAAAGGTTGTGTTTAAATAACAGGGACTGGACCTTGAAGTCAAAGGTAATAAGAAGGCAAGACAATAAAGGAAAGAAACGAAGGAAAAGGGAAAAAGAAAGAAAAAAAGGATAGAGACTTTCTACGCATGATTACTTTTGGTGTATTTTTTTCCATAATAGTATTTTTAATTACTATTCATGACTATTTGTATTTTTTCCATGACGAGAGGGAGAGGAAGAGAGAGAGAGAGGAGAGAGAGAGAGAGAGAGAGAGAGGGGAGAGGAGAGGAGAGAGAAGGAGAGAGAGAGAGGGAGAGAGAGAGAGAGAGAGAGAGAGGGGAGAGAGAGAGAGAGAGATTACGTATGATTATTTTTTAGTATCTTTTTCCATAACGTATTTTTTTTTTTTTTGCTATTCATGATTTGTGTATTTTTTCCATGACTAGAGGAGGAGAGGAAAGAGAGAGAAATTTTATTTTGATAATTTAATTATGTATATGCCTTGCCCCCCACATACATACATACATACATACATACATACATACATACATACATACATACATACATACATACATACATACATGCATATTTATATATTATATCTATCTATTATATATATATATATTATATATATATATATATATATATATAATATTTTATTTATATATACAAGAGATTAAGGCTACATAATTATGAATACAATCACCACACGATAAGACAGCTGAAAATTCAAAGACAACATTGTGAACACGACTTAAAGCGGGGTAAAAAAAAAATGACAAAGTGTGTGTGTGTGTGTGTGTGTGCGCGAGCGCGCATTTCTTTGCTACCACATGAATGCACACGCGAAACGTATGTCTCCCTCTTCGTCCACATCTGTCTGTGTGTATGTGCCTACACTTTTATAAGAGAAAACACATTTTGACCAAAGTTAACGGAGACATTTTAAAAAAAGAAAAGAAAAGAAACCTGAACCTTTCTAAACCAAGAACCTTAACTGGCGCAATTTAAAGAGCATGATTCTGTTTCTCTCTAATGAAGTCTCTCACATTTGGAAATACATTCGGACTAATCCCCCCCCCCCCCCCCCCCCCCCATTCCCCGTCACTCCTTTTTTTTTTCTTACAACGTATAGGTATAGACTATTACTCCCAGTTGCAACGTTTTCTTGGTGTTTTCTTTTTTAATTCTCACTCTCTCTTCTTTCTTTTGTTCTTTCTTTCTCTCTTTCTGTTTCATTTGGAAATGACCGTCTTGCTAGAAAGAATAATTTTCTTACTAAATTCATGTCAGGCCATTCTGCTGACATTTGAATACTAGTGTGCATTTGGAGAATAATCTTTGGATGAATTAATCACTTTTTTTTCATTTTTCAAAGGTTACAGATAAGCATTCACATAGTACTTTTTTCATCCGGGCCCTCCAGGGAGGGAGAGAGAGAGAGAGAGAGAGAGAGAGAGAGAGGGAGGGAGAGGGAGACAGAGAGAGTGAGTAGGTGAGTGATGACGAAGCGATTTTAAGCGGGGGGGGGGGGGGGGGGGAGTGGCTAAGGAAAAGAGAGCAAGGGAGAGGAGAGAGGAGGAAGAGATGCCGGTAGAAACACAGAGTTAGACAGACATAAAGAAAGACAGACAAACAACGAGAGAGACAGACAGGCATAGAGAGAAACAGAGACAGAGAGATACAGAAGATTGGGGTTTTGTGTTTTTTTGTTATCCTTCTTTCAACTTTTATTATTTTTGTGTTTGTTAATGCGATTGTGTACAATTCGGGAAAAAAATCAAACGAGCTCAACTTCTTAAACAAGCATACACGTATACAATGAACGACCGATTTATGCACCCACCCACGAACAGTCATACAAACATGCGTGGACACTCGTGCACGCACACGCACACACACACACACACACACACACGCGCGCGCGCGCGCGCGCGTAAGAGCAAACACACACACGCACACACACACACACACACACACACACACACACACACACTTAAGAGCACACACACGTACACCCCTGCATACTTGTTCAGTTCTGGATCTTGAGAACATTCTTTGTACTCAGTACGGCTTTCGAAAATCCTGTACTAGAAAAATTGTTTCTCTAATCTACAGATTGAAATTAAATGCCTTTCGAGCAAAATTTGCCAAAAATATACAATGTATATGTGGTGAAAATTTTTCCAATGTTCATGTTCTGTATCAATGTCAAGGTTTAAAAACGTTTTTACCATCATTTCAAGATAAGTCTCTGCAGGAAGTTTTAACCAATCCAGAGTTATTATGTGAGATAGCCTTGTCTCTGTTGAAATCCCCAGTATTCTCTTTTTTGTAAAGTATGATCGTCGGAATCTATATTTTGCTTGTTTCACAGCTGCCGTTACAAGTAGTTCACAATTGTTTGTTTTCCAACTTTAGAGTATTTTTCAATTGTTCGGGGGTTTTGTTAATTTTTGTATTTCTTTGCCATGTTTTTTGCAACATACTGTTTATATAGTTTGGAATAGTCTTTTAATGTGCATTCATACCAACACGTATTTTTTCTACTTAAAGCCCTTATCTCATTATACTGCCCCCCCCTCCTCCCCCCCCCCCACCCCCCGCCTCCATCGTCTAATACACACACACACACACACACACACACGCACACACACACAACACACACACACACACACGTACATCCCTATAAACCTCGGCATCTCAACTGGGGAATCATTGTTATGCAGAGAATAGTACATCGTTTCGGGGAGTTGTGTATTGTTTTCCTTGTTATCCTTTTATAATGATTCTTTCTTTGTCCTTCCATTTTTTCTTTCTCTCTTTTCTTCCTTCCTTCGTTCCACACTACTTTCCTAGCTACTTTTATTCCTTCATTTCTTCTTTGCCTCCTTTTTTATGAATGCATTTCTTTATGTCTTTCTTTCGTTCGTTTCATCGTTGTTTGTTGTTGTTTTTTCCAACTTCGTTGTTTTGCTTTTATATTAACTTCTGTATTTCGTTTCTATCTTTCTTTTCTGCTTTTTTTTTAAACCCTTTTTCTGTTTCTTCTTTTTCTTTCCTTTGTCCTGATTTCTTTGTTGTTTTGTTGTTTGTTTTTCATTTTTCCGCTTTTTACTCTTGGTCAATCGTTTCGTTATTCGTTCGCTGTTTTTATATCTCCTTTTGTTTTTACCTTTCTCTCTGCACTTTCCCTTTTCTTTCTTTTTGTTCTTTCTCTCCTTCTTTCTTTCTCTTTCTTTCTTTTTTCTTGTTTGTTGGGTTTCTTTCTTTTCTTTTCTTCCTCCTCTTTCATTTTCTTTCTTTCTTTCTCTTCTTCCTTTCTTTCTTTTCTTCCTTTTTTTTCTTTATTTTCTTCCTTCTTTCTTTTCTTCCTTTCTTTCTTTATTTTCTTCCTTTCTTTCTTTTCTTCCTCTCTTTCCTTTCTTCCTATCTTTCTTTTCTTCTTTCTTTCTTTTCTTCCTTTCTTTCTTTAATTCCTTTCTTTCTTTTCTTTTTATCTTTCTTTCCTTCTTTCTTTCTTTTCTTCCTATCTTTCTTTTCTTTCTTTCTTTTCTTCCTATCTTTCTTTTTTTCTTTCTTTCTTTTCTTCCTACCTTTCTTTTCTTCCTTTCTTTCTTTGTCGTGCTTTCTTTTCTTCTTTTGTTTTTTTTCCTTGTTTGCAGTTTTATTAAATATTGTCTGTCTGTTCTTCATTCATTTGCTGTGTTTTATTTCTCTTTTTGTTTTTGTCTGTTTTTCTGCGCCTTCTTTCTGTCTGTCTGTCTGTCTGTCTTCCTTTCTTTTCTTCCTCTTTGTCCGTGCTTTACTTTTTTGTCTTGTTCTTTTCCTTTTTCAGCTTTTTTCACTTTTTGTCTTTCTTTCGTTCGGTATTTTTTTTCTTCAAATTTCTGTCTTTATTTGTGTCTTTCCTTCAGCTTCTTCCTTTCTTTCTTTTCTTCCTTCTTTCTTTCTTCCTTCTTTCCTTTCTTCCTTTTTTCCTTTCTTTCTTCCTTCTTTCTTTCTTCCTTTTCACTTCTTTCTTTCCTTCCTTCCTTTCTTCTCTCTTTTTCTTTCTTCTTCTTTCTTTCTTCTTTCTTTCTTTCCTTTCTTTCATTTTTTTTCTGTCTCCACTTTTCTTTCTTTCTTTCTTTCTTGTTGTCCTTTTTGTGCTTTATTATATGTCTTGTTCTTTGCCTTTTCTAGCTTTTCTTGGTACTTTGTATATTCTTTAAGTTTCTCGCTAACATGGGTATACTTTCCTTTAATGTGTCTGCTTTCTGGTAGTTTTTTTCCCCTTTTACTGCTTTCTGTAGTCATTTTCCTTTTTTCCTTTTATTGTTTTGTCTTTTTTTATATATAAAATTCTGTTGGTGGTCTGTCTTTGCTTGTTTATGTATTGTTTGATAATTCGCTTGATTGTGTCTCTCACATTTTTCCCCCTTTACTCTGTCTACCTTTGTCTTTCTCTGTCTATTTCTGTCTTTCTCTCATTCTCTATTTCTTTCTGTCTTGTCCAAACACACACACGCACGCACGTACGCACACGCACGAACGCACGCACGCACATACACACACACACACTACAACACACACCACAACACATACACACACACTGTCTAATACCAATGAATATGAAAAGACGTTAAAATAAAGAACACACACGCGCGCTCACGTACGCGCGCGCAAGCACACACACACACACACACACACACACACACACACACACACACACACACCACACACACACACACACAACAATGTCTAATAATTTATTACTTAATGTGAAAAGACGTTAAAATAAAGAACAACACACACACACACACACACACACACACACACACACACACACACACACACACACACACACACACACACTTCGGGTTCGATTCTCGTTCAAGAGGATTTTTCCTCTGGAGTTAACATCAATGCCGACTCCTTTCTCGCAAAAAGTTCTTCGGATGAGACTATAAACCGAGGTCCCGTGTGCGAACGCACGCAGAACATCTTGCGCACACGTTAAAACCCGTTCCGCTTTTCGCAAGAATGTCAGTGGGAACGGATGACAAAATTTACAAAAAAGCATATATACGGGGACTGGATGTAAAAAAAAAAGCATATGAGTGCTTTTGTCTATTATCCTCGAAATAAAATAATAGAAAAGAATAGAATCTGAACACTCGGCTCCGAGCCACCACTGACGCACTCGTTTGAGGGAGATACACTCTCCCAAAAGTCCGTCGCACTCTTCTTCTTCTTCAGCTTCTGTTGTCTGTCATATGAGCGAATTTGCGTGGAGCACTGTTGTTAAGCGCCTGACAAGTCAGACCCAGCGCATCCAACTTTAGCGTGGGATGAGCCTATAAACCGAGGTCCCGTGTGCGAACGCACACGCAA
>CM054153.1:12311031-12316031 GCA_028751875.1 Rapana venosa
ACGAAAAGCGGAACAGGATTTAACGTGTGCGCAAGATGTTCTGCGTGCGTTCGCACACGGGGCCTCGGTTTACAGTCTCATCCGAAGGACTTTTTGGGGAGAGTGGAGTCTGTACTGATGTTAACTCCAAGGGAAAACATCCCCTTGAACGGGATTCGAACCCAGGTCGTCAGATTGCGAGCGCAATGTTCTAACCACTAGGCTATCCCGTCCCCCAAAGAGAACAAAGAGAGGCCAAGGGATAGAAAAAAGGGAATTCCTAACACGTAATTTCCAGAATGTGGGGATGCCATTCATACTGACAGGACCTTGGCATCTCCACGGGAGTGTTCTTAGGGTTGCCAAAAACAAATAAACAGGTAAACAAACAAAGAAACAAAGAAAAAGAAGTCATCGCTTTTTGCTCTATACATATACATCTACCACACGTAAAAACGCTGTAACACAGTTGTCCCTAGTGTATGTGTGTGTGTGTATGTGTGTGTGTGTGTGTGTGTGTGTGTGTGGGTGGGTGGGTGTGGGTGTGTGTGTTTGTGTCCCACGAGAGAGTTGTCCCTTGCATAAATAAGCTCACAAGTCGGTCGTCCCTTGTATAAATAAGCTCACAGAGAGTTGTCCCTCGCTTAAATAAGCCCACAAGAGACAATTTCCTCTCATAAATAAACACACAAGATAGTTATTCCTGATGTAAAGAAGTTCAGAAGAGTTATTTCTGCTGTCCCTAACATAAATAAGCCCACAAAAGAGTTGTCCCCCGCATAAATAAGCTCACAAAGAGAGTTGTCTTTCGCATAAATAAGCCCACAAGAGAGTTGTTCCTGATGTAACCCAGCTCAGAAAAGTTGTTTCTGAGATGAATAGCCTACAAGAGAAATTATATTCTACATAAAGAAACCCAGAAAAGAACTGACCTGACGTAGATAAGCCAACCACAGAGTTGACCCAGGCATAAAAAAGCCCTGAAATGACTCATCTCTGACGTTAATAAGTCCACAATGCGTTGTCGCTGACGTAAATAAGTGCAGACGCAAAATATGAATGATGAACATAAGCTGAGGAGTGAAATTTTTCTCACATAGGTAACCCCAGAAAACAGTTATTCCTGACATATGTAAGCCCACATTAGAGTTGTCTTTGGCATAATTAAGTCCACTAAAGAGTTATTGTTGACGTAAATAAGCTTGCATCGCGTTGTCTCTGACGCAAATAAGTGCAGACGCAAATTGTCGCTTACGTGAATAAGTTGGGGGTTTTTTAAGTTGTCTCTGACGTAAATAAGCCCAACAAAGAATATTCTTGACATAATTAAGTCCAGAATAAAGTTGTCCCTTGCATAAATAAGCCCACAAGGGAACTATTCCTGACGAAAATAAGCCCAGAATAAAGTTATCCTTGACATAAATAAGCCCTCAAGAGAATTATGCCTGGCGTACTCAAGCCCAGAATAAAGTTGTCCCTGACATAAAGAAGCCCAGAAGAAAGATGTCCCTGATATAAGTAAACCTACAAGTGTGTTGTCCCTGGCGTAACTAAGTACAATCCCCAAGAAAGTTGTCTTTGCTGTACATTAGCCCAGAAGACAGCAATCCCTGGCGTAAATACGCCCAGAAGAGAACCACCTATGACGTAAAATATATGTTCAGAATATAGCTATCCCTGACGCAAAGATGCCTAGAAGAGAGCTATCCCTGACGTAAATATGCCTAGAAGAGTGCTATCTATAACGTAAATATGTCAAGAAGAGAGCTATCCCTGACATAAATATGTCTAGAAAAGAGCTATCTCTGACGTAAATATGCCAAGAAGAGTGCTATCCATGACGTAAACGATGATGATGATGATGATGATGATGATGATGATGATATGTGAAATTCATATAGCGCTGAATCTTGTAAAGCAAACAAATCGAAGCGCTAACATAATTATGCCAAGAAGAGAGCTATCCCTGACGTAAATATTCCCAGAAGAATGCTACTCCTGGCGTAAATTTGCCCAGAAGAGTGCTTTCCATGACATAAACAATAATTCCCGGAAAAGAGCTATCCCTGACATAAACAAGCCCAGAAGAGTACTATTCCTGACGTAAATTTGCCCAGAAGAGTGCTATCCATGACGTAAATAATAATTCCCGGAAAAGAGCTATCCCTGACATAAACAAGCCCAGAAGAGAGCCATGCCTGGCGTAGATATTCCAAGAAGAGAGCTATCCCTCATGTAAATATGCCCAGAAGAGAGCTAGCTCTGACGTAAAAATTTCTAGAAGAATGCTATCCCTGACGTAAATATGCCCAGAAGAGAGCTATCCCTGACAAATATTCCAAGAAGAGAGCTATCCCTCACATAAATATTCCTAGAAGAGCCCTGACGTAACTATGCCCAGAAGAAAGCTATCCCTGACGTAAATATACCTAAAAGAGAGCTATCCCTGACGTAAATATGCCCAGAAGAGAGCTAGCTCTGACGTAAAAATTTCTAGAAGAATGCTATCCCTGACGTAAATATGCCCAGAAGAGAGCTATCCCTGACAAATATTCCAAGAAGAGAGCTATCCCTCACATAAATATTCCTAGAAGACCCCTGACGTAACTATGCCCAGAAGAAAGCTATCCCTGAAGTAAATATGCCCAGAAAAGAGCTATCCCTGACGCAAATATGCCCAGAAAAGAGCTATCCCAGAAAAGAGCTATCCCTGACGCAAATATGCCCAGAAAAGAGCTATCCCTGACGCAAATATGCCCAGAAAAGAGCTATCCATGACGTAAATATGCCTAGAAGAGAGCTATCCCTGGCGTAAATATGCCCAGAAGAGAGCTATCCCTGACGTAAATATGCCCAGAAGAGAGACTGACGTATATCATAAGCTTACAAGCGCGTTGCCCTTTACAAACTTGAGAAGAAAGAAACTGCAGAAAATAATTAATTGACAACAGCTTTTTTTTGTAGAGAAAAATCTGCCTTCCAGCAAATGTTATTTTCCCCATATCCTCTGAAAGATGGGAGGGGGGGGGGGGGGGAACGGTTGGAGGGCAAGGGAGGGGGGAGAGGCTGGGTATGAAAGGGTGGAGGGGGAGGAAAAGGGGTGGGGGTGAGGAGGAGGGGGGTTCGAGGGACCAGGAACCTGGGCGCATCCAGATCATGAGCTCAGGATGCCCTTTTGCAGCTGCCTTCGTTAACTTTGCCCAAGTAAATGAATGTAGACATGCAGAGAGGGAGAGACAGAGAGAGGGGCGGGGGCGGAAAGGAGGAAGGGAATGGGGGAGAAAGAAAGAGGGAGAGAGACAGGGAGAGAGAGACAGACAGACAGAGAAAGAGAGACAGACACAGTCAGACTTAAGAGACAGAGACAGAGAAACAGAGAGAGACACACAGAGACAGAGAGAGATAGAGAGACATACATACATACATAGACAGAGAGACACACAAAGACAGAGACAAAAAGAGACAGAGGCAGACAGACAAAGGGACAGACAGAGAGTCAGAGACAGATTTTACAAAGAGAGACAGACACAGTCAGACTTAGAGATAGAGATAGACAGTGACACATAGCGACAGACACACAGAGACAGACACACAGAGAAACAGACACAAAGAGACAGAGATAGAGAGAGACAGACAGACAGACATAACAGACAGAGAGACACACAGAGACAAAAAGAGACAGACACACAGACAGACCTACAGACAGAGAGACAGACAAACAGAGACGGAGATAGAGACAGACAGACAGATAGAGAGACAGACATGCAGACCGGCAGACAGACAGACAGAGACTGAGAGATAAAGAAAGAAAAAAAGATAGACAGACAGACAGATAGCTACCGAGAGAGACTGAGAAAGAAGGGAAGAGAAAGAGGATGGAGGAAGGTAGCAACAAATTCTCCCCAAATCCCTCACACTTTGGGGTGGAAAAACAGCCAGAATTTCACCGAGAAACATCTGATGCAATGTGTTTGTTTATTCATCTTGTCTATTGATGAATTGATTTATTTGTTTGTTGTTCATTTATTTTTTTCCCATTTATTCATTTATCTATCTATTGATTGATTTGTTTGTTCGCTTATTCTTTTATGGTCATTTTTTTTAAAATCTATTTATTCATTTGTCTATCTATTGACTAAGGTGTGTGTTTAGTAATTCCGTTTGGTTTCTTGTTGTTTAAGTTTATTCATTTACTTATTCGTTCGTTGATCTACTTATTCCTTTCAGTCTTTCTTTGTATCTTAGTTGTCCCAAATTCGAAAGAGACGTATAAGCCAAAAGGAAAACTGAGGGACAATCTAATCCACCGGAGCTCAAGGTTGCCGGTTCAAACCTCGGAAGGCCAGGAGGATTAAAGGAAAGATCTGTACGCCCTTCCAGGTCAAATTATCTGCAGACCCGCCAAAGGCTTTTGGTTTTTGTAAGCTCTGTCATGCAAATAAGAGGCAGAAGATGAAATAATGTGCAAAGTTGGAATTTTGTTTTTACACACACACGGGCACAGGGGGTCGGGATAGCCTGGTGGTTACAGTGATGTATTCGTGATCTGCTGACCCGGGTTCGATTCTCGTTCGAGAGGATTTTTCCTCTGGAGTTAACTTCAGTGCCGACTCCACTCTCCCCAAAAGTCTTTCGGATGAGACTATAAACCGAGGTCCCGTGTGCGAAATCACGCAGAACATCTTGCGTACACGTTAAAACCCGTTCCTCTTTTCGGAAGAGTAGGCCATTGTGTGCCGGTGGGAACGGATGACAACATTTACAAAACTGCATACACACGTGGACTGGATGAAAAAAGCACATGAGGGCTTATTCCATTATCCTCGAAATAAAAGAGTAAAAAATTTTTTTACAATAATAAATGCACTCAAGCAGGCAGGCAGGCAGGCAGGCAGGCAGGCAGGCAGCACACACACACACACACACACACACACACACACACACACACACACACACACACATACACATACACACACGCGCCGCGCGCGCGCTAAAGGTTCAATTATTTATCATTATTAAAA
>CM054153.1:12318531-12341031 GCA_028751875.1 Rapana venosa
CACCCTTAGGCACTCTCCTACCATGCAACACAACGTTTTCCCAACGAAGACGAAACAAAAGCAGTTAGCAGTACTACATGCCGTCATTTTAGGCTATTGTTTCTTTCCCTAAAACCGCCTCTTACATTGACTAAAAATTCTGGCTCAGACCAATAGCTTCGTCAGCCACTGTTGTAGGTGCCAAGACCTATGTTGTAATGTTGTTCAATTTCAAAATGCTGTGTTGAGATTGCCTTCAGCCATGACAAACTAAATGTTATGTTGTTGAAATGTTGTTCAATTTCAAAATGCTGTGTTGACATTTTCTTCAGTCATGAGAAACTACATGTTATGTTGTTGAAATATTGTTAAATTTCAAAATGCTATGTTGAGATTGTCTTCATCCATGAAAAACTCGTAGTGTAGCAACCTGTGCTCTCCTTTAAAAGGAAGGAAAAAAAGTCCTATCTGAAAACAGAAAATGGTTGCCTATAAGGCGAGGATTAGCAAGCAGTTATACACGTAAACTTTTTCATTCAATGTGTACTATATTACGAGGTATTGAAAACAGTTATGCAAACAAACTTTTCATTCAAGTGTGTTCTTGATGAGTATTACGGTGATTCCCAGATGGAGTGAATGACTCAGAGTGGATATGGTGGGTGACCCCCTCCCCCCCTCCCCCCACCACCCACCGGTCCTCCCCCCCTCCCCCCACCACCCACCACCGGGTGTTTTAAGCTGGGGAACGCACTAGAATTAGCAACGACAACGATAACATAGAAATTAAAACAAAAACAAAAAATACTCCATATATTTTAACAATAACAGCAACACAAGCATTATGAATGAAAGCCATTTTTATAATTATTGCCTTAGTTATTTTGTACTGTTGTTGTCGTTGTAGTTGTCAATACCCTAGCTACAGTACGCCACAGGCAAATCTCTAAAAATAAGACCACCACCACCACCACCACCACCACCACCCAAAAAAATCGAACGCAATGGAATATGAAAACCAAAACAGAACAACAAAAAATAATCAAAGCAATATGCATAAAAGCAGAAAGAAGACTAAAGAAGCAAAAAAAGATAAAGCATTTTAAATTGTAATAAGAGATGAGATGTTTACAACAACCTCACTGTTAGAATAAATAAATTATAATCTGGTCGTTCCTTATTTTTTGTTCTGCTTGCATTATTGATGTTGCTTCATGTCATCTGCCTTTATGCTTTTGTTTTCTAATATTTATCTGTGTCATCAGGAGTGGGTGATACTATTTGATATTTTGGTATTTTCATTTTCATACCACTTTAAGTCACGGCAGATTTCTCTGCGTGAAATTCGGGCTGCTCTCCCTGGGGAGAGCGCGTCGCCACAAGAGCAGCTCCATCCATGATTATTTTTTACTCTTTTCCTGTCTTCAACTGTATTTGTTTCCTCTATCAGAGTGGGTTTTTTTCTACAGAATTGTTGCCAGGCACAACTCCCTTGTTGCCGTGGGTTCTTTTACGTGCGCTAAATAATTTTGTGAAACACACGGGACCTCGGTTTATCGTCTCATTCGAAAGACTAGCACCCAGACTTCCACTCATGGTCTAATGGATAAGGGAAAAGTTTGGGCCCAAACTGGGATCAAACCACCGCACACTTCCGACCCGGACTTTTCGCTTTCTATGCAGATGCGTTACCTCTAGACCACCGATCCACATTATCCATATTATCTCCCCGTGGAGATGCCGTGGCTCTAAATATTATCCCCACCATCTGGAAATTATGTGCTAGGAATTCCCTCTTTTCTATCCCTTTCTTTCTTTTTTCCTTAGCCCTTTTCTCCCTAGCACCTCCTTCATGTCTATTTTCTGCCTTCATGGTTTATTCTCTGCCTTTTTTTCCAGGAAAAAAAACACCTTAAAATACAATTCTCCTCTCCCACGCTGAAGTCGTATGCGCTAGGCCTGGCTTGTCAGGCGTGTTAATGGCAGAGCAACGCATTTTCGCTCATTAGACAGAGACAACAATAGTTGCTGTATGAGCGTTCGAAGAAAAAGAAAAATTGATATTTTTAAGGAATAAAAGAATATTTTTGCCACTTCCCCCCCAATTTCTTACCTTCTGATCGATCATAAGTGTACAAATGTATACCTTCGGTCTGTTTTTACATTCATTTATTTATTTATTTATTCTTCTATATCGAGGATAATGGAATAAGCACTCATGTCCTTTTTTTTACATCCAGTCCCCGTGTGTATGCGGTTTTGTAAATTTTGTCGTCTGTTTCCACCGGCACACAATGGCCTACTCTTCCGAAAAGCGGAACAGGATTTAACGTGTGCGCAAGATGTTCTGCATGCGTTCGAACACGGGGCCTCGGTTTATAGTCTTATCCGAAGGACTTATATTGTTGATGTTGTGTGTTCCCCAGCTTAACACGATAGGGGTGACCCAGTATACGCACTCTGTCTCACTCATCATCAACCTAGGAATCACAGTGACAGTACACACTAGATGAGATGTTTGCTTGTAGGAGTCTTTTCCAATACCTTGCCATAAAAGCATCCATACTCTGACTTCAGAGGGTTTTCCCCTCTTTAATGTAGGATATAGGCATTTATGGTTGTTTTTTTTTATTCCATTTGTTAATTCATATATCTGTTTATTGATCATATAGATATAGATATATAATATATTATAATATAATACAATATAATATATATTCTTCGATTCTTCGATTTTACGTCTCTTCACTCTCTGTGATATTAGTATATAATATCTATGTGTTGTGTGTGTGTGTGTGGTGGGGAGGTGAGTGTATGTGTGTGTGTGTGTGTGTGTATGTGTGTGTGTGTGTGTGTGTGTGTGTGTGTGTGTGTGTGTGTGTGTGTGTGTGTGTGTGTGTGTGTGTGTGTGTGTATGTATGTATGTGTGTGTGTGTTCCTCGGTCAGAGCTCCGAAGTTCTTCAAGGGTGAGATTTTTGCGCATGGGACCGTCTTTAAGAAGCCCAAGGGCTTTAAGACAAGTTAAGATGAAATAAAACAAAATGAAACAAAACAAAGTAAAAATAAAATAGTTATTACTCATCACAGTACCAGTATTATCGTTATTATCGTCGTTCTTGTTTACTGTTACTGCTACTATTTCAATTCTCATCTCATAAGTGAATGTCAAGCACCACATGCCATTCCTTATCAAAGTATAACAATGAAATTGATGATAAAGGGCTACATGTCGAGAGACAGACAGACACACAGACAGACAGACAGATAAACAGACACACAGACAGACAGGCAGGCAGACACACAGACAGACACATACAGACGGAAGCACACACACACACAACTCTGAACACTAAACTCTCAATAGGTTTCATGCGTGCCTCTTAGCAACAAGAGCAAGAGAGAGACGGACAGAGACACAAAGAGAGAGACAGACAGAGGAAAATAGAAAGACAGAGATAGAGAGAAAGACAAAGTCAGACAGAAAGAGGGAAAGACAGATAGATCATCGTCATTATTCTATCTGTAATGAATTGCCGACAAACCCACACTCAAAAGTTGCACAAAGTGCGTGTACTTAAAGCTCGAGATTGAACATGTGTGTTGATTCAAGGCAAATTATGCGCACCGCCTTGAACAGAAAATCATTAATGTTCGTATGGAATTTCTGTTTGTCCATTTTTTGCGGTAGTAGTCTTTTTGTGTTAGACTCATTCCATTTTGCAAGTTTTCCTGCTTTTTTTTTTTTTTGCTTGATGTTTTTTTTTTGTTTCGTTTTTTTTCCTAAAGGAGAGTTTGTCTTTTTCTTTTTTCCTCTTTTCTTTCTCTTGAGTTTTTTTCTTTGAGGCGTTTTTCTTTTTCTCTTTCTTTTCTTTCTTTTTTGTTGTTTTTTTGTTCTGGGTGGGGGGGGGGGGGGGGGCTTTTTCTTTCATTCTTTTCCTTTTTTTGTCGTTCCTTCTTTTTTTTCTTTGTTTATAATTTTGTTTTTTTCTTTCTTTTACTTTTTGTGTCTTTTTGTATTCTTTTAGTTTCTTTTTTTCTTGGGGGGGGGGGGGGGCGAGGGGGGTAATAATTGTGACCTTTCTTTTTCCTCTTTTTAAAACCTTTTTTCGTTGATTTATTTCTAACAGTCATTCTGTGTGCCTCTCTATCTATCTATCTATCGATCGATCCAACTATCTATCTATCTTGTCACCTTGCCCCAAGTTTTCAATTTTGTTCTCATGAAGGAATTATTACATGGAACGTTGAGGGAAGGTCTGAAAAAGAATAGGATCACAAACACACACACACACACACACACACACACACACACACACACACACACACACACACACATTCACACACAAAATGTTCTCATTTTAAGAGGCACCAGTGTCACTTTTTGCTGAATACCATCGCATTGTAATATCTTTTATAATGAAAGGGTTGATAGAGCAGCTAAAAATGCGGCAGCTTACTCAAACTCTGCTGCTGTCTTGAATATGCCAATATCAATTCATGAGAATTATAACTTGATAGAAAGTGCTTGCTGGAAGCATGTTAGGAAAAAACAAGAAGGAGCGGGGATTTTCCCATGGTACTACTTCAATTTTTGACCTATTGCTTTCTCTCTTCTCGTTTTGGGTTAGAAATATCACGCCAAAGGCCAGTCATAAGTCTTATTAATAGACTGAAGTTAAATGCCTTCCATACAAAATTTTCTAGAAATGTGCATTGTGTGTATGGTGGGGCAATCTCAAACATTTATATTCTTTTCGAATGCCAAATGTTAAAAAAGCGTTTTGAATAACTGTAAATTGCTCTGTGAAATTGCTTTGCTGTTGAAAGAAAGTTGTGTTAGTAATTTGCTATAGCACAAGTAAATATGTCATTTATTGATTTGAAGCAGAGGCATTCTACCCATCATGGTATAGTTTTTGCAATTGTTACCTTTTTCCCCAATGTTCTTTTGGCGTGGAATATATGACGTGCATTTTTTTATCTGTTGTAGTTTAATTAGTTATACAGTTATTCACAAGGTAAATTCATTTCTTTCATTGTATTATGGTTACAGTAGTTAAGACAGTTCCTTAACCGGTTTTTTCTGATTTGTTTGCCTTTTTGTGTCTAATATCACCTAATGTGTATAGACGTTAAATTGAAGAACACACACACACACACACACACACACACACACACACACAGAGGCAGACAGACAGAAAAAGATTGGCAACATCGCTTACATAATTATAAAGAACAGACATTCTAACTTTTAAAAAATCCTCCACAACAAGCATTGAAACAACAACAACAACAATAACAACAACTGTCCCCATGCACTTCTCTAACCCAAGTCGATCCTAGGCATCTTTCAGTCTCGCAAGACTATGGAGTTGCGCTCTAGGTGTTCATTCTGGTACAGCATCGGGTGTGACTGGCCAGGTCCACACGGGAATGACAGACAGTCAAACATACAGAGAGGGCACAGATGGCCTGTCTGCCGCCTGGTCTGCAGCCTCTCTCTTCTCTCTCTCTCTCTCTCTCTCTCTCTCTCTCTCTCTCTCTCAAGTAAGCAGATTTAAAAAAAAAAAAAAGGTTGATATAAATCACTTGTAATTTGAATGTTGTTTTTCCATTTCAGTTTGGTTTTCCTTTTTTCTTTTCTTCGTATGTTTTCTTTGTATCTAACATTAGCGTCTATACATTTACAAATCACCTAAGATTTATAAATGTATGGACGCCAACGTTATAATTATAATTAGTCTGCTATACGTGGATGGATGCTTTCTTTTTGCAAAGTTTAACTGTACTGATCACGTATTTAACTTTTTATTTACTGTTTCACAAAGATATTTGCGTTACCTCCCTTGTCAAAGGCCTGGTAGGGCAATGACAATAAACTGCTAAAGCGTTAAAGCGTCTCTCTCTCTCTCTCTCTCTCTCTCTCTCTCTCTCTCTCTTCAAGTCACAGTACATTACAATCAATCCTGCACCTCGCCCTAAAGCATACGCTTCACTAACCTTTCCCAGTGCTTCAATACCGTTTTCTTACATGTTCGTGTAAAAATGTACGTTTCAGATCTGAAGACAGTCTTAGCTAACGGCGACAGCTCAGGACAGTTTACATCGCTGTGGTGATTCAGGAAAAAAAACTAGCCCGACTTTGCCCTGAAACCAATGACACATTGAATCGCAAGGGTCTCTCTCCAGTAGCTTCCCTTTAAGCGGCCACGTGCGCCGATCACGTGGCCGCGCTTAAGGGAAGCTACTTGGCGTTCAAGGAGAAGTTCAGTCCCCTGAGTTATGTCGCAAAGTGCATGAGGATCCATTTCCGCGTTTTTTTTTACCAGAGGGTTTGGGGAATGTTTGGGAGTCAGTCTGTGTTTGTGGTGTGAGGTCTTGCGTTTTGTTTACAGGGGTGTGTGTGATCAGGTGTGTGTGTGTGTGTGTGTGTGTGTGATTAGTGTGTGGTGTGTGGTGCACGTGTGTGCGTTTTCTTCCTCAAACCATCGTCAATATGTTTTGTATTATTAAAAAAAAATTATGTACATCAATTTAGTTCATCCTCATAGTTGTCTAAGGGTGCAGTGCATTAGTTGGTGGGTTTTAAAAAATATATATATTATTATTGTATTGTGTTGTACTGCATTTACTGAAATGGATTAGGGTGGATGGATGTAATGAATTTGATTTTGAATTGTATTCTGTTGCGTTCCATTGTCATGTAGTATAAGCGTGGTGTAGTGAAATGTAGTCTACTGCAGCCTTAGTAATAGCTAGATCCTCTACGTGCTGAATCATGTTTAATTTTGTTGATTCATTTTTGTTTGTTGGTTGTGTTTATTTTATTGTTGGGGTGGGTTTTATTTGTTTGTTGGGGGGAGGAGGTTGAGGGGAGGTGGGGGGTGTTTTTGTTTGGGTACTTTTGTGTATTTCTTTGTAGGAAAGGGGGAGAGGGGGGAGTAAAAGGGGAGAGGGCAGGGGTGGTGATAAAAGGATATTGTTTGTTGTTATTTTTGTTTAATTGGGGGGTGTCTTTCTCCAACCCTTTGGTTTTTTGTGTGCTTTTTGGCTAAGTTTTCAAAAGAGATATACGCTTTCTGACTCTAAAAGAGTTTTTTTTATATTCTCTATTCTTTTTTTCAGAACACAGGAAAACAATGGTTGTTCTGACGATTTCTCCGCGTCGCTCCTTCCCATTTTCCGTCCTCCTCCTCTTCCATTACCTCCTCTTCCTGACTACCACCACCGTGGCACAAAGGAATGACATCTTCAGCGAGCTCTCGGCCGCCAGCGCTTGTGACTGCTGTGACGTCAGCGTGACGTCACGATGCTGCTTGGACTGCTTGCAAGCCACCTCGCGAGTCAGAAGCAGGACAGCGCCGGAAGCGGAAGTCGAGGACGAGTCTTCTCCCTTGTCGTCATCTCGCTTCTCGCGAGAAGGACCCCGAAGAGGTTACATGGCGGTGGAGGCGCATACAGCCGACGCAGAGGGGCGCGTTCTGGACGAAGTGGAGGAATCGGGCCTTCAGGAATCTCACCTTGGGGCGTGTGAGTGCTGCAGCAAAAGCGTCAGTTCTGACGTCTTTCCCCGGTTACAGATGCTGGCTCTCACTTGCTGCTCCCTCTGCCACGACCTCCACGTCACAACGCCTCCGCGCCGTCATCACAAAAAGGAGGCCGTCAGGGGGGACGTCAGCGAAAAGATGACGTCGCCGGTGAAGCGGATGACCAGCATGGACTGCATGTGCTGCATGAATTCGGGTATTTCCGACTGTTGCTCCAAATGCAGGATTTTCTGAACAGCAGCCAGCTAATGACGCGTATGCGCCGATTGTGTGGCCCAACACTTTTAAGCCTGACGTCATAAATGTACTCTTGTTTAAAACTGAATTCCCAAAGAAAATGATTAAAACCTCCACCCACGCCAAAATGCTTAGA
Source organism: Rapana venosa (assembly GCA_028751875.1). Classification (NCBI taxonomy): domain Eukaryota; kingdom Metazoa; phylum Mollusca; class Gastropoda; order Neogastropoda; family Muricidae; genus Rapana; species Rapana venosa. The sequence continues at coordinate 12,326,432 of CM054153.1, forward strand.
GTTCATTACTTTGTGTTTAAATGGTATATGATTTTTCTTCCGCTCAACTTACTGTACCCTTTATTTTTGGGGGGACAGCTTGGATCACTTCCTATGTTTAAGGATTTTTGTTCAATGCCACGAATATAAAATGATCTTGTCTACTATTTGAGTGAACTATAGAAAGAAAGAAACAGATTTGGGGCCAAGTCCACCGTGCTAGCGACATGGTAAATGAAAAGATTCCCTGAGACTTTATCGATCATTCTCATTTTGACAACAGCCGTTTCTTGTAATCCCTCAGTCTAACAATTCTCGTTCCTCTTTTCTTTCTTTTTCCTTCATTCTTCTAATTGGAAATTTGTTCATAAAATAGATTTTTGTCATCATGATTTTTTTTTTAACTTACAAATCGTCTAGTGTAAACAAAGCCATAAACATCACTTCTTATCGACTAAGGAAGTTGCATTAAGTATCTCACCTGTTGTATAGTTTTGTGAAAACTCCTTTGCTCTTTGGGCGCTTTCGTGTTTTTGACGCTAAGAGCAATATGTTTTCCAGTAGAACTGATTTTTTCCCCCTTTCATGTCTACATAAAAGGTGTAAGGCACTGGCAAGTTTGCATGTAGGCTAACTTTGGTAATCGTTAAGAAAACAGTATCCCCACCATCATTTTTACTGAAAATTTGAACCCGCCCTCTCACCGCAGCTTTGATTGGTTGATTGTTGATCCTGTGAGGCATCTCTCTCTCTGTCTCTCTCTGTTCTCTTCTCTGCTCTGCTTGCTTCTCTCTGCTGTGTGTGTGTGTGTGTGTGTGTGTGTGTGTGTGTGTGTGTGTGTGTGTGTGTGTACGTGCCCTGTAATTTAAGGAGACAAAGTCTATCAGTGATATGTAGTCCAAGCAAAGCGATGTGTCTGAAAATGTAAGGAAGGCTAAAAATTGCCCCAAAAGAATTTAATTAAGATATTTGTGGGGAGAATAAAGGCGCTATGTTTTCATCTATCCTCCTAAGTTTTTCGTTGGTATTCTATTGGATAGATCACTTCTCATTGTTATTCAAGGCTCCCTTCATTTTTGTTTCTTTATATGTTCATTCACTTGCTGCTTCTGTTCATCTGTTTCGCGCTTTCTGTCTCTATCCCCTTTTCTATTTTTACCTCTTTTTTCCTAAAAGTATACCATTCATAATTTTAATGCAAAATTTATTGAAGTCAATGATTTATAAGTGCGGTCGTCTACGTAACCATAATGTAAAATTTGCCCAAACTGACTGACTTATAAGCATATATTTCATCGATTGTCAAATTCACAGTCAGGTTGCTTAATATACACCCATTATTTCTTCGAAAACGTAGACTTTTCTGCCATTTACTGACCAATATTATCATGGAAAATGTTTTGGTTTCCTGTTTGCAAATACGCACATGTACCTTTTGGGGTGAAAAAGTGCTTTCGATTTTCGTATCTCCCGAAGAAATGCCCCTGAATATTGAGGAAGTAGGGTTTTTTTTTTTAATTTCCTAATAATAAGAAAGCACACTACAAAAATCCTGTAGTCTCCAGGAAAATCAATGATGGTTTCTTTTAAGTTTAGAACGCACCATCTCAGTCTTATACTTAGGTTAGGCCAGAGGTTAAAATCAGAAAGAAATTATGCCTTTTGTCTTATGTACAGTCATGTATCGTTATTTGATTTTTGACCATGATCTAGATAATTTTGCGAATCTAGCACAAAAACCATAGGAAAACAAACGCACATGCAGACAGAACATCTTGCGCGCACGTTAAAATCCGCTCCGCTTTTCGGAAGAGTAGGCCATCGTGTGCCGGAGGAAACGGATGACAAAAGTTACAAGACTGTATACACATGGCTACACATATATACACATGCCATGACTAGAAGTGATATTATTCAGTATATACATACATATATACATACCTACAACGTGTGTGGACAGGATTGACATTGTTAACTGAATAAACTAACAAAAGTACAAACTCGAGGCTAAGTAACTTTTTTTGAAACAAAAATTATTCCTTCACTCATACTGTCTTAATATGTCACTACAAAATTGCATCTAACAGACAGTGAAAATAACTTTAAAACTATGTTTGGAATTATTGTATTCGTTTCCTTATCTGATAATTTTGTTTTCAATAATTATAATGAAAGTTGATATGAAAGTATACAAAGTACCTAACCAGTGATCCTTCATTATGTATCACCGATAATTATCCTCTCTTTTTTTTATAGTCTTCTTGAAAAATGAGAAATAAAATGACTGTCAGGCTTAGTGTGTGTTGATTGATTTTCGATTTAACATACAGTGTGTGTGTGTGTTGTGTGTGTGTGTGTGTGTGTGTGTGTGTGTGTGTGTGTGTGTGTGTGTGTGTGTGTGTGTGTGTGTGTGTTGTTGTTTGTGTGTGTGTGTGTGTGTGTGTGTGTGTGTGTGTGTGTGTGTGTGTGTGTGTTGTGTGTGTGGTGTTGTTGTTGTTGTTGTTGTTGCTGTGTGCTGCTGCTGCTGCTGCTGCTGCTGTTGCTTCGATTTTTACGTCTGTTCAGTCATAGTGATATTAGACGATGGGAAGGGAAGGAGAGAGGCATTTATGTTGATGATTGTGTGCAGTAAAATATGTGCGTGTGTGCGTGTGTGTGTGTGTGTGTGTGTGTGTGTGTGTGTGTGTGTGTGTGTGTGTGTGTGTGCGTGCGTGTGTGTGTATGTGTGTGTGTTTTAATTGTTATAGTTTGTGTCTGTAAGATTCTTTCTTTTAAAAAAAAATATTCACACACACACACACCGCGCGAGCTCGGGCGCGCGCGCATACGTACGCACGAACACACACACATGTTAAACTGAAAAATGTACATACACACACACACGCACGCGCGCACACACACACACACACACACACACACACACACACGCACGCACACGCACACACGCATTCTGGACACATTTTCTAGCTAGTGTCCCAATCTATATCTACACACTTAGAACAGATTTCTCGTTTGTTTTTTCGAAACTAAACACAACGCAAAAATAATGATAACGAGCATCCAAACTGCTCGCAGTGCACATACAATGACCACACAGAGGGGGCTGGGTTAGCCTAGTGGATAGAGCATTGTGTTCGTGGCCTAACGGCCCGGGTTCCAGGCACCATCGACACACCCATTCCAGGTAACTTTTCTCCAGGCGTTAATAATACGTTTGTACCCGAAACTTTTCCCCCATCCATTAGACCATGAGTTGTGGTCTGGGCGCTAGTCTTTCGGATGAGACGATAAACCGAGGTCCCGTGTGTTACATATACTTATTTGGCGCACGTAAAAGAACCCACGGCAACAAGAGAGCTGTCCCTGGCAAAATTCTGTAGAAAAAAAGCCACTCTGATAGGGGAAACAAATACAGTTGCGAACAGGAAAAAGAAGAAAGAAAGGGTGGCGCTGCTCTTGTGGCGACGCGCTCTCCCCGAGGAGAGCAGCCCGAATTTAACGGAGAGAAATCTACCGCGACTTAAAGTGGTATAAAATACACACACACACAAAATATGTAGTGTATGTGTGTATAAATTTGGTATTTGTTTATCCTGATATTTGTGGACGGTTGCGTGAGTGTGAATGATTTGAATGCAAGCGCTTCGATTTGTTTACTTTACAAAATTCAGTGCTATCTATAAAAAAAATTCCATGCATTCTTCTTCTTCTTCTTCTTCTTCTTTATTATTATTATTATTATTATTATTATTGTTGTTGTTGTTGTTGTTGTTGTGGGGCATTTTACCCCGGATGTAACTTCAGTACTGACTCCATTCCCCACGAAAATCTTTTGGATGCGACTGTAAACCCAGGTCCCGTGTGCCAACGCACGCGGAACATCTTGCGCAAACGGTAAAACCCGTTCCACATTTCGGGACAGTAGTCCAGTGAGTGGCGGTAGAACGAACGACGAAATTTTTTTTTTAAAGATGTGTGCAACTGGTGTCGTGTTAAGACAACGTCCACGACGTCGGAATGCTGCTGCCTATACGGTGGGCAAAAATGCTTGCATACTAAAAATCTCACCATCAGTGAACGTCGGCGCTCTAGCAGAGTAGCGAACAAAAATATTTTAAAAAATTAATAATAATAATAATAATAATAACAACAACAACAATAATAATCATAATAATAATAACAATAATACGCCTCACCTAAGTATGTAGCTCTTGCAGTCCTTTTCAACATTGTCAGTTTAAGGCAAACATACACATGTATGGGGACGAGATAGCTCAGTGGTCGGAGCACATCGCTTTTCCCCTAGCCAAGTTAAGCAGCGTCGAGCGTGGTTACCACTTGGATGGGTGACCGTTTGCGCGCCTTGGCTTCAGTACAGTCCCCCCTGTTCGCCCAGCTGTAAATGGGTACCTGCCCTCTTTAGGGTCAGGGAAGGTTAAGCAGTGAGGGAGAGGAGATGGGCGCCGCCTTCATAATGCTGGCCCCTAGAGACGTGAGGTCTCTGATGCCTCGCTCCCCTACAACCTGTCTAGGTTATGGGACACTTTTACCTTTTTACACATAGATCCCACCATTAAGTGCAATTACAAACTTTTGCCTTGTTTTCAGTCTCAATGCCATCAACCTATAACAATTTTGAACAGCTGGTGTAAATGTTTACCACATTTATTTATTTTTTAAATGGGTGTGCAGTAAAAGCGTAATCTTGCACCCCACCCTAAAAGAACACTTCCACACATCAGAGGAGAGCGTGCAGCAGCACGCACTTGAGCAATAATAAACCCTGACATAAATAAACCATTGCCCTATGTTCATAGGTCTCGTGCCTCATGTCACACATCTGGCAATTAATTGCTCTAACTTAGTAATAATTTTATGGGCATAGTCCACTTAAACACACACACACGTACACACTTACGTTATATACATGTGTGTGTGTGTGTGTGTGTGTGTGTGTGTGTGTGTGTGTGTGTGTGTGTGTGTGTGTGTGTGTGTGTGTGTGTGTGTGTGCGTGCATGACGTGCATGTGTATGTATGTATGTTTGTATGACCCAAAAAAAAGCAAAAATGCACTATAAAAACTAAGATCTGGAATCCGAACCTATGCCTGATATTTTCCACACAGGGTCAAGACCCATCCATAGTATGTAGAACAGTAGTTGGCCAGAGATGGCCAATTTGCTGGACGAGACAAGCATACCTTGCATGCAATCAACAACTTGGGGGGAAATGGGCTCCTCCAGATCTACATGGCCTGAAGCATCCTGCCTGAAAATCTTAGTAAAAATCAAGACAGGAATACAAGCAGATGAACACACACACACATACTCTCTCTCTCTCTCTCTCTCTCTCTCTCTCTCTCTCTCTCTCTCTCTCTCTCTCTCTCTCTCTCTTTCTCTCTCTCTCTCTTCCTCTCTCTCTCTTGCTAACCAAAAGAAAAGAACTGTTTCTGGAACAGTCACTCACACTTTGCATGGGATGTTGTTACCGCCATTGACCTAAGTACCAGCTTGTACAAAGTGTTATAGTGGCTCAAGCATAAAAAAACACACATAAGTATTAGTTTTCATTGCTTTAAAATCCAAGTGGTTTCAAGTGAGCATTGTAAAAGCCCCAAACAACCACCTAAGCAAAACGAAGTTCATCTAAACGGCTCAGCCATGCTCACTGACAATAGTCCTACTACTCTTCACTCTGCGAAGGCCTTTTAACAACCATTCAAATTTGTGCAAAGGCCTTTCAACAACCTATCAAATTTGTGGTGCACATCATGTGATATCCAGAATGCTGCATCACCGACTACCACAGCCAATCGGTGATGCTGGAAAGTGGTAAAATGAGCTGACGTGGCAACCCATGTGAGCAGAAAGTCAATGTAGAATTTTTTTTTCTATAAAAGCTCACTATCCAGCTTCTTACTCCAGGAGGGGAAAAGACACCAGCAAGCTCCAACCAAGTCAATGTACTGCTCCTGATTGTCAGCACCACGTTGAAGCTCAAGCAATCTATCTTTGTAACCTGTTTGAGTCCTGATAGAAAGGTGAGTAGCCAAAATGTTCTGTTTCTGTTCTTCACAAACTTCTTTGAACTTCTTCAGCCTGAGGCTGAATTCTGTACACCTTCTCTTTGTTTTATGAAGGTTTTTTGTGGGGTTTTTTTTAAAGGTGTTTTCAATATTCAGCAAAAAGGTAAATATTGTGAGCAGTTAATTCAAGGGATACCATCTCTCTGTTCTTTTCTCTAGAAACTATAGGGACATCACACTAATCTACTCGCTTAGCAACCTTTTTCTTCCAGTGCTAAAAAGAACTGCATCAGAAATTAACTTTGGTAAGGTAGGTTAATATTACCTGAGCAACGCAGATCTGAATAAGCATACAAAACTTCTGATCCTTTTTCTTAAAGACCACAACAGGTGAAGTTTTAAATTGTAAAAGTCAAATGTCTGTATTGCTGCTTGGTTGACTTTTAAAAGCTTTTGACTGAATCTGGCACAACGCCTTTCTGCTTTAAAAAAACCCAAACAAACAACTACCATGTTTCTAAAAAGCAACAGCTATACAATGATCCAAAAGAGAAGAGTAATGGAAATGTATGAATCACGATTCTATTTAAACTCTGTAAATAAATCTATACCAACATCATAGGAGGGAGGAATACTACAAGGGAAAGTCCTTAATCCCATTTTATTCAATGCATTCATGATAATATGGGCACTAGTGACTTATTATTCAAAAGTAAAATATAAAGCGGGTGCTGTTTTCTTGCCTGTTATAAACAGTCTTGCAACCCTGTTGAATACAAAACTAAGCAACATCAACACAGAACAAAATTAAAACAGTAATAACTATTTACTTGTGCATGGCCAAAAGTACCTATTCTTTTAAATGTGGGCAGTAATATATTACAAGCTACTGACCAAGTGGAAAAAACAACAACTTTGGAGTACTTTTCCAAAAAGACATTTCACCTTAACAGTGAGTACAGCGGTGCAGGCATTAAAATGTCCTTGGGAATAAAAAGACTTGCTATATTGCAATACTTCAGGATTTTATATCGTTGATTATGTCTGTAGCACAACAGGGAGCCAAGAAGGGTTTCCACAACATAAAGCAAAGGGATTTTTGTTCAATGAACACAAAAGTGTCTGATTTTTGGAGAAACCTTTGTTGCAAAACACCTGTAGTGAAAACACATACTCATGTTAAAATGATACAAACCGTTCCTAGTTTTTATATTTCATGTCAACGGATCACCAACACTAGAAACGGACAGATAACTGGTAAGGACATAAAATTGCATGTCCAGGCACATGGTATGATTTATTGGGATCACAACTGAGATGTACATGGTGGCACCTATATAAAAAGGTAACCCTATATTTCATTATTAGTATTAAAAACATCTAAACATGCAATTTGTCACGATTATTCTGTATAGTTTAGGGGTAGGGCATTTTTGGGAAATAACTCAGTGCTAACTGAAACATACAAATTTGCTCTTGTCAACGATTAGAAATATAGCCTTACAGTTCTGTTAACAACAAAAGCTGAAACAGGCAGATTGGCGTTTTACAATTTAAAAAAAGAGTGATCATTGGCTAAAACATTATGCAGCAGCTGATATTGATATATCCCACCAGCAACTTCTCTGTAGACCTACAATATGTGTACATGGTTAAAACATTTAGAATGATGTGATATAAAAACACTCCAGAAAAACAAAGATTGGGAAATGTTTACGGAGTTAAAGATAATGCTTTTCATTTTGTAGATGCTCGAGTTGGTTTTGCTTGATTTACAAAACTATCTGCTTTAAAAGAAACAACAATCCTGCAACTTTACCTGCAACAATAGGCTTGAAAAAATAGCAATCCAATACCTGACCTAAAGCAATCAGCAGATGCATGTACCTGCCGAGAAAGAAATAACAACTTACCTGCAACAATCAGTAGATGGTTTTTTTTTTAAAAAAGCTCAAACATGTAAGACTCAAATTGCTTGGCTGAAACAGCAGATGTAAAAATCTCCTTAAAAAAAGAAACAACCTAACAGCTAAACAACAAACAGCAGATGTAAAAATCTGCTTAAAAAGAAACAACTCAACAGCTTAACAACAAACAGCAGATGTAAAAATCTGCTTAAACAACCGAACAGCTTAGCTACAACAATCAGCAGATGTAAAAATCTGCTTCAAAAGAAACAGCCCAACAGCTTACCTGCAACAATCGGGCTGATGTAAAAATCTGCTTGAAAAGAAACAGCCCAACAGCTTACCTGCAACAATCGGGCTGATGTAAAAATCTGCTTGAAAAGAAACAGCAATCCAACAAATTACCTGGAACTATCAGCAGATGTCTGCTCTTGTCGTGATGTCTTTCCTTTTGGTGAAAACATAACAGTCTCTGGCCAATGGCTCCTTGGCAAACGTGCCACCTTGTCTTGTAAGCCTTCTTAAGCTGCACCAAAGAAAGGGATATTTGGTTTGGTTTGGTTTGGTTTAGTTTGGTTTGGGTTTTTTTTTCCAGTCTTATGGTTTGGTTTGGTTTGATTTGATTTGTTCTTTTGTTTTTGCTTTGTATTGTTTTGTGTTGTGTTGTGCTGTTCTGTGCAGGTCTGTTCTGCTTATTCACTCACGCTGCTCATTCGTCCACCTGCATCTGTTACATTGTTTATAATTATCCTCTCGGTAAACTAACTCCTTTTCATCTCTCTCTCTCTCTCTCTCTCTCTCCTCTCTCTCTCTCTCTCTCTCTCTCTCTCTCTCTCTCTCTCTCCTCTCTCCATACGGGAGAAAGGGGGAGGAAGAGAGGGGGGGGGGGGAGGAAAGAGGGGGGGGGGGAGGAGAGAGAGATTGAGAGAGCACACGTAATATTGATCTATGCATACAATTTTTAAAACTGTTGTCAAATTAATGTGAAGTGTTTAGCTGTCACTTGTTTTTGCCATCAAGATGCTCCGAACCTCATGTCATGGACGTATGATCTGGTACATTAAATGTTCCCAGTTCCCGGCTCGCTCTCTCTCTCTCTCTCTCTCTCTCTCTCTCTCTCTCTCTCTCTCTCTCTCTCTCTGTTTTTTTGTTTGTTTGTTTTGGTAGGGGGATTTTTTTAAAACAATTTTGGGGGGGTGGGGTGGAGGGGGGTGTTTTTAGGGTTTTCTTTAATTTGTTTGTTTTTTGTTGTTGTTGGGGTGGTTTTTTTTTGGGGGGGGTTCGTTTTGTTTTGTTTTGAAAAGGATTATTTCCCTTTGTTTCTACTGTGTGAGAGTATAAGTATTTGGTTATTATTAAGATGTATCCCTACGGGCGGGGACTGGATGTAAAAAAAAAGCACATGAGTGCTTATTCATTATCCTCGAAATAAAAGAATTTGTCATTGTCATTGTCATTCTCTCTCTCTCTTCTCTCTCTCTCTCTCTCTCTCTCTCTCTCTCTCTCTCTCTCTCTCTCTCCTCTCTCTGAATGGGGGACGGGATAGCCTGGTGGTTAGAGCGTTATGCTTGCGATCTGATGGCCCCGGTTCGAGACTGGCTTTGAGCCACCACCAAGACCTCGGGCAAAGGGATTTTTCCCCATAGAGTTAACATCAGTACTGACTCCACTCCCCCCCAAAATGTCCTTCAGATGAGACTATAGACATTGACCAATACAACATCTCGCCTACACGCTTAACACACAAAAAGAAAAGTTTCCTTTCGGAAGAGTAGAGAAAGTACTGTTTACCATTGTTGACAACATTTTTTTTTACAAAACCGCATACATATGGGGACTGGATGTAAAAAAAAGAAAGCACACAAGTGCTTATATATTATCATTGAAATAAAAGAGCTGGTTGGACTTTTTGTGCGAAATAGCCTCTTGTTTTATTAATGATGATAATTTTCATGGTGATCATGAGGAGGATAATAATGATAATAATAATAATAATAATGATAATAATGATGATGATAAGAAGAATAACAACTACAATAACAACAATAATATCAACAACAATAACGATAACAAAACCTCAATGATCAAACAAGACTGTAGTGCTGGGTCACCCCTTTTAGCTGTGACGCCACAGGGCGAGCAAACACACACACACACACACACACACACACACACACACACACACACACACACACACACGTTTGCCAAATTCTGTTTTGCGTTGACTCAAAGGCAGTGTTAATGGCATTAAAGTCATGGCATGGTAAAATAAGGAATGATATTGTATTCGAGATAAAATTCCTGATACATTCTATTGCAAGCAGAGGCATCAGCATAACTGTTTGCTGGATCCCCTCTCATTGTGGAATTTATTCGAATGAGCTGGTTGATTCTTTGGCAAAACAAGGTGCCTCTGAATACAGTACTGAAGTGTTTGATTCTAATCTTGCATTGTCATCTTATGAAATTCATTCTAAGTTAATGAAATGCATACATTCAAAGATTATAGAAAAACATTATCAGCAGTTTCCTTGCCCACGGAAATTAGAAATTCTAATACATAAACTGAGATTAAATGCATGGAATACTAAATATTCAAAAAATGTAACATGTTGTTGTTCTATTCCACTTTCAGTCCACCATTTGTTGTTTGATTGCCCAATTCTTCTTGACATGTATAAAAGGAGAGGTTTAGATATTCATAAGAAATATGCCACTAGTCAAGAAGTTTTATATGACTCTCAGCAATTCATAGTGTCAGTTGCTGAAGTCATATATTCCACCTGTACGACTACTGTAATTAACTATTTATTATATATATATATATATATATATATATTATTTATTTATATACTTATGTGTGTGTGTGGGGGGGGGGGTGCGTGTAGGGAGAGAGGAGAGAGAAGAAGAGAGAGAGAGAGAGAGAGAGAGAGAAGAGAGAGAGAGAGAGATCCGGTGTGTAATAATAGGTACTTTGGTATGAATGCGGGTGTGTCTAAATCACCATGTAGTGAATAGACATTAAACAAAACAAAACCAAAAAAACAAAAACAAACACACACACACACACACACACACAACACACACACACACACACACACACACACACACACACACACACACCACACCACACCACACACAACACCCACCCACCCATCCACACACACACAACACACACACATACAACACACAACACACACACACCTCAAAACTCAAAATCCTCCCTGTCTGTTTCAAACACGTGCACAGCTAGCTCTAAAGGCATGTCAGCCTCGTCCGGTGTACGTGTCGGCCTCCTGCTGATGGTGTCCCTATCCATGCTGACCCTCCCTGCGTTGGCCCACCCGGGGTACCTCCAAGAAACGAACCCACCCGGGAACCGCGAGGAAACGAAGACCCCTGATCCTGACATGGCCTTTGACGCCCTGCTTGCCCCTAGCTCTGCGAGGGAACTCTCCAGCCCCTTTTCACAGATGACTAGCTCGAAAAGCAGTAGCCAATCTTCGGCTTGTGTGTGCTGTTATGCCACTGGAAATGAAGAATGTTGCTCTAATTGTATCGGCTGGTTAGAAACGAAGATGATTCGTGAAAAATAAAATTTCTGGTTAGAAGATTAAGTGACTGCTTTTTTAAAAAGAAGAAAGAAAATTTCTGGTTCTTGTTCATTTTTGTTTCTCTTCCTGTGAGTGTGTTTTCTTTCCCTGTCCCGTTTGATTTGGAAGATTGTTGTTTCTTTATCTAAAACTACAACAACAAAAAGCCCACACAGAATTGTGTGTAGAAGTCAAAGAAGTGTCAACACGTGAGAAACATGAAATAATGACAATAGGTTGTTTACTTCAAGATATCCAAGACTGGATGATACAGAACAAGTTACAGCTAAATGCAGATAAAACCGAAGCCATGCTTGTAGGAACCAAACACAAACTCTCTTCCATCACAACAGCTTCAATAGAATTCGGCATTACGTCCGTCCCTCTATCTACTGCTGTGAAATATCTTGGGGTCATTATCGACAACACACTCTCCATGCAAAAATTCATCACCCAAACCTGCCAGGCGTGCTATTATCAATTGCGGCGCATCAGTGCAGTTCGAAAGTTCCTGTCCACTGATGCAACATCCAAACTAGTCACGTCTCTCATTCTCTCACGTCTTAACTATTGCAATCCTCTTCTGACGGGTCTGCCAGCATCATCTATCCACTCCCTTCAACGTATACAAAACTCTGCAGTTCGCCTAGTCCTCCGAAAGAAAAAATCTGAGCACATTACTCCTCTCATGCGATCCCTCCACTGGTTGCCTGTGCCACAGAGAGTAAACTATAAGATCAGTACCCTCTGTTACAAATGTCTCCATAAAACAGCACCTTCCTACCTCTGTGAATGTCTTCACCTGTACACTCCTCGTTCCCTCCGCTCTTTCTGGTGGTTTTTCTTCTCGATTTAAATCTTTGTTGTTGACTTAGTTGTATGTTCTTCTCTTTGATTTCTCTGTCCTAGAAATTCTTGTTTTGGCTTTCTTTTTCTCTCTCTTTTTTTCGGTGGTCAGGTGTTTGTATTTGTTGTTTTTTTAACTCTTCGACCATTCTTGTTCTTGTCTTCCAAATAAATACTGCAGGAGATAGTATTACCAGTTTGCAGAGGCTGATGTTACAAATGCTTTAGCGACTATCGTCACCACTTTCGCTTTTCAGTCAGAAAAATGTTTATTGTGAAGGGGCAAAAAGCTAGGTCAGTTCATTATGTCCTTTATTTGCAGTCGTAGTGGGTGCTGATCCTATTGTTATTGCTATTGTTATGTTTAGGGGAGGTGGGAGCGGACTATTTTGTTTCTTTTTGTTTTGTTTTGCTTTTATTATTTAATATCATTATGATGCAATTGAGGTACTATGATGGTCTTACCTTTGTAGGTATCAGACAAGGTTTTTTTCAGAATTTGCTTTTGCAGGAATCATTATATATATATATATATATATATATATATATATATATATATATATATATATATATATAATATATATATATATATACAAAGAAAGCATATTAAAAAGAGCTGTTGATTTTTTTCTTATTCATTTCTTGTGGGGGGAAATATTACAGATGGGAAAGGACTGACAAAGAAACAATAAACAGGCTTTTAAGTCAACAAATTGTCAGAATACTTCTTCTCGACACAGGCGTGTTAAATTTTGTTCGCAGCTTTCTGAGTAGAATCATATCTAAACACTGAATAAAATTCTATTTCACTTCTTAAAATATTGTTGGTTTGTCTGTCTGCACCTGTGCACATGCGTTTGCGTATGAATGAGATGGACTTTGGTGCTTGGGTGCCCATATCAATTTTCACACACACACACACACACACATACGCGCGCGCGCCCTCACACACACTCACTCACACACTACTCTAATTTCTCACACTCCTAGTCTATATCACTACTTCCCCACTCACTCATCCTACCAAAACGAAAAGACGCAGTCAGGTAAAACTCAAACTGCAATACGATGATAATAATAATAACAATTAAAAAAATAATAAAAGAAAAAAAAAATGTTGTATGCAATTTACATAGCGCTGAATTTTGTGAAGCAACAAAAAAAAATCAAAGCGCTTACATTCAAATCATCTACACGCATGTAATCATCCATAAATAAGATGAGCATATTATATCAAATCGACGCGCACGCGCACACACATACACCCACACTCATACCTACACACGCACGCACGCACACACACACACACACACACACACACACACACACACACACATTGTGCGGACTGTGGATATGCGTGCATACCGGCGCACGCATGAGTGCACGTGATTTTACCCTTTCATTTTTCATTTTCATACCACTTTAAGTCACGGCAGATTTCTCTCTGCGTGAAATTCGGGCTGCTCCCGTCGGGGAGAGCGCGTCGCCACAAGAGCAGCGCCACCTTTTTTTTTCCTGTCTGCAACTGTAACTGTTTCCCTATCAGAATGGCCTTTTTCTACAGAATGTTACCGGGGACAGCTCTCTTGTTGCCGTGGGTTCTTTTACGTGCGCTAAACACCCTGGTGATTTTATAACTGGCTTCGGTATTGCTGATGATTGGGTGCTTTTGTTATCTTATGATGTGTGTGTGGGGGGGGGGGGGTATGTGTGTGTGTGGTAATGTTCGGATACTGAATTGTAAATTGTTTTCTGTGATCAACTGGTGGTTTTTTTCTGTTTGCTGTTTTTACATATGACTTATCACCCTCGTGAACTTCTCTATTTGTGAGATAGTAAAGTAATTTGAATTGACTCGAACTGAATACACAACCACACAATAAAGTACCATACCGTACAATGTAAAAAAAAAATTTAAACCAACACACCGACAACAGCAATTTAAAAAAACAAAACAGTCAAATAAAGTTTTTCCAAAAAATAAAAACCCAACAAACAAAATTCTCACTTCGATAAGCGACGACACCCTTTTATTCATTCTCCCTTGCAATTGCTACAGCAGTACAGCTGTTGGAGCTTAAACCTTCGACAGCAGGAGCACATCAACTTGCTCCAGGAGCTCTTGTCTTTGGGATCGATGAGTTCGCCGTTCTCGTCGGTGAAGTTCAAAGGCATGGGGGCGTGGAGTTTAACTGGGTCGCCTCGTTGGGAGATGGCCCCGGTAGAGGGGTGGGAGAAAGCGGGCGTGGA
>CM054153.1:12346031-12463531 GCA_028751875.1 Rapana venosa
ACCCTAAAGAGGCAGGTACCGATTTACAGCTGAGTGAACTGGATGAATGTACTAAAGCCAAGGCGCGCAAACGGTCACCCATCCAAGCGGTAACCACGCTCGATGCTGCTCAACTTAAGCTGGGGAAAAGCGAGTGCTCTGACCACTGAGCTATCCCATCCCCTAAACCCCTTAACCACAAAAATGAACGTTTTTGGAAGATTTCAAGCTTTCTGAATATTCTGGTCTCACTACTCTAGTCTGGGTTATTTGTAACGGTAAGAACTGATGACAAAAAACACGAAATCAATAACGCGTGCAAACTGTAGTCAAGTTTAGACATCATCCCCGAAATCGGAATGCGGCTCCCTTAATGGTAGGCATACACGGTCGCATATGTAATAATCTCACCAAAGGTGAACTTCGGAGCTTTAGCCGAGGAACAATAACAACAACAAACACAAAAAACTAAGCAATAGTGAACAGCCTTCTGCGTCGACTGATCATGGTATTTATCAAAAGTACTCCTTAATCTCTCTCTTGTTCAATGTTCTGCGCATCATTTTCAAGCCTACATGCAGTACTCACATTCAGGAGAATTATCTGGCGTCCTGACTCACGCTATATCACCACGCCAAGGTAGAAGCAAAGTTCAGGTTTTGACGTCGACGCCACAAATCTGGAGGAAAAACAACAACAAACATCTATAAGAACAAACAAGTAAAACACAACACCCCAAGTGTTTGGCAGAACAAATTTTCGGTTGTTTTTTTAAAAAAAAAACCTTCTTCAGGCTGAAAGACTGGCCAACTGAAAGCAAACATTCATATACTTTGGCACCCAATGTCCAAAACATGGCTTCACAGGCATTATCTAGTGCATTCTCATGTCTACACTGTTAAACTATTACCAAGCAGGAGAGGGATTTTCAAATCATGAAAAAATATCTATTTTCTGTACTGTTTTAAAGCAGTTAGTTTTCTGTATGAAATAAGCGTAAACCAAGACTGTCAGTATATATCTCCACGGCCCATGACCTATCTTTCCCAACAAATGTTTGACAAAGTCTTCAGCCTTACATACATTTTTCCGGTATCTGTTCAGTTAATCTTATTATTTTCACTGGCTGAACTAAATGTACTCAACAGCATCGCAACGCATTTTTGCTTATATAACAGAGAATAGTGTGTATGTGTGTGCATGTGTGTGTGAGTGAGTGAGTGTGTGTGTGTGCGTGTGTGTGTGTGTGTGTGTGTGTGGTGTGCGTGCTGTGCGTGCGTGCGTGCGTGCGTGCGTGCGTGCGTGCGTGCGCGCGCGCGATGTATGTGTGTGTCTTTTGAATTTTGCAGTGTATTATTTAATTGGTTTTTCTTTTTTTGTGTTGGTACACTTCATTGGTAAAGATTGTAATAATGCTGTACTTCAGTATTATCATTAAGAAATTTTGTTCTTAGATAAATGGCTTGATGAAAAAAAAAGCATATGCATTGCTTATTCAATGTACCGTCTGGAAGTAAAAATTTGACTTGACAAAAATAGTTGCTGCCAGAGCGTTCGACGTCGAAGAAGACTGTATTTTCCTCGCTCATATCCAGACTTCTTCTATAGATACGAGTACTCGTGAAACATAATTCAACTCAAACCCCTTTCCTCGTAAAGTCACACCATACACGTTTTTAAATAGCAAATCATCTGCAATATCACATTCCTTCAGCTTTTTGTTTTTTTTTAAAGATTTGCTACGATTAACGCAAAATTTCTTTTTCAGTTTAGTTTATCGACCGTTCCAGTAAAGGGAATCGAACACTCTTGTTTCCCCGTGATGATGCCGGGTGTCTGTCAGTATAAATAGAATCCCCACCTTCCGGAAATTCCGTACTAGGAATTCCCTCTTTCTAGCGCTCTCTTTGATTCTCTCTTGTTCTTTTTCTTCCTGTTAACTCCTTGTCTATTGTCTGCTTTCTTGGTCCATTCTACTGCCTTTTTTCCCCAGAAAGACTTCAAAGATGACACAATTCTCTTCCACGCCGAAGTCGGATGCGCTGGACCTGACTTGTCAGGCGCTTAACGGCAACGCAACGCATTTTCCGCTCCTACGACAGACAACAGTAGTTGTCTGAGTTTTCGACGACGACGACGACGACGACGACGAAGGAGAAGAAGAAGAAGAAGAAGAAGAAGAAGAAGAAACAATGTTGTCACTGGAAATAGTTTCTAAATCTCTTACGACAGTTTCCTTCACAGTTCTGCTAAGACTTGATTTCATTTCGTCTATTGGCAAAAGTAAATATCGTTTAACTCTATAAAATTCACACAGACTTTCTCATGCGATACACGTACTGGGTTCACAGCTCTGCCCTCTGCTTCGTCAGTAGACAGAACGAAATATATGCCATACACCTATAATTAAGTCACACCTAAATGCACGACACACGCCGATATACACGTCTGAATATCATGACACCATCCATTTTATGTTCTATCTCATCGCAATTTAGCATATGTAGCTGATAGTTTTGAACACCACAGCCTACTAAACTGGTATACACAACTGTTTTTCGGCACAAGACAAAATTGTTTTCTTTGACTTTAGGAAGATTTACACAAAGGTTGAATCAATGAACTAAAAGCACGCGGGGCTGACCCCATGCTGAAATTAAATTCACAGGTTTATAATTTCCTGTTCAAAATAATTTTGAAAAAAAAAAGCGTCAACAAAAGGTCAACAATCATCATAACATACAACTCTCTCTCTCTCTCTCTCTCTCTCTCTCTCTCTCTCTCTCTCTCTCTCTCTCTCTCTTGGCTAGTCAGTCTGGATTTGCTATTGCTACTGTTAAATCCTTATCCAGTAACAGAAGTAAAGTAAGGATAAAGTTCTTTTTACCTCGTAGAGTTTGAAGTGTTCGTACCCTATAGCGCTTGTTCGTCGTAACTCGTTATCTAGATTAAAAGGTGTTACAATTAAAACGTTGCACTGACTTAGCTACATGTCAGCCGTAAAACATGGGAGTGAGAGTGAGAGGATTAAAGTTATATTTCACACACACACACACATGCACGCACGCACACGCATGCACACATCTTGCCAACCTTCTCTCTCTCTCTCTCTCTCTCTCTCTCTCTCTCTCCCTGTAAAAAAGCACAGAGTGCTTATTCATTATCCTCGAAATAAAAGCAATTTGTCATTGTCTCTCTCTGTTTTGGTTAGGTTTTTTTTGTTGTTTTTTTTTGGGGGGTGTTATTAGGGTTTTCTTTTATTTGTTTGCTTGAGAGGGGGGGGGGGGGTGTTGGTGGGGGGCTGTTTTGAAAAGGGTTATTTCCCCTTGTTTCTATTGTGAGACTGTATAAGTGTTGGGTTATTATTATTAAGATGTATCCCTACGGCGGGGACTGGATGTAAAAAAGCACATGTGTGCTTATTCATTATCCTCGAAATAAAAGAATTTGTCATAAGAATTTGTTCTCTCTCGAGCGAGCGAGCGAGTCTCGCTCTCTCTGTCTCCCTCTTGCATAAACACTTAAGTGATCAAGTTTATTATTTGCTTTTACTGTTGTGTGTATATTACATATAAAATTTTCTTCATGTTTGTTTGCCTGTTTTCGTGAGGGCCTGGTGTAAAGAAGCCTCTGGCTTATCCAATTACCCCCAATAAAACATTCGAGCTCGAGTTCTCTCTCTCTCTCTCTCTCTCTCTCTCTCTCTCTCTCTCTCCCCATATGATGTCATCTATGATACAAGGGCGGGGATTGTATGTGAAAAATAAAAAAAATAAAAACCCACAGGAATACTTATTAATTTTCCTCGAAATCAAAGAATCTGATTTGAATTGATTAGATTGGATTGGATCTGATCTTGTGTTGTGTGTGTGTGTGTGTTCGTTCTTTAGTTTAACATGTCTTTGCTCAAAGTGATATTGAGAGAGAGAGAGAGAGAGAGAGAGAGAGAGAGAGAATTTCCCCCAGGAATTGCACGCACGGACGAACACAAGTATACGAAAGTTGCATAATCATTTCTAGGGCATGCATTGATATAATTATTTGAATAAAAAGAATTCCCTTGACAATAAACAATGAACGCAGATAGTCGAAAGTGACCGTGAGTGCATGCGTGTTTGTGTCTAAACAAACGGGAAAAGTTTCCTCTGCAGTCAGGCCTACCTTCGCACTCTCGGCCATTTCTCGACTTGATGCAATAATTTACTACACGCTCAGCTCTAACACTTGTGGACTTGTTGGGCTGTTGGTTGTTTTTTCGTTGCTTCTTCGCTAATCCAGTCTCTCCACCTTGCTAATGTGAGTACACATTTTCTGCCTCGTAATGTTCTTTTGAACTTCGACGAACACAATTCCATTCCAGCTTGAGTGATCGATTTACGTCGTCTGAGACTGCGCATGCGCACTATCATTAATATTAGAGCCTTTCGAAACTTTGTCTGCTTGTCCAATTGCTCGTGTCAGTCCCGCACTCGTAGGTAATTGAACCTTTCATTTTCTTTTTAAAAAACATACACAAACATAATTGTACAACTTTATGATAATAGTTCTAAAGAAAATACTTTCGATAGACAAGCCCTGATTTTCAAAGATTATTAAGGGGTTTTGTCACATGTCTTTACAGAGAGGTTCAAGGCCGCGAAAAGCGAAGGTGGGGAAGGTCTCAAAATTCAAAAAGTTTTAAGGAGCTTGCGAACGCTCTGCAGCTATCCAGTGGCGCGTGCGTTTGTGTGCGTGTGTGTGTGTGTGTGTGTGTGTGTGTTCGTTTAACGTCTTTTCTCCTACGGCGATATAAATTTTATTTACTTATTATTTTATTTCGAAGATAATGGAATAAGCACTCATGTGCTTTTTTACATCCACTCCTCGTGTGTATGCAGTTTTGTCATCAGCTCCCACCGGCACACAATGGCCTACTATTCCGAAAAGCGGAACGGGTTTTAACGAGTGCGCAAGGTGTTCTGGGTGCGTTCGCACATGGGAAATAGTCTTCATCCGAAGGACTTTTGAGGGGAGTGGAGTCGGCACCGATGTTAACTACAGAGGAAAACTTCTCTTGAACAAGATTTGAACCCGAGGAAAACTTCTCTTGAACAAGATTTGAACCCGGGTCAGTGAATCATGAGCGCATCACTCTAACCACCAGGCTATCCCGTCCCCCATATTATTAGAGGGGGAGAGGGGAGACATAAAGATGGGAGTAGTTGTACTCAAGTGCATAATAATAATAATGTGTGTGTGTGTGTGTGTGTGGTTGTGTTTGGGTTGTGGGTGTGGTGCTGATGTTATGCATAAAGAGATAATACTCATTGACTGATATGTATTAGACCATGAGTGGTAGTCTGGGTGCTAGTCTTTCGGATGAGACGATAAACCGAGGTCCCGTGTGTTACACATAATTATTTAGCGCACGTAAAAGAACCCACGGCAACAAGAGAGTTGTCCTTGGCAAAATTGTGTAGAAAAAAGCCACTCTGATAGGGAAACAAATACAGTTGCAGACAGAAAAAAGAAGAAAAAAATGGGTGGTGCTGCTCTTGTGGCGACGTGTTCTCCCCGGGGAGAGCAGCCCAAATTTCACGCAGTGAAATCTAACGTGACTTAAAGTGGTATGAATTTTTTTTTATAATGAAAATGTGCAATATGTATGTGGTAGGGGTCTGAGTGTGTGTGTGTGTGTGTGTGTTGTGTGTGTGTGTGTGTGTGTGTGTGTGTGTGTGTGTGTGTGTGTTTGTGTAGAGGTTCTCGTGTGTGTGTGTGGGGGGGGGGGGGGGGGGGTGATTGTGTGTGTATGGTGCACATGAGAAAGAGAAAGAAAGAGAGAGAAAGAACAGAGACGACACACACAGACACACCGACCACACACACACACACACACACACACACCCACACACACACACACACCACTGGATAGCAGCAAAGAGAAAGTCAAGTCAAGTCAAGTCAAAGCAAGTAAAATTTCTTTTATTTCGATGATACTGAATAAGCACTCTTTTTTTTTTTTAAAGTCCAGTGCCTACCCTTATCAGGCAGAACATCAAGATATAAAAAATACAAGCAAAAACTAACTCAAAACATCACTTATAATGATAAACCAAACAGCAGAACAAGTTAGAGACAACAACAACAGTAACAAACGAAAAAAAAGAAACCAGGACAGAAAAACAATAATAAAGTAACAAACAAAAAACACACATACAGAACAAAAATTAAATAAACATTTTTAAATGACATGTTATGATTTTTTGTAAAAAGAGGCATAAAAAGCAAGTAGCAAACATACGAGTTAAACACAGAGAGAGAGAGAGAGAGAGAGAGAGAGAGAGAGAGAGAGAGAGAGAGAGAGAGAGAGAGAGAGAGAGAGATGAGAGAGAGAGAGAGAGAGAGAGAGAGAGAAGAGAGAGAGAGAGATGAGAAGAGAGAGAAGAAGAGAGACGAGAGAAGTTTAGAAGAGAGAGAGAGAGTGAGAAGAGAAGAGAGAGAGAGGGCCACGATTTATTCACTTTCAAGCGCGTACACATAAAACACACCCAAAACCAACTGGTTCCTTTTAAATGAATAAAATAAATATACCAAACATACTTCACGAGTAAAGTTTTTATCAAACTGAATGCACGTCAAACTCCTTCGGAGAAGACTATAAACCGATGCCCCACGTGCGAACATACGCAGAACATCTTACACACGTTAAAAATCCGCTCTCCGCCTTTTAAAAGAGTAAGCCATTGTGAGCCGGCAAGAACGGACGACAGACAAGAAAACAGCGTGCACAAAGGTGTCGTGTTTAGATACCATCTCCGAAGGCGGAATGCGGTTACCTAATGCTGGTAGAGAGGGTAGGGGGGGGGGGGGGGGGGGGGGGGGGGGGGGGAGCGGTCGAATAGCGCTAAAGGCGGCGCATTGAGACCTTCGAATATCATTATTGATGACCGGAAAACAAACAATAAACCCCCAAAACAAATATAACAGCCAAAAATAAATAAGCGCAACCCAAAGCAAAAGGAATATAAATTGTGATGAAACAACGTGGATCTTGTTCAATGTTTTCATTCGCATCACGGTGTTGCTGTGAAGTATAGAATGATTTCCCAATGGAAAGAGGAACAGCACATTGGCTTGACAGCTTTGCAAAAGCAATGCAGTTCACGTGACTGTCAAAATAAGTGACGAATCAATTATGTTTAAAATAAAATTCGATCCGATTTACACACACACACACACACGCGCGCGCGCGCGCTAAAATTTGATCTGATTTACACACACACACACACACACACACACACGCACGCTAAAATTTGATCTGGGTTTAACACACACACACACACACACACCCACACACACACACACACACACACAAACCAATACAAAACACACACACACACACACACACACACACACACACACACTACAAAAGCTTTGAAAGGATGCATTACACACATCAAAGATTTAACAAACAATCAAAGCAAAAAACAAAGTAAAACCAACAAAAAAAACATAAAGGGGGAGGGGGGGGGATTTTAATAAACCACACACCCACACACAGTCCGCCTACAACAAATACACAAAACAGACCCCAAATACCAATCTTGATGCAAATTAATATTTCAAGCATGCACACTTTTAACTGTAAAGTCTTTTATTCCGGATTTTTTCTCTGATTACTTCCCCACCACCTCCCCCCCCCCCCATGCCTCCCCCTCCCCCCCCCCCCCCCCCCCCCCCCCCCCCCCACGCCCGGCTCCCAAAAATCTAATCTAGCCAGTATCGGAAAATAATTCAAGGGTCTATGTCAGGTAATAAAATAATCAAAGAAGAAAAGAACCCCTTCCCTCCCCCCCCCCCCCCCCCCAACCCAGTCTACGGTTTATTTAAAATGTGTAATTTCAACGACAAACAACAATCAAACATTCAACAGCAAAAGAAACAACATTCTAACAATCAGATACTTCGAGACCTGGACTTTTTCTTTCATTTTCTTATTCTATTAACAGGAATCATAATTTCAAAGCCGTAATGTTTGCTATCGTTGGTTTTTGTTTGCACACACAAAAAATTCGGATATATATTTTAAAGGCCACTGCAGGACTAAGAGGGTTTTTTCCAAGTTATGTAAACTAATTTAGAGAGAGAGAGTGTGTGACACAGATATAGAGAGAGAGGTGGGGGGGAGGGAGGGAGGTAGGGAGGGTAGAGAAGAAAATTCGGTTTTTTTTCAATAAAGAACAAAAATTCCTTGAAAGAGTGCACTTTGACATACACAGTACTATCCACAGAAATTAAAAAAACCCACATTTTCAATAATCAAGTAGACATGTCGAATCTGAACATTTCAAACATAAAGCTTTCTTTTACAATCTTTGTGCGTGTGTGTGTGTGTGTGTGTGTGTGTGTGTGTGTGTGTGTGTTGTGTGTGTGTGTGTGTGTGGTGAAAGTCAAGTCAAATTTTTATTTTCAGATGGTACATTGAATAAGCAGTGCATTTGCTCTTTTTCATCAAGCCATATATCTAAAGAAAGAAAAAAAGAGAGAAAAAACATATGCAGACATAGAACAAATAAACCTAATCAACGATAAACCATACAACTCAATCAAGAAAAGACAATAACATATGCATACATGGAATTAAAAACAAAACAAAAAACCCTTAACAATATTAAACCATACAATTCAAATAATTCAAAAATCATGAAAATATATCCATTATGATACAAACAAACAAGCAACAAAGAAAAACCAAACCAAAACAAACCAAGAAGACAAAACAAAATTTAAAAAAAGACACACCAACTGCTTCCCTCTCCTCCCCCCTCCTCACACACACATTCACACAAAAACCTTAACCATACAAACAACTGAATAAAACAAACAAAAAAAGATAAACCAATAAGAACAACCACAACAAGCAAATAAACAAACAAATACAAACATACGTACACAACAACAACAGCGACAATAACTAACATAAGATAAGAATAACAGCCAAAACAAATGAAGAACAATATCGAACTAACAAAAGACGAAAAAAAAGTGTGTGTGTGTGTGTGTGTGTGTGTGTGTGTGTGTGTGTGTGTGTGTGTGTGTGTGTGTGTGTGTGTGTGTGTTTTGAACAAAAACTGTTAAGTTCAGCCAACGTCAGAGAATAATTCCAAACCCATATTTTAGTAAGTGAAAAAAAAATATTAGCAACATCAACAGTTCTTGATTTTATGAAAAACAAAACCGACAATGAACCCAAACAAAAAGAAAACATCTGCTCCAAAATAGGATTTCGAAATAGAAAAATGTCCACATCACAAAATGAAACAATTATGACTTCAAAACTACCCGAGAAGAGGAACCTAGAATAAAGTCAAGCCACCACTCCCTGTAATTCTTTTTTTTAATCTATAAAGCAAACATAAATAGAAATCAAAACATATCTTTTTACAAACACTCTGAAAAAATAACCGAAAGTGACAATGAAATTTCATTATGAATATCATATTAGCCTGCAATTCTTTTATACCTATAAAGCAAATTTATACAAAATAATACATACTCCAAAAAAAATTGACAAGAAAATCGCAGTTATGAGTTTGATGTATGCCATTTTTGGAACACACACACACACACACACTCTCTCTCTCTCTCTCTCTCTCTCTCTCTCTCTCTATCTCTCTCTCCATTATTCTTGGGATAAAACGAATGTTTTATTAAACAGATAAATACCTAAATTTCAACACAAATAGCCATGACTATATATATTATGTTTTATCTGAAACACTCTCTTGGCATAACAAGACAGTTTTAACTAAAAATCATTATTATGACATAATTATCAATTGAAGCATGTTCCTTTTATGGAATAGGGTGTGACTGCTTTAACACAAATTATCAGTACTATAATTTTTTTAAGGAAAAGTTTTGCCTTTGGGCATAAAGGAGCTATTTTAACAGAAATGAACAGTAAGGTTAGTGTTTTATACCTTGTCAAAGGGAAGCAATCCTTACAAAAACCGTTGCACAGCCTGTAAGTGTAGGGTTGAGTTTGGTTTATTATTATTATTATTATTATTATATAACATACAATATATATGACATATAATATTATATACATATCCATTAGAATACTTTGATATGGTTTGAGACAGACAGATAGCAACACACCTCAAGTGTATAATTTATAGGTCCATGTTTAAGGGTCTATACTCAAGTTGTTTTTTATAACCCATTCATATTTTCTTTCCTTTTTATGTCAGTATACTTACCAATTCTAGCAGAAGATCAGAAAAAAAATAACGTTCCACATTTTAACCTTATCACTGCTCTAACTGGACACCAATCAAGTTAAAAATAAAATCGGAACTTTTTCTACCCTCAAACTTTGCCCAGAATTGTATGTCCACTGGCTTTTAATTCATGCAGGTACATCATCTGTGGTGTAGGTAGCTGTGTAGCACTGCAGGTACATCATCTGTGGTGTAGGTAGGTAGCTGTGTAGCACTGCAGGTACATCATCTGTGGTGTAGGTAGGTAGCTGTGTAGCACTGCAGGTACATCATCTGTGGTGTAGGTAGATGTGTAGCACAGCAGGTACATCATCTGTGGTGTAGGTAGGTAGCTGTGTAGCACTGCAGGTACATCATCTGTGGTGTAGGAAGTTGTGTAGCACTACAGGTACATCTGTGGTGTAGGGAGCTGTGTAGCACTGCAGGTACAATCATCTGGTGAATGGTATTAAGCGCTTTGATTTGTTTACTTTACAAGATTCAGCGCTATATAAATTCCATACATTATTATTATTATTATTATTATTATTATCTGTGGTGTAGGTAGGTAGCTCTGTAGCACTGCAGGTACATCATCTGTGGTGTAGGTAGCTGTGTAGCACTGCAGGTACATCATCTGTGGTGTAGGTAGCTGTGTAGCACTGCAGGTACATCATCTGTGGTGTAGGTAGCTGTGTAGCACTGCAGGTACATCATCTGTGGTGTAGGTAGCTGTGTAGCACTGCAGGTACATCATCTGTGGTGTAGGTAGCTGTGTAGCACTGCAGGTACATCATCTGTGGTGTAGGCAGCTGTGTAGCACTGCAGGTACATCATCTGTGGTGTAGGTAGCTGTGTAGCACTGCAGGTACAATCATTTTGTGAATGGTATTACGCGCTTTGATTTGTTTACTTTACAAGATTCAGCGCTATATAAATTCCATACATTATTATTATTATTATTATTATTATCTGTGGTGTAGGTAGGTAGCTGTGTAGCACTGCAGGTACATCATCTGTGGTGTAGGAAGCTGTGTAGCACTGCAGGTACATCATCTGTGGTGTAGGTAGGTAGCTGTGTAGCACTACAGGTACATCATCTGTGGTGTAGGCAGCTGTGTAGCACTGCAGGTACATCATCTGTGGTGTAGGAAGCTGTGTAGCACTGCAGGTACATCATCTGTGGTGTAGGTAGGTAGCTGTGTAGCACTACAGGTACATCATCTGTGGTGTAGGCAGCTGTGTAGCACTGCAGGTTATCAGGGTGTGGGTTTGGACACCAGCCTCAGGGTCCCTGAAAGTAGTTGATTAAGTCATCATCACCAACTCTAAAAAGCTGAAACATTTTTATGAATATAATCCTTACCTTCAGTTGATCACATTAAAAAAATTTACTTTTATTCTTTATGGACGGGATAGGTCAGTGGTCAGAGCACTCGCTTTCCCCAGCTAAGATTAAGCAGCATCGAGCGCAGTTACCAAGTGGATGGGTGGCGGTTTGCTCGCTTTGGCTTCAGTACAGTCCCCCAGTTCACTCAGCTGTAAATGGGTACCTGCCTCTTTAGGGTCAGGGAAGGTGAAGCAGCGAGGGAGAGGAGATGGGTGCCGCCCTCAATATGCTGGCCCCGAGAGAAGTCTGGTCTCTGATGCCTCACTCTCCCACGACCTTAAAGGTTATGGAACACCTTTACCTTGTTTTTTTACCTACCCACCTACAAGGTCACCAGATCATGAAAGCCATATCAGGGCTGCCACCTCATTTACTTTCAGTGGCTCCAGTAACTTTCACTTCAAGTTCAAAACCAACACCACCTAATACCATCAAATATCTAACACCCTCCATCTTTTAAAAAAAAAACCCCATTAAGGTTAAATAACACAACGCTTAAATCATATCATTCCTTAAGGCTAAGAACCTATAGGCTGTGCCATTCGGCTTAATTTATCAACCCAAGGATACAAGAGAAAAAAGTAAAAAACATATATGCGTAAGATAAAATCAGGAAAGAAACAAGGTAATAAACACTGCGTGATCAATGTACAATTGACTGTAACGGTAAAAACGGTCTACAGCAACATGGGACACAGTGGGAGAACAAAGGCCTAAATATCAAACATACAGTGCAATAATGCAGACATAGTAGTGGAGGAAAACAAGTGTAGGTAACCACTTACAACTTCTCAGTGTATCTGAGAAGATATTTTCAGCCTATACAACTTGGTGACGGGATAGCTCAGTAGTCAGAGCGCTCGCTTTCCCAGCTAAGGTTAAGCAGCATCGAGCGTGGTTACCATTTGATGGGTGACTGTTTGCACGCCTTGGCTTCAGTACAGTTCCCCCAGCTCACCCACCTGTAAATGGGTACCTGCCTCTTTAGGGTCGGGGAGGGGGGGGGGGGGGGTTAAAGCAGCGAGGGAGAGGAGATGGGCGCAGCCCTCAATATGCTGGCCCCTAGAGAAGCTGAGGTCTCTGATGCCTCGCTCCCCTACGCCCACATAGGTTATGGGACACCTTTACCTTTTACAATCATCTCGAATAGATGAGCACCAGGTAAGAAATTTGCCTACCTAAATTTTGTCCATAGTGAAGAACATGTTTTTTGGCTCTGCTTCATGCAGGAAGGCACGACAGTATCTATCTGATGCAGTTGCCACAGCAGCATACAAATTTGACAGACTGAGCACTGTGATAGGGGCTTTCCTGTGGAACTGTTCCCAGTCATCTGGTTCCTGGTGAAAACAGATTGCATCACAAAGATGAAAACGTGAAAAGTCCATCAAAAAGTCAGAAGATTTTTTTTAAAAGATGTATGAATTGATAGAATGGTCTTAAGACCATTTATGACCTTATGAAATGGTCTTAAGGTCCATTGCTGGATGTTTCATACAGGTTTTTCAAGGCATGGAAGATATGACTGTAGGTCCGAGTTAATAATTATTTATAATAGGAATGGTTGAAATGAACTTTTGTGAATGCACTTTGTTCCTCTGCCTATATTTCAAGGGTAGTTGCACTTATCAAAAGAACGCGTTCATTATACCCTCCATGGTGGAGAGTACGCTTGTAGGTGAAGGGAGAGGGGTGAGCGCAGGTGTGATGATTTTGTATGGTTTGTTTTTTAAATGTGTGTGTGCGTGCGTGCGTGTGTGTATTTGTGTGTGCGTGCGTGCGTATGTGTGTGTGAATGAATTAGTTTCTGATTCGTTTTTCTCAAGTTTATTTAATACTATCTGCTGACAAATGTACTTATAATTTTGCTTAATGAGTCGGTGCATGTGTGTATGTATGTGAGGGTAATGTAGATTTTAAAAAATATACAGACTTAACACAAAATGATAAAAACAAAAACATTTCACAGGAGTGAGGACCATGGTGACAGATAATACGTCTAAGACTTCTCAGGTCTCTTAGTTAGGTCTTCTCCTTGATCTCTGATTATTAGGGATTAATATTTTTGAAAAAAATATTACACAGTTTTCCTTAAAGAATGACATTGTAACATAAACTATGGCGTTTTGTAATACACACACATTACATAAGAACTTTCGATCCATAATGAAACATTTTATGATAAATTATGCCTTAAGTATCACTGTAGAGTTACTATACTGCTAAATATGAAAAATTGAAAACTATCCTGAAAAAGATTTTCAATTTTTAGACTGCACGACACTTTTGATTACGTGAATGGAAAACAAGTGAAACTCTAACCTCGACTTTGTTCATAGGTAGAAGTAGGCTACCTGCCTTGGTTCAACTTAATGCAGATAGGCATGACATGGCATTTTCAAGTGGACTTAGCTAACAAATTGTGACAAGGCCTGATGTGATGGCCTTGATTGCAACTATTCGCATGGTTTCTGGTCAAACATATTACATGACAAACATTAAAGTTTTTAGAAAAATCGACAACAAAAAGTCACTGAAACAAATGGTAAATGAACACCTGACAAACAAAGACAAAAACACCGACGAGGAACACAGTGATCGATCATGCGCCTAAGGATTTTCAAGACCTTAACTCCTGTCAGTTATTTTCCTTGATTCAGTGACTGATGTATATATCGGGAAAATATTCCACAAAATTCATATGTTGACAGGTATTACAGAATGACCCTTTGCTTTTCTCTTAGTATACGACACGTGAACTTTGGGTCGGTTACGGCATTATTAAATACCTCTAATATCGCTGCATAATCGTTTGTAGGAAATCGAAAATTGATACAACAAAACAGAAATTACAAAAACTACTGTACAGTGTATGTGTATCTTTGATTCGAAGAGAATCTCAATTTTCAGACTGCTGATACATTTGTCAATAGCCCAACGACAGATAAGAGAAATTACAACTTTGACTTTGTGCAGAAGCACATGTCTTGGTTCCTCTTTCTCATGTAGGTATGGCATGACTTGTTCCAAAGTGGGCTTAGCTAACAGGTGATGACAGTGCCTGAAGGTCATGGTCTTGACTGGAACTGTTCTCCATCACAGGTAAACAGGTTACGTCAAAAAATTAGATATGCAAACAAAACAAAAAAAGAGTAACAAAAACAAAAGGGAAATAAAAATGACCAGCAAAGGCAAAAACCAACGAAACGCATCAAGGTTTAATTCAGAGTTGTTATTTTCATCATGTGTTTCACCTTCGTTTGTAACGAAAATTGCCTTGGGGGAAAAGAAAAGAGTTGAATGGTTATTTGCAACTGTAGTTATCACCAACAACCAGCAGCCTAATTTCGTTTAATTCAGAACAACCCCCCTAGACAGTTTGCTACGATAGCTTTTGCAAAGTGTTGTTCACCCCAAATACACATTAAAACTGTAAGGAAAAGTTCATTAATAACCACAGCATCAAAAATGGGGGTTGCATTATGAAACTGGAAAATGCTGTTACACTCTCACTGACAGATCTCCAGCCAATGCGTGATGAAAATATATGAATTTTACGATTTGGAGGCATTTAAAAGTCAATGAAAAATATTACCTGATAGTTTAGCTTCGAACACCAACAGTTTCAGGACAGCTGAACCACAAATACTTCCACTCTTGCTCAACCGCTTCAGTCTCGCCTGCAAACCAAACCTGAAGAAAATTTGTGCTCGTCTGCTTTCGCACTAGGCGAGGTAACTCTGCATGTCTGTGTTTTAAATTCATGGTAGCGACAAGTAGGTCTGACGACATTTGCCGCGATATTTACAGACTACTTAAAACGCAGCTTAGTGCAAGGCAATGTATATGCTTCTTGCAATTTCAATCATACAAAATATGAGCCACTGACATCGTTTTTCCCCCATCTTTTCCACTTCTGCTTTTTATGTTATGGACACTAGTAATACTCGTACACATCAGATTTCAGTTTCTTAAAAGACTGCTACCCTACCACGCGTACCCTACAGGCACTGAGTGAGGGTCGTGCATTGTGTCAGTCTTGTTTGGCTATAATTGCCAACTCTTCCCTTCCCATTTCGAGCGCCAATTTTTTTTTTTTACATCCGGAAGATTTTACCAGCCTTCTGCGGGCCATGATTGAACAGGACTTGCTTTATTTTACAAAGCTATGTTCTAAACTTTTCAACTCTCCCCACCGCCCACCCTTTCCTTTCTCTTATTGATGATTTGGGTTAATTTTCCATACGTTAACGGTTGCACGCGTGTGAATGTTATGAATGCAAGGGCTTTGATTTGTTCGCTTTATAAGATTCAGCGCTATACAAATTCCATTATTATTATTATTGTTGTTGTTGCATAAAAATAAATCTTAAAAACCAACATCGACCTCTCACTTTCTTGAATTCGAAGCGTCCACAAGGTATTGGTAAACTGACATTTTCAAGCAAGAGGGTAGCTCGTTGGATTGAGGGAGGAGTGGGGTAGGATATGGAGATGGGAGGAAGGTGGGGGTGACAAAAGCTAGGGCTGAATGTCACTTGTGTGTTTGTGTGTGTGTGTGTGTGTGTGTGTGAGAGAGAGAGAGAGAGAGAGAGAGAGAGAGAGAGAGAGTATATTTTTTAAAAATATATTTTGATTATTGAAGTTATTCAATAATCATACTCATCAGCTTTCTTCTAAAAAATGGCTTATCAAAATGTATGGTCAACTATTGTAGAAAAGAGACAACTGCTACAACTTATGGATATTATGTAGACAGAACTTTTAACAAGATGACTTGTTGGCCTGTCACACTTGTGAAATAATTATATTTACCCTGTGACAAAATCCAAACAACATTTTGTTTAAACCAAAACTTTGACTGAAAGTTGAAAACAAAGGGGAAACAGGAGAAAACAAGTAGAAATCTTGCCCTATGTATTTTTTATTGGTTTAATTCCATTTTTGTTTAATTTGCTTTATTGTTGGGCTCCCCAAGACCATACTGCAAAGAACAGCCCAGGGGAAGAGAAGGCGAGGCAGGCCGAAGAAAAAATGGGCAGACAACATCACCGAATAGACCAGGAAGAGCTTCTCCACAACCCAGGAGGCACTTGCCCACAACCACTGCAATTAATGGAGCCAACTGGTGCAACGTTCTTCAGTGCAGTGCCCCTACGACCCTGGAGGGGGTTATGAGATGATATGTACTTATTCCTGATTTTGGTTGAGACACCAGGCTTCAGATCAAAATGGTGACTGTCAAAGCACACGCTTTACACTCATTCCAGTCACTGTTTGATGTTCATTTCAAACAATAGAGCTTAGTAAAGCTGTATCATCAGCTTTTTGACCTATGATCACTGTTCATGTGCAATATTCACTGCTCTATCTCTCTGTTCACATGTGTTGTACTATATTGTATTGTATACTACTTTCTGTCAAGGCAGATTTCTATGTGTGAAATTCGGGCTGCTCCTCCCTGGGGTGAACTCGTCTCTATAAGAGTAGCACCACCCCTTTAGACCCCCCCCCCCCCCCCCCAACCTCCTTGTGTGTGTGTGCATGTGCATTTTTTCCCCCTATGAGAATGGCAATTTAATGCAGTTTTGCCAGACAACCATCTTGTTGCCATGGATTCTTTTATGTGTGCTCAATGTGTATGGCACACGAGACCACGGTTTATTATATCACCCAAAAGACTAGCACCCAGACCACCACACAAGGTCTAACAGATTGGGCTCAAACAAGGGATCGACCCAGGCACTTCTCCCTTTTTAAGCAGCTGCATTACCTCCAGACCCCTGATCAACTTTATTATGTAAGGACGAGTATTTGATCATAATAGTATTTATGGATGCGAGTGTGTGTGCGTGCATGCATGTGTGTGTGTGTGTGTGTGTGTGTGTGAGAGAGAGAGAGAGAGAGAGAGATTTACATGCATTAAGTATATATTAACTTGGCTGGGGGAAAGCGAGTGCTCCGACCACTGAGCTATCCCGTCCCGTGGTTACCAGTTGGATGGGTGACCGTTTGCGCGCCTTGGCTTCAGTACAGTTCCTCCAGTTCACCCAGCTGTAAATGGGTACCTGCCCTCTTTAGGGTCAGGGAAGGTAAAGCAGCGAGGGAGAGGAGATGGGCGCCGCCCTCAATATGCTGGCCCTAGAGAAGTGAGGTCTCTGACGCCTCGCTCCCCTACGACCTTATAGGTTATGGGACACCACCTAAGTATATATTAAGCATTTCAGCAATTTTATTTGAATTCAATACGATTTGATCATCATCATCATCGCTCTCTTTCTCTAGCTGTATCTCCTCAGAAACTACATAGCTCCTGCTAAGAATTGCAACAACAAGCACATTCCCTAAGTTGCCATGTGGCCACTTTAACAGTAGGCAAAAAGCAGTAGCATACACCAAGATCTCCCTATTGGTGAACCTTGGCGCTCAAGCTAAGGAACAACAAAACACACAAACAAAACCCTAAAATAAAATGAAGAAAACCTACAAAGCATAAAGTATCTCAATGGCAGACATGGTGTACCCTCAGCAATCAGTTTCACAATCAGACAGATTACATTTACTTTTTTTTTTTCCTCGACTAGAGTTTCGAGGTTTTGCCAAATGTGAGATTTTTTTTGCATTGCGACCGGGTTTTTTTAACCCACCATGAAGGCAACCACATTCCGTCTTCAGAGAAGATAAGAAAAAGGAATGACATCACTACAGACAAAACAAGGGCTTTTTTTTTCTTCCTAGAACTGATGTTGCCAGTGCAGCCATCCTGACTTTGTCATGATAAACTTTGGGCCACAGCTGAAGAACAACAAGAAATTGAACAGCAGGGGGGGTTTTGCAATTCAATCTTGAAAAATGGAAAGAGCATATTGTCGCTGAATGATTATAAAAAAAAAGAAAAAATACTGGAGGAAATTTAGACCACGTTTGTGACTTGTTGAAAAAGAAATTGAAATCCTCTCACAAACAACAATTTAATCAAGTGATGTGATGTGTTGAAATTGAGGCTCACACATACATGCGTTCTCACACACACATACACACCAAGACACATACAAATGCACAGCCCCCTCCCCCAATACACACATGGATGTATATTTTCACTCATACACGAGCACACACACACACACACACACACACACATGTGCTTGTTCCATTATCCTCGATATAAAAGAATAAAATTTTAAAAGATAAAACAAAAAATAAACACACAAACACACACACTTCAAATATAATGTCAGCAATTCCAAACAACAACAAGTTTTATTGACAATATTGGTCTGAACAATCTACACAGTATTACATAGTCATGTCAGATTTATATCACATGATATGGCTTTCACAGATAACAACAAACATCTATGTTCCCAAGTTAAGATATGATACAGAATAAATCAGAAACTAAACCTTTCTGGATCCACAGTTTACAGAAAATAAATCTCTGGATAAAACAGATGCATTTTCGAGTTAAGAAAACACACACACATACACATTACAATTTCTACAACAAAAAACAGTGCTGGAATATTTACAACATTTTCATTCCCTTTCTGATATTGCTGATAATGTACATGGATTGGATGTCGATTCAAGCCAACTGAGATCTTCCATCTGGATTATAGCAAGCGACCACAAAAATGCCAGTTAGAATTAAACGGTTATTTTCTAAGAAACTATATACCATTCATTTCTTTTAGCAAGGAAATAACAGATACTGACATTCAACACAACATACACAAAAATCAATCCTGTCCCTCCTTGTTGATTCTGCTGATACATATATTCCTTTAATCAGAAATCTCCACCGGTCAAGATGTTAACATAATCACACTGACTTGGACGTTAATATAATCACAACAAAATGGATGTATGAACTACATTCAAAACCTTTGTAAAAAGACCCCACTTTTCAAAAGGCCAACCAAACACACCATCACCCAGCAGATGGTGGAGATATTCGCGAGGGGCCGCAACAGTTGATTGATAGATAAGTTACTGAACTGCTGTAGTTGTTTCTGGTGAGGTAGTTGAATGAGTCGATGGAAATGCGATAGATCTCTTGGGCAATGATGAGCAAAAAGCTGCCCTTTTGAGACAGATAAGCTTTTTCACTCCGCAACAAAAAGATTATATTTTTGGTACTGTAATGGCTCATATATTCTATAATACCATTTCTGCAGATTTTTAAGCAGCATAGCAATAGCAATCACAGAAAAACAGACCTTGATTCCCTCTCACAGTGCCTTTCTTTCTCTTTTTGTTTTAACCAAAAATCAGTAAATGACATATATCTGGTGGTTGGTTAGGGCATGTGCAGAGGCCCTCCACACCAAGACTGAAATAAAAACACATGCAGGTTGGATGGGAAAAAGTTGCAGCCCAAAGATGAACTGATAACAGAGAGTGGCAAATGAACGACTGTTAGGATGCAGCTCAAAATTGTTTACAAATGATGGAATGCTGTAACGGCTTCATGTAGGAGAACTTATGACAACATGGTTATCAGCCAGTTGCTTTTGCATCTTTTTTCTTTATCATTAGGTGAGGGGGGATAATTAGGAAACTTTGTATTTCTGCTGAAATGTTCATAGCCTAGTTGGAAAGGCGATCCGACTACTCTCACAGAATACAGTCAGCTTGAGAAATGACTGACCAAAGAATGTACAGGTATCTCGACACAGAAAAAGAGAAAACGAAAAAGGTGCACAAAAATCAACTCTTTTACAAATTCGTAAACAGTGCAAAACCTCAAATGAACTTGAGGGGTGGGAAAAAAGTAACAACTCAAAAGTGGTAAAAACGGTAACCTTACTCCAGTATCTAAGTCTTGTTTGTGCACATACTATGTGTAAATGTACAGGTACACACACTCTCTCTCTCTCTCTTTCATGATCTGTAAGAAAAGTAAACCAGAAGTTCAAAGCATACTTCCAATGTCCATCACTCAGTCCTTTAAACGAAAATTTGTTAGATTGTTGTTAGATTGTGGGTCTGATTAGATCCAGCACACACACAAAAATGACAAAAACAATTTGTCATTTACTAACAGAAAGATAAAATATAACAACAGCAACAAGTATCTTTAACACATAATCTGTAACAATGCAAAAAAACATATAAGGTCACTTTTTTTTTTCTTTTTTTTTTTTCCATTTTGATTAAACATTCCATCTCATGCTCTAAACTGCATGTAAGCTACAACAAAATTTTACACCAACTTTTTTTTTTTGGGGGGGTTTGTTTTAATGTGCAAACAAAATTTAAACTACATGTTGATGAGAATTAATGAGAGGAAGACTTTTACCACTGGTGGAATATCAACCAGAAAATGTTTTGGAAAAATCCCTCCCTTTTTGTATTGCTCTTTTCACAAAACAAAGTCACTGATCTCTAGACACAATATACTTCATTTCTCTTTTATGGTGTAACGCCTTCAAATAAGTTTCTTTACCGAACTGAAGCTGTCCAGTTATCTTTCTTATTCTTTTTTTTTTTTTAACTGAGAAAATTAATTTAAATGTTCAAAGAACTGATTTTTTAAAAAAAAGAAAGAAAAGAAAAGAAAAAGAAAACACCCCCGCAGTGTCCATTAGATCAGCTTGAGCAAAATGTACTAGATGAAAAAAAAACAACACGAAAATGAAGTCCACTTGGCAGGGTCAGTTCACTGAAGTCC
Organism: Rapana venosa; assembly: GCA_028751875.1. NCBI lineage: Eukaryota > Metazoa > Mollusca > Gastropoda > Neogastropoda > Muricidae > Rapana > Rapana venosa. The sequence goes on from CM054153.1 coordinate 12,367,318, forward strand.
ATGGGGATGTTTAAGAGTTCTTCTGGGGGATGCGGATGTTCACCTGTTTACACACACACACACGCATGCACATAAATTTAAAATGAATTAACTGGTGTTCACATTGTTATCACCTGTGTGCATGCGTGCGTGTGCGTATGTGTGTGTGTGTCTATATGTGTTTGTATATGTGTGTGTGTGTAAGTGAGTGTATGTTGTGTGTGTGCATGCATGTGTGTGTGCGTGCGTTGTGCATGTGCATATTACAAAAAGAACAAGCAGTCAAAGCACTAAACTCATAATATGATGGTAACTAAGATCACACAGGTTCCATTTTCCGAATAAAGATTCTCCTTGAAGGGATTTTCTCCATAGAGTTAACACTGCGTTCTATTCCACTTTCCCCAAGTCCTTCAGAAGAAAGCATAAATCAAAGTCCTGGGTACGAATACATGCACACACACACACACAAAATCCAGCCATCTTTCCCAGAGCAGCTATCGATGACATGAACAGACCCAGCATGCAATCAACAACCTGGAGACACAGGCTCCACCAGATTGAGCCTGCTCAAGAGACACAGCAAAAGCTATTTGCTTGTTATTGCTCTCAATTTATGAATGTATAATATTCATGTTTTCTGAACACAAATCTAGTTTTTTTTTAAAAGGGATCCATTAACACCACTGCTACTTCTTCCTTGATGAAAAAGTTGTTTATACCCAAAATTCTACTACTACTACAACTATTATTGGGGACAGGACAGCTCAGTGATCAGAGCACTCGCTCCCCACAAGCTAAGGTTAAGCAGCACTGAGCGTGGTTGCCTCGCGAGGATGAGGGATGGGTCATGCGCCTTGGCTTAAGTACAGTCCCCCAGTTCACCCAGCTGTTAATGTACCTGCCCTCTTTAGGGACAGGGAAGGTAAAGCAGCGAGGGGAGAGAAGATGGACTCCGCCCTCAACATACCTAGCCCCTAAGTGAAGCCGAGGTGGCTGACACCTCGCTTCTTTAACAACTGCACAAGTTATGGGAACACCTTTACATTTACCATCATTCAGGTGGATCGGTGGTCTAGAGGTAACGCGTCTGTCTAGAATGCGAAAAGTCCAGGTCGGGTGTGTGCGCGGTTCATACCCCGTTTGGGCCCGAAATTTTCCCCCATCCATTAGACCATGAGTGGTGGTCTGGGCGCTAGTCTTTCGGATGAGACGATAAACCGAGGTCCCGTGTGTTACACAAAATTTTCAGCGCACGTAAAAGAACCCACGGCAACAAGGGAGTTGTCCCTGGCAAAATTCTTAGAAAAAAGCCACTCTGATAGGGAAACAAATACAGTTGCAGACCAAAAGAAAAAAAAAAGAGAAAAAAAAAAGGGTGGCGCTGCTCTTGTGGCGACGCGCTCTCCCCGGGGAGAGCAGCCCGAATTTCACACAGAGAAATCTCGTGACTTAAAGTGGCATAAAATAAAAAAAATAAAAAAATTCTTACCTGTATAATTATCATTTCCAACGTCATTGTTGTTCAAATGACAAGACTAGGAAGCCTTCAACAGCGGTCAGTCTCCCCCCAACTGTCAACTACTCTCAGCAGCTATCCAGTCTACCCCACCCCATCCCATCGCATCGCAGCTTGATAAATAAAGCAGGAGCTGACAGCACTTGGAACTTGATAAACACAAGGATTGCGCTAACTTTTAGCACTGGACCCTTGACATACTGGATTTGAGCGCTGTGCCTTATGCTTTTTCCAAAGCGACTCAGTGGCTTTCTTTGAAGTGACTCAGCTTATGCTTTCTGTGAAGTGACCCAGTTTATGCTTTCTTTGAAGTGACCCAGTTTACGCTTTCTTTGAAGTGACCCAGTTTATGCTTTCTTTGAAGCGACTCAGCTTATGCTTTCTTTGAAGTGACTCAGCTTATGTTTTCAAAGCGACTCATTATATGCTTTCTCCGAGGCAACTCAGCTTATGCTTTCTGTGAAGTGACTCAGTTCATGCTTTCTTTCAAGGCGACTCAGCTTACGCTTTCTTTCGAGGGGACTCACCGTTTTCACTTCAGTGTAGGCTTCCAGGCCATACTCGCCCAGCTCCCGACCTTGTCCCGACATCTTGTAGCCTCCGAAAGGCGCCGAGGCGTCGAAGGCGTCAAAACAGTTCACCCTGCAACGGACAACAGCAATGCAGCCAGTTTTACCCACTAGTCACGGCCCAGGTCCAAAAACTTTGTCAAATTTTGATGTAAGCTGCTTGTCATGGCTTACGTGCTCAAAATGTTGTAAAAAATTAATGTTCTAGTGAGCTTGAATGTTCAGCAATGACAAGCTCCATAGCATAATTAACTACACTTTTCTTTTAAAGGAGGAAAGATACATCCGATGAAGTCAAGAGTACGGTTGCCTATAAAGGGCGAGATGCTTGAAACCAGTTTTACACACCAACTTCTCATCCAGAGTGAGTGTGAGTGTGAGTGTGTGTGTGTGTGTGTGTGTGTGTGAGTGTGTGTGTGTGAGTGAGTGTGAGTGTGTGTGTGTGAGTGTGTGTGTGTGGTTTCATATACTTTCCAGGTGGGATGAGCGAGTCAGAGTGCATGCATATTCTAGGCGGGACAGGATAGCCTAGTGGTTAGAACATTGCGCTCACAATCTGACAACCCGGCTTCCATTCCCGTTCAAGGGGATATTTTCCCCTGGAGTTAACATCAGTGCAGACTCCACTCTCCCCAAAAGTCCTTCGGATGACACTATAAACCGAGACCCAGTGTGCGAATGCACACAGAACATCTTGCGCACACGTTAAATCCTGTTCCGCTTTTTGTAAGAGTAGGCCATTGTGTGCCGGTGGAAACAGATGACAAAATTTACAAAACCGCACACACACGGGGACTGGATGTAAGAAAGCACATGAGTACTTATTCCATTATCGATATAAAATAAATAAATAAAATTAAAATAAATTTAAAAAATAGGTGACTCCTACTCTAGGGTGTTAAGCCAGGAAATGCTCAACAACTGGAACAACTCACTGTCAGGAATTTTTCTTTAAAACAAATAATGTTTGTTTGTCTGTCCGTTTCTTTAACGTGATCCCTAAATTAAGGGAGAGAACCCCTCTTTCCCAGCACACGTGCACTGTGCACATTTGTATGCTACCGTAACCCAGTAGTGGGTGATATGGAAGGAAGAGTTAGTAGATGGCTGGTTACCCTATTATAGCGGGTTACCCATAAGGAAAAGGTTAAAGATGGGTGAGCCAAAGAGTTCACATCAAGGTTGACGCTATTCCACACATAAGCCATTGCGGTGATGGCGTCAAATGCAAAGGTATTTTCTTGGCTTCTGTCATTGCTTTCTTTTGAGTTTTTGAAGAATGCCAGTGATTGCTATATATATATATATATATATATATATATATATATATATATATGTATATATATTTTCTTTTTTTTTAGAAATATGTTCTACAAGTTCTATAAAAAAAAGAAGTAATATTCTGAAAATAAAATTGGGGAGGGGGGGGAGTGTTCTGAGCATACTGATCTATCACATGTATATCCTATACACAATCACAACAGATTATATCATGTGGCATATTACATTAGATATCTTACGAGAAAGGAACAGAAGTCTATTGTAATTAACCATACAATATAAGAATAATAATATATGGAATCTTTACAGCACTGATCTTGTGATGCAAACAAAGCAAAGTGCTTGCATTCGAATCTTCACAGAGATGTGACCATTCACAAAAGAAAAACAGACTTAAAATTTACACGCGCGCGCACACACACACACACACATCACACGCCACTATTAGCCAAGGATGTCTCTTGAAAGTTGCAACACATAAAAAGGTGTAGCTATGAGGGAAGATACTAGGTCAGAAATCAGTGTGTCCCATGGCTGACTTTTGAAAGTATCAAATGTACACTTTTTGGCGAAAAGAGAGAGGAAGGTCATTCCAAAACTGACGAACCAGAAACAAAAGTGACAGCCAACAGTGGATTGCTTGAATCTGGGCGTTTTATTTATTTATTCATTCTTTTATATCAAGGATAATGGAATAAGCACTCATGTGCTTTTTTAACATCCAGTCCCCGTGTGTATGCGGTTTTGTCAATTTTCCCATCTGTTTCCACCGGCGCACACAATGGCCTACTCTTCCAAAAAGCGGAACAGGATTTAACATGCGCAAAAGATGTTCTGCATGCCTTCGAACACGGGGCCTCGGTTTACAGTCTCATCCGAAGGACTTTTGGGGAGAGTGGTGGAGTCAGCACTGATGTTAACTCCAGTAGGAAAATATCCCCCCTTGAACGAGAATCGAACCCGGGCCGTCCAGATTGCGAGTGCAATGTTCTGACCACTAGGCTACCCCCTGTCCCCTTGGGTAGCTGCAGCAGAGTGGAACACAGGGTGTGTGGCACTCTAACAAGTTTAATCAGACGTAACGTGACACGACATATTATAGTGACGTCAACAATATCGGCGCAACAACAACAACTGACCAGACGGTGCCAGCTCGCAGGCTGTTGGACAGGTAAATGGCCTTTTCCAGGTTGGTGGTGAAAACGGCCGCGGCCAGGCCATACTCCGTCTTGTGGGCGCGGTGGATGAACTCGTCCAGACCTTTGAACTTCATGATTTGCATCACGGGGCCGAAGATCTGCAACATCCATCACCCACAGCGTCTTCCAGCCCCTCGTTTCTTTTTTTTATTATTTTTATTTTATTTTTTTTTTTTAAAAGATCTTTGGTTCACTTAAGAGGGTGAGGTCTTGCATATGTGACTGGTTGTTTTTTTTTTATAAGGATTTACAGATACACATACATACACACCCAGCACATCAACCCCAATGTCGGAATGCGGCTACCTTCATCGTGGGGGGGAAAAAACAAACAAGTCATATACGCAAAAATTTCACCACTAGTGAACCTTGGAGCTGTAGCTGAGAAAAAAAATATTGTTAAAAATCCACCGACCCCCCTACTTTCTTCCCCCACCGAGCTTTTTGAAAGAAATTCAAGAAAAATTGTTTTAAAAGATTTTCCCATGACTTTCCTTTTTTTTTCTTATATGGGCTTCCTTTACATACGATTTTTGTAAATCAATACACATAAATAAATATACATCCATACATTGTATATACACAAATTCACTCACCTACATCCTTACCCTCCCCCCTCTCTCTCCATACACTCACCCACACCCTAACTCACTCCCTCTAGACACACAGTACACAACACACACACACTCACACACTCTTGTAACCTCCCTACCACTGAACGCACGCACTCACGCCCTTACCTCCCTCCATCTATATATATACACACACACACCCTTACCCACACCACCCTCCACAATTTTACAACCCCCACCCCTTCTCAACACCCCCCACCCCCCCTAAACTTCATCCCCCTCCCTCCATCCGCACATCCCCCCCCCCCCCCAAAAAAAAAAGAAACAAAAACAACACACACAAAAACAGCAAAAAAACCCCCACTCACCATCCAAAAACACAGAGAAGATACAACAACCCCCCCACCCCCCAACCCCCCCCCCCCCCCCCCACCCCAAACAAACAACAACAAAGAGAGAGAGAGAGAGAGAGAGAGAGAGAGAGAGAGAGAGAGAGAGAGAGAGAGAAAGAGAGAAAGAGAGAGAAAGAGAGAGAGAAAGCGAAAGCGAAAGAAAGAGAGAGCGAAAGAAAGAGAGAGACAGAAAGAAAGAAAGAAAGAAAGAGAAAAAGAAAGAAAGAAAGAGAGAGCGAAAGAAAGAGAGAAAGAAAGCGAAAGAGAGAAAGCGAAAGCGAAAGAAAGAGAGAGCGAAAGAAAGAAAGAGAGAGCGAGAGAGAGAGAGAGAGAAAGACAGAAAAAGAGAGAAATCTCACCTCTTCCCGAGCAATGCGCATATCGTCCCCCACATCGGCAAAGACAGTGGGCTGAATGAAGTACCCTTTGTCGGCTGCTCTGCCCCCCCCAGCAACCAGCTTGGCACCTTCCTTCTTGCCGCTGTCGATCAGACCCAGGATCTTGGTGAACTGGTTCTTGTCCACCTAAAAAGGAAAAAAGGTAAAGGAGTCCCATAACCTATAAGGTCGTAGGGGAGCGAGGCGTCAGAGACCTCACTTCTCTAAAGGAAAGGTAAAGGAGTCCCATAACCTATAAGGTCGTAGGGGAGCGAGGCGTCAGAGACCTCACTTCTCTAAAGGAAAGGTAAAGGAGTCCCATAAGCTATAAGGTCGTACGGGAGCGAGGCGTCAGAGACCTCACTTCTCTAAAGGAAAGGTAAAGGAGTCCCATAACCTATAAGGTCGTAGGGGAGCGAGGCGTCAGAGACCTCACTTCTCTAAAGGAAAGGTAAAGGAGTCCCATCACCTATAAGGTCGTAGGGGAGCGAGGTGTCAGAGACCTCACTTCTCTAGGGCCAGCATAGTGAGGGCGGAGGCGCCCATCTCTTCTCCCTCGCTGCTTTACCTTCCCTGACCCTAAAGAGGGCAGGTACCCATTTACAGCTGGGTGAACTGTACTGAAGCCAAGGCGCGCAAACGGTCACCCATCCAACTGGTAACCACGCTCGACGCTGCTTAACTTGGCTGGGGGAAAGCAAGTGCTCCGACCACTGAGCTATCCCGTCTTGTCCACCTACAGCACAGAAAAAGAGTTGGTTGGTATTTTTAGTTTTGTTTTGTTTCGTTTCTTCTTCTTCGTGGTTGTCGTTGTTGAACGCTCAGACAGTACCTATCGTTGTCTGTTATATGAGCGAAAAAATGCGTCGTGCTGCCCTTAAGCGCCTGACAAGTCAGGCCCGGCACATCTTGACTTTTGGTGTAAGTGAGAATTCAGATAGCTGCATTTTGACGTTGGGGATGCAGGAAAGGGTTTTTAACATGTGCATAAGACGTTCTGCGTGTGTTCGCACACAGAGGCCTCTTTTTTTTTTTTTTTAACTCTCCTCCGAAGGACTTTGAAATTCTGTTTGATTTTTTCCCCCAGTCAAACTGGGAAGAAAGGGTGCAGCTGGGAATTGAACTCAGAACCTCACAGTTTATTTGTCGGCAGGCGAATGACTTAACCCTCCTGCTACCCTCTTTCTTACCACGATACTTTTCTTTATAAGGTGGTCTCTTTACACTCTTGACAATGCACGTTTCTCGCTTTAGAATCCAAAAGTTATAAAGTAAGCAGAGCAGCTGCTTTTGAACCAACACACACACATATGCGAACACACACACACACACTAAACCAATGCTGTATGTCACTAGTCAAGCAATTTCTTCTTCGAACGCTTTGACAGCAACTATTGTTGTCAGTTATATGAGCGAAAATGCGTCACGCTCCCGTTAAACGCCTGACAAGTCAGGCCCAGCGCACAAGAGAGCACTGTTATCTTTGAAGTCTTTCTAAAAAAAGAAAAAAAGGCATGAGAATGAACCAAGAAGGCAGAAAATAGACAAGGAGGAGGTAACACGAAGAAAAGGAATAAGGCAGAAACAAAGAGAGGGACAGAAAAGAAGACGTTCCTAGCACAGAATTTCCAGAATGTGGGCATGCTATTTATACTACTACTACTACTACTAATAATATATGGAATTTACGTAGCGCTGAATCTTGTAAAAAAACAAAACAAATCGAAGCGCTTCAGCCTAAGAGAGGATAGTTATTTGGATTTATACTGAGGGGAGCTCCGGCAGGAGAGGTCAAGCAATTTTAAAGATTTCCTCGGCGCCGTCAAACCGTTTTTACCTGAGGCCCTTGCTCCACATCGGTGAAGGGGTCTCCCACACTCCTCTGCTTGGCACGAGCAGCGCTGCGTTCCACAAACTCGTCGTAGACCTTCTCCTCCACGAAAATGCGGCTGCCTGCACAGCAGCACTGGCCCTGGTTGAAGAACAGCCCGAAGTGGGCCTGCTCTATGGCGTGGTCCACTGCAAGCAAGCACCACACAGTATAGCAGTGTTCCCAGGATTTTTCACTGGGGCAAAACGGGCTAAATGTTGACGCTCCCCCACAAAATGAGTCGCGTTGCACCAGACGTCAATTTTTCGTTGTTAACGTTATTCATTTGCAGTAAAAGAAATTTTTTTTAAGCTCTTCAATACAGATTGAAAATCGGACAATTCTATGAAAAGTTATTACAAATTGAAATAATATACTGAAGAAAGTGACAGAATGAGATATGGACAAGTTTAGCATCGTAACAGGTAGTCAGAATGACGGCTTGGATATTTTTAAGTCAGAATGATGGCTTGGATATTTTTAAAAGCATGTTTAAAAGCAAAAAGGAAACAAAATTATGACTTGATATTTTCATGACAAGGTAGAATAATGGCTATAGTTTTATAATCAATTGAAATCTCAAAATCGACAACCTGACCCCCCACCTGCCTAAAACGGCTCCTAGCGGGAAAAGTGGGTCAAGTGCAAAGCGACTCATTTCGTGGTGGAGTGTCACAAATCACCACATGTCTACTTGTCCCTTTTTCCTTTTCCCCTATGGTAAAGAAAACCAGACCGTCGAGTACATCCTTCAAAAGATGCACGCTATATATCAGCAACCTGAGGAAGATTGTGTGGCTGACAGAGATAAACCTGCAAACCAAGCTGTACGGCCCACAAGAGGAGCTGGAAAGGACTTGCCATCATTTTCCCCTCAGACATATCTGACGGTGTAAAGCGAACGAGAAGAAGACAAAGAAGACGGTTTTTCTGGCCAAATATTTGCTTGTTTTGCAGAAAAGAGGAATGATGATTTATTTTGTTTTTTGTTTGGTTGTACATAAACAATTTCAAACTAGTGATGCTAACAAGATGTATTCACTTTAACATGTCAGTACTATACCTTACTGGATTTTGAAGAGCTTTTAGAAAAAAAATGAATAACTAGATAAATACATAAATGGAAAAATAATGACCATAAAATAATGATAATTTTTGTATTAACAACAGTAATAATTGTAGTAGTGGTTATAGTGGTGATAGTAGTAGTAGTGGTTTTAGTGGTGGCAGTGGCAGTAGTAGTAGCAGGAGGAGGAGGAGGAACAGAGGTAGTAGCAGAAGTCATAATGATGACAATAATAATGATAATGAAAAAGTTTAGGTAAAGTAAAATAAAGTAACATGAAACAAAATAACGTAAAAGGAAACAAAATGAAATAAAATCAAACAAAGAAAACCAAAACAGAGCCAACAAAACAAAATAAAATTCTAAAAAATAGAAAATACAACAAAATAAGATTAAAACAAAATATAACAAAGCAAAACTAAAATAAAACAGAAGACAAAACAATACAAAGTATGATAAGTCTAAACAAAATACGATAAACCAACACCCCCCCCCCCCCCCCCCCCCCCCCCCCGCACCAAAAAAAAATCCCACAACCCCAAACCAGTCCCATTTCCACAGTGATCTTACTGTCAGCATCAGAGAGAACGACCAGAGGACTTTTGCCCCCCAGTTCCAAGGTCGTGCGTTTCAGGTTGCTCTGGGCCGCCATCTGGGGAATCAGCTGACCGATCTGCACAGGTCAAGGTCAAGGTCAAACACAGCGTTATTTGCTGACATACGTCCACAACACAACTCATTGCAAACATGAACAGTGACCAAAACGTATATATTTACACATACATACTCACAGACTTATACATACTTACAGACTTATACAAGTATTCCAACATAACTGTTTGTATATCTCTACTTTTGTGTAATAAGAAAAACTTTGTTTTAAAGACTTATGCAAGTATGCATGTGCAAGTGCACACTCACACACACACATATGATAGAGTAAACACGTATGTGGTGCTCTCATACACACATAAAAAAACAACATACAGAAGTGTGCATGCACATGGGCAAGCAAGACATGCATACGCACACATACACACACACACACACACTGTTTCTAGAGACAAAGTTGTCCACTCATTCAGTCCTCTTGCCTCTCTTTATATATGTTTCTTTTTTTTACGTATGTTAGTCTCTTCCTTTTTCGAGTTTTTGTTTTTCTCATTATGTTCTTCATCTTTTTCTTATTCTCCATTATCACCTTTTCCTGGGAGGTTTTTTCAGTCTTTTTTAAATATTTTTAACCCCTATTGATCTTTTTATACCCCCTTCATTATCCTTCCTTCTTTTTAAAAAACAGTATTGTTTTTTTTTAAGTCCTTATTCTCATAGTCAATATCACTGCTCTTCTTCCTCTTTCCCTCCTCCCTTTTAAAAAAATACACTCAAAAAAAATTTATCTTTTTAAATTCACGAAAACCTGATTAATATGAACAATTCTACAGGATGAAATAAAATTTAAAAATGAATCAATCTGACTTTTTCCCCCCCTTGTAAACTGCATTGGGAACTGTGGGGACACCACCCTTAAAAAAGAGTACAGTCACCAAACTCTTCGATTTAAGTCAGCCAGGAGCTAGATAGCTTGGGGTTTTTAGACTTTGGCAATGAGGACAAGGAGTTAGCTGTCAAAACCAGGATTGCGAGTGCTGGGAAGAAATGGGAAGAATTGGCAAGTCTGCTCGGAAGTCAGAAAATCCCACTGGAGAGACGCTGCCTGATATATAAGGCCTGCATCAGACCTGTTCTCCTGTATGGCTCGGAGACGTGGGTTTTCACAAAAACGTTTGTTGAAGAGCTGTGAAAACCGAATGCTACGCTACATGACAAAGATCAAAGGGGAAGACAGGATCACGAATGAAGAACTATGGAGAATGTGCAAAGTTGATGATCAGAAGTCTGTAGCTAGTACCAACAAACTGCGCTGGTTTGGGCACGTCCAACGGAAAGCAGACCACCACATCATTAAAAAGAGCAATGAACTTCGTAGTGGATGGAAAGAGACCAAAGGGAAGACCTAGCAAGACCCGGGCTGCCTGTATTGCAGATGATCTTAGAGAAAGGGGCATAAATAAGGAGGCAGCTCAAAACAGAGAGAGATGGAGAAGGCTCATCAATGTCAAACCTCCCCTGGGAGAAACATGACAAAAAAAGGAAGAAGAAGAAGAATGAGGACAAGGGGGGGTCAAGTGCTTTCCTTTAAATTTTTACCAAACATAAAGAAACAGGACATCCATACCCCCCCCCCCCCCCCCCCCCCACAAAAAAAAAAAATTTTGTTTTTATAAATCTCACCTCGGTGGATCCGGTGAAGGCCACTTTGTCGACGTCCATGTGGGAAGCAATGGCGGCACCAGCGGTGGGTCCGTAGCCAGGAATGATGTTCACCACACCCGGGGGAAACCCAGCCTGCCCACAGAAACAAACAACAACAAAAAACCATAATGAAACACACTGGTCACAGGTCACCTGTACTATAATGACTTGGGAGATCGTTAAAAAACGCACACACCCCACCCTGATTTAACCGGACAGTGCTGAGACTTAAACCCACGACTTTATGAACCCATGGGATTGAAGTCGAACAGTCTTAATTAACCACTCAGTTATAGCATCTGTATCACGCAGCATTTTCACTAAGGGGACAGGATAGCTCAGTGGTCAGAGCACTCGCTTTCCCCCAGCCAAGTTAAGCAGCATCGAGCGTGGGTACCAGTTGGATGGGTGACCGTTTGCGCGCCTTGGCTTCAGTACAGTTCCCCCAGTTCACCCAGCTGTAAATGGGTACCTGCCCTCTTTAGGGTCAGGGAAAGTAAAGCAGCGAGAGGGAGAGGAAATGGGCGCCGCCCTCAATATGCTGGCCCCTGGAGAAGCTGGGGTCTCTGACGCCTCGCTCTTCTATGACCTTATAGGTTATGAGACACCTTTACCTTTTACTACACATTTTAACACAGGCCTTGGCATTTAGCTTACATCGCAGCGCATAAATCCAGCATAACTCAGTCAAGGGTCCAGTGCTAAAATCAGCCCCTTCCCTTTTTTTCTACCAAGTCCAAGTGTGGTCAGTTCCTGCTATAATAATCAGCACCAGCTGGGATGGGATGGATAGCAGCTGAGAGGAGCTGAAAGTGGGGGAAACTGACTGACAGCTGTGACATGAGTAAATGAGACAGTTTTTTTGGCCTGGGCCATTGTTGCGGAAGAACGTGAACACAGGAAAGCAGTGGACGTACCTCCTCAATGAGCTTGGCGACGTACAGGCCGGTGAGGGGGGTCTGCTCGGCCAGCTTCATCACCACCGTGTTGCCCATGGACAGGGCTGGACCCAGCTTCCAGGCTTGCATCAGCAGGGGGAAGTTCCACTGACAACACACACATACACCTTATAATACTATCTTCCAATGACAACCCACACATTATCATAACAATACTATCTTCCAATAACTACACATTATCATAATAACACTATCTTCCAATGACGACACATAGATCATACACATTATCATATACTATCTTCCACTGACAACCCACACATTATCATAATAATACTATCTTCCACTGACAACCCACACATTATCATAATAATACTATCTGCCATTGACAACCCACACATTATCATAATAATACTATCTTCCACTGACAACCCACACATTATCATAATAATACTATCTTCCACTGACAACACACACATTATCATAATAATACTATCTTCCACTGACAACCCACACATTATCATATACTATCTTCCACTGACAACCCACACATTATCATAATAATACTATCTTCCACTGACAACCCACACATTATCATAATAATACTATCTTCCACTGACAACCCACACATTATCATAATAATACTATCTTCCACCGACAACACACACATTATCATAATAATACTATCTTCCACTGACAACCCACACATTATCATAATAATACTATCTTCCAATGACGACACATAGATCATACACATTATCACATACTATCTTCTGCTTACAGCTGACAACACACACATACACATTATCATATACTATCTTCCACTGACAACACACACACACAAAAACATAAACACATTGTAACATACTGTCTTCTCCTGACAACACACAAACACATTATCATATACTATCTTCCATTGACAACACACACACTCACACACACTCACACACTATCAACATGGCTGAACCACTCATCCTATTTCACGGATTAAATGTGTACGCTCACACTGAAATCAATTATGTAAACCATTGTTAGGAATGTTTATGGCTTTGGTGTTTGGTTCTTCGACTAGATCTCCAAGGTTCACCAATATTGACATTCTGCGTGTGCGACCCTTTGCCCACCATTACGAAGGCCACGTTCAGACTTCAGGGACTCTTCCTTTTAAAAAATTCATACAAGGAGACAAAAAATTCCATCCAGAGTTTTCAACGTCAATCCAGCTTTCTGTCAAGGGAGAACGCTTCAGTGGTTAGAATGACCTCAAGCTCTCACACAGAACTGTTCGAGGAGATTTTTTTCCCCATGGAAAACCTAGTTCCCACTCAGTTTTTCTTCAAATTCTTGAGATAAGATTTCACACTAAGGCACCATGTGCAAACACATACTTCACAACTTCATATCACAGTGCTATCCTGTCTGAGGAAGATTGTGTGGCCAGGTTTAACTCTCAGAGGACGGCTGTCCGCTATAGCGGATCGGTGTAAAGCTATGGTTTTGGATGACTCACTGCTATAGCGGATTTGCTGTTTGCAGATTTTTCACGTGGCGGCCACATGATACTATGACTCGTGCAGCTAAACAATACTTCGTGAGCCTGTCCAACGTCGAATGCAGTGGGTTGTCGAGTGATTCCGTGTGTTCCGAGCTCTTTGTTCGCGGTTGCAGAGAGTAGCCCAGCATTTTTTCATACGGGTCAAAGATGGCGTCAGAGGCAAACTCAGCGTAAAACAGCAGGGATCAGATTAGGTCTTGATGACGGCATTTTACTCAAGTGAGAGCTTCAATTTTTTTATACGTACGAACCAAGCATGTTATTCATAAGTTCAGAAAATTTCTTTTTCTTACTATGTGTTTTGTATTTTTTATGATTTTTTTTTTACTAACCATTACAAATGGGCCGTCTGTGGGGGAAAAGCAAGGGAGAGAATTGGCCGTCCCGAGTGAGTTAACGCAGCAAACTTAGCTGTACGGCCCACGATAGGAGCTGGAAAGGACTTGCCACTATTTCTCCCAAACACACACCTGACGGTGTGAAAAGCGAACGACAGAAGAAGCAGCTATCCCGTTCCCACAAACAAATGTGGCACACAGACAAAACAGACAAAAAAAGAAAGGAAGAAAAGACAAAGGGCACACTAACCGGAATGATCTGTCCGCACACTCCCACAGGCTCGTGTCGGGTGTACGCAAACTGGTTTCCATCTGAAACATGCAGTTAGGCATTACTGATGAATCATACATAATCCACAGGTTTCCTTCGGGTGAGACTATAAACCGAGGCCCCGTGTAAGAACGCACGCAGAACATCTTGCGCACACGTTAAATCCTGTTCCACTTTTCGAAAGAGTAGGCCATTGTGTGCCGGTGGGAACAGATGACAAAATTTACAAAACCGCATACACACGGGGACTGGATGTAAAAAAAAAAGCACCTGAATGCTTATTCCATTATCCTCGATATAAAAAAAAAAAATCATGTCATCTGAGCGCTTTGATTTGTTGCTTTACAAGATTCAGCGATATATAAATTCCATACATTATTATCATTATTATTATTATTATTATTATTAACAGGTTTGTGTCATGCGTATGCAAACAAAAAAACATGTCATTTTTGTTCTGAAGCATCCAGTTATCCAATACTGATGAATCATAAACCAACAGGTTTAAGTCCATCTTCTCTACAGTCATTCTTGAAACCATCCATTACTGATATCCATAATCAAACAGATCTGTATGACGTGTATGCTAACTAAATGGGAGATAGTAAAACTCCCCACCCTTAATTCACCAGATGCTGCCGCCGAGATCTGAACCTAGACTTCATGAACCCATGGGGTTCAAGTCAAACGGTCTTAACCACTCGGCTATAGTGCCGTCAACACATCAGTCTAATATCAATTATAGTGAAGAGAGGTACAATGGAACAACACCACCACACACACACACACACACACACACACACACCACACCACACCACACCACGCAGAACATCTTGCGCACACGTTAAATCCTGTTCTGCTTTTCGTAAGAGCAGGCCACTATGTGTCGGCGGGAACAGATGACAAAATTTACAAAACCGCATACACACGGGGACTGGACGTAAAAAAGCACATACGTGCTTATTCCATTATCCTCGATATAAAAGAATAAAATGAAATATAAATAAAAAATAAACACACCACACCACACACACAAACCACACCACGCCCACATTCTCGCCTGGTATCCCTTAAAGTGGAAAGATGTTAAAATTGAAGACTGACTGACTTACTTTACTTAACTTAACTTGACTTACACACACATTCATACCTGCCATGCACAATTCAACATAACCTCACACACACACTCTGTGACACCATCCAAACATCAACAACACTAAGTGCTGACAATGACATGCCAAGAGTTCACTGATTAATTAATACATACCGACATGCAGAGTTTTCCCATGGTTCTTGTCAGCCCATCCAGCATAGTACCTGAAACAAGAGTTCACAGCGCTCTTTTATTTCCAAGACGACGACGACGACTACGACGATGATGATGATGATGATGATGATATGATGATGATGATGATGATGGACATTTCTAGAGCGCTTTCCTTCCCCTTTTATAGGGAGCAGTACAAAGCGCTTTACATTATAACGACGACAATAACGAGGGTTTATTAGCAATAAGCTTTGAAGCCCATTCACAAAGGGACAGAGGGATGGGGACTGGACACAACACACATAAATTGAGAGAAAAAAACCCACCCTACGGTAAATAACAGCCCAAATGAACAATGTGGCATGGAAATCCACAACATGGGTTTGTTATAATTGAATAGTACGAATAACAATTATCCCTGTAATAACAGTCAATGCACTTGATATCATAACAAAAATAAGGGAAATCTACAGCATTACACTCAAATACATAACAAACCAATAACACACAATCATAATATAGTCTGCAGCATTACACTCAAATACATAACAAATCAATAACACATATGCGACATTGTAATAAATAAAGTAACATTTTATGCACTGTACAATCACTTCCAGAAACAAATTACATGAAACAGAATAAAATAAGATAAAATAGATTAAAATACAAATAATGATGATAAAAGGTGCAAAAATGTATAAATACATACCACATAAATAATGCATACATATTTACACACACACACACACACACAATGGCATAATTAAGGTAAATAACTGGTCTATACTAGCGAGGAAACCGCTATCTCCTCTGTCTCACAATGAATGTAAATCACAGCAAAATTTTACCCCAAAATACATGTCTGAAGTCTTTCCTCACCTTCACCATCTCACAATCTTCCCAATCACATTAAAACCCATACACAAACACATACACACAGGGACTGGATGTAAAAATTTAAAAAAGCGTACATGAGTGCTTATTCCATTATTCTTGAAATAAAAGAATAAAATAAATAAAAATACACATATATACCCACACACATATTACACACATGCACATACTTACACACACACATACAGGATCTAGAAAAAGTAAAGAAAATTTAAAAAAAACACAAGGAAATCAAACGCAAACACACACACACATACACTCACACGCACGCACACACACACATGCACTCACACCTGCTATCACTTAAAGTGGAAAGATGTTAAAACTAAAGACTATTACACACGTGCGCGCACACACACACATGCATGCACACACGCACAGGTGAGCACACACACAACGCACGCACACACACACACACACACACTCACAGCAGTCATACACACCCACACCTACACATGCGACCTAGAAAAAGTGTTTAAAAAATACAAGGAAGTCAATATCGTCACAGTCCTAACCCAGCTGTCGCCATACACAATTACAAGCTCGTTTACAATACAAACAACTGTTTAATATAGATTACACCCTTCATGAGTTTACCATCCAAACTTGCTGTTACAGTTTCTGTCACCTGTATTTCATTTTATTTTTTATTATTTTATTTTTAATTCCTTGGCTGGAGCTCTGAGGTTCACCAATGATAAAATTTTACGTCTAATGCAACCGTTTACCCACGTCATAATTTATTTTAATTTATTTTATTCTTTTATATCAAGGATAATGGAATAAGCACTTATGCGCTTTTTTTTTAACATCCAGTTCCTGTGTGTATGTGGTTTTGTAAATTATGTCATCCGTTCCCACCGGCACCCCACAATAGCCTACTCATAAAAAGCGGAACAGGATTTAACGTGTGCGCAAGATGTTCTGCATGCATTCGCACACGGGGCCTCGGTTTCTAGTCTCATCCGAAGGACCACCGTTAAGGTAGCCGCATTCCGACTTCAGGGATGATGTATAAACACAACACCAAGGCGTGTGCGTTTTATTTTACATTTTGTCATTGTTCCTCCTGGTACGCCAATGGCCTAGTCCTCTGAAAGGCGGAACAGGTTTTCAATGAACGAGGAAGATGTTTTATGTGCACCCACACACACACACACTCACACACACACACACACACACAACCTCTTATAGCCTCATCTGAAGAACTTTTGGTGGACTGTAGATGGTACTGGTGTTAAAACCTGAGGAAAAACTCCATGAACAGGCATCTGGGTGGCAGTTCGAACCCATGCAGTCAGATTGCAAGCTAAAAAACGCTCTAACCACTAGGCGTTGCTATCTCACTCCCACTGTCACTTTTGAGCTGCCCGCGGGTTTTTTTCCGCAACCCCACTCTATACAGAAGAATTCATTACCACGTAGAAACCACCCACACATAATAAAACTCCCCACAATTTTAAAAAAAAATCTGTAAAATACCCAACTCCCACCATTCTATATATATATATATATATATATATATATATATATATATATATATAGCCCCCGCCAACCACAGAGGCCATACCACATCAGGGCTGCCACCTCCTAAAATTTCAAATCTCAAATCAAAACTGTGCAAGAGAGGGGCGAGGGAGAGGGGAGAGGGAGGGGGAGAGAGAGAGGGGAGAGAGAGAGAGAGAGAGAGAGAGAGAGAGAGAGAGAGAGAGAGAGAGAGAGAGAGAGAGAGAGAGAGAGAGAGAGAGAAGGAGGGAGAGAGAGAAGGGGAGGAGGGGATAGGGAGGGAGTAGGGGAGAGAGAGAGAGAAAGAGAGAGAACAGGGTTTAAAAACCATCTCTACTGTCATTTCTTCATATCAATGCCCTGGCCAACCATAATAAGGGTCAACCCATGGTCCCTGTACTGTGGGGGGGGGGGGGGATGAACGCATTCATAAATAAGTAAGTAAAAAAAAAAAGGGTTTGGCTTGTTGGCTGACCTGTAGCACTTGATGACCAGACTCAAGTCGGCATTGAAGCACATGGAGTAGACCTTTCCACTGTCCAGCGTCTCCAGAGACTGAAAGACACACACACACACACAGTCCACCGTTTCTTTCTTTTTCTCAGGCCCACTTATGATAATAGGTAAAGGTAAAGGTAAAGGAGTCCCGTAACCTACAAGGTCGTAGGGGAGCGAAGAGTCAGAGACCTCACTTCTCTAGGGCCAGCATATTGAGGGCGGCGCCCATCTCCTCTCCCTCGCTGCTTTACCTTCCCTGACCCTAAAGAGGGCAGGTACCCATTTACAGCTGGGTGAACTGGGGGAACTGTACTGAAGCCAAGGTGCGCAAACGGTCACCCATCCAACTGGTAACCACGCTCGACGCTGCTTAACTTGGCTGGGGTGCTTGGCGAGTGCTCCGACCACTGAGTTATCCCGTCCCATGCATATACATGCATACAATAATGATTATATATATATCCCACCTCTCCCCCCCCCCCCCCAACACACACAGAAATTCATCAATTCAAACATATTTTCGGAGAATGACATGCTCTGACATCAATTCACCTGCACAGAAATACAAGAAAGACACACACACACACACATACAAATTCATCAATTAAAACATATTTTCGGAAATGACATGCTTTAACATCATTCACCCTCACTAGAAATACAAAGACAGATACACACACACTTCATCAATTCAATCAATTTTCGGAGAAGACATTTAACATCAATTCACCCACACTAAAATACAAAGCAGATACACCACACACACCACACACGACGAAGAAAAAAAAAAGCATCACCATGATTAAAATCATTATTCAGTGATTCCACAACTCAAAACCCAACAGCAACTATTGTCTGTCTAAGCGCTAATGCCTGTAAACAAAAGCACTGACCGGAGCACCCGCTTCCAACTTAAGCGAACTGATGTTATTCACACCCTGTACAAATGATCAAGAACTGTAAATTCCAGAAACAACAGCTTAATGAGTCAATTCAATTTGAATTCAAAATAAGGAGAAACACATTCTTTCAGAACTTACAAACATCGGGTAAAGAAATCGTCGTAACCACACGATTACCCCAAACACATTTTTTGTACATGTCCTCGCTGACCGTAAGCACCGCAAAGTCAGGCAGGTAGTGTCCAACTCATATGAGATTATTGACAATTTCATTCAATGTATACAAGATTTTCCTTTTTTTCAGGTTAAATTAAGTAAAATAATAATGAGTCAATTAACTGAATCTTAAAAAATTGATGAAAACAATGGCTTTAGAAACACAAATATTGCTAAAATAAAAGTTTCGTAACACAATTGACTGCATACACATCACACACACATTTTTTATTTAAATATGTGTGTGGACGTGAGCGCGCACGCACGCAGGTGTGTATGAGTATGTGTGTGCGTACATATGTATATGTGGTAATTTGTATTTTCAATGTATTACCTTATCGATTTTCCTTTTTTTACTGGTTTAATTTAATGGTAAATGATGCAATAATGTAGTATCTTAGTATAATCATTAAGAAATTTGTTCTTAGATAGATGGCTTGATGATAAAAAGCAAATGCATTGCTTATTCAAAGTACCATCTGGAAATAAAATTTTGACTTTGACTTTGACTTTGACACACACTCTCACACACACAGAGTACATACACACGCACACATGCACACACACATTGCACACACACACACTCACACACAGTACACACACACACACACACTAAGCGAGCACTACTCACAGCCAGATACTGACGATCTCGCTCGATCAGGTCAGCCAGCTTGTTGAGCAGCCTGCCTCGCTCCGAGGCATCCATCGTTCGCCATGGCGACCCCAGTCGGAACGCCTCATTGGCCGCCTTCACTGCCTTGTTTACGTCTGCCTGCAATGTGGCACAGATATATAGCAGTTATAATGAATCAGTTCTCTGAAGACGGAATGTGGATACCTTCATCATCATCATCATCAGACCCGTGACCTTGGCGGTCGTAGGAGGAGACACGAAAGACGATGCCGTGGTAAGCCTCCTCCATCCATCTTGGTCCTCGGCTCTGCGCAGTAGTGCCGAGTCATTCATCCTGGTCCATTCTCTGATGTTGTCCATCCATGACTTGTTCTGTCTTCCCCTCTTTCTGCCACCTTCGAGTGTTCCCTGCAGTACTGTTTTTGGCAGAGTGTTGTGGCGGGTGACGTGGCCGAACCATGTCAGCTTTTTCTTCTTGGTGAGAAGGGGTTCCTGTGGACCTGCCAGCCGTGTTATTTGGCTCTTGACAAATCCATTGGTCTTTCGTTCTCTCCAGGATATGCCCAGCAGTTTTCTATGGCATTTTGTTTCAAATGACTGGATTCGCTTTGCTGTTTCAGCAGTCAATGTCCAGGTTTCACTTCCGTACAGCAGGATAGTCTGAATTAGGGCTTTGTAGAGCTTTAGTTTGATTGGGAAACTGATCTCTTTACTTTTCCATATGGTGGTGAGTTTTGTCATGGAAGATGTTGCCATGGCTAGTCTGACTGTGATTTCTGTCGTCGATCGCCCGTCCTTTGTGAGTGTAGCGCCAAGGTATTTAAAAGCGTCTACCTCCTCCAGTAGCTGGCCGTTCATGTAAATTTTAGCAGTGGCGTTGCTCGTGCTGTTCACAAGTACTTTACTGTTCTCCGAGCTCACCTCCATCCCATATGCTCCAGCTCTGTTCTAAAGTCTGGTCGTAAGATCTTAGTGATAGGCAAATGTTTGCATATATGCAAAATATAACCACTGCCGAACCTCAGTGCTCTAGCCGAGGGACAGAAAAGAAGAAGAGAAACAGACAGACAGAAAGAGAGAAAGAAAGAGAGAGGGCCTAGAGGGGAGAGAGAGGGGGGAGAGAGAGAGAGAGAGAAGGAGGAGAGAGAGAAGGGGAGGGAGAGGGGGTAAGGAGGGAGAAGGGGAGAGAGAGGGGAGAGAGAGAGAGAAAGAGAGAGAACTCAAACTCGAAAGAAGAGAGAGTGAGAGAGAGAGAGAGAGAGAGAGAGAGAGAGAGAGAGAGAGAGAGAGAGAGAGAGAGAGAGAGAGAGAGAGAAAAGATTGGTGGCCTTAACTTAAGGTAAGCATCTAACTAGAAAGTGAGATGTCAAAGGTTCAATCTTACACTGAATCAGAACCCCCTCCCCCCCTCCCACCCCAATCTACAAGACATAGACTGGTGGTGCTGGTCTTCTGGATGGGATAATAAACCAAAGTCCCCATGTGCAGCTGTATATGTGTAGCGCGCATAAAAGAACCCATAGCAATAAGAGAGTTGTCCCTGGCAAAAATCTGTAGAATTTCGTCACTCTCTTTGTCTTTGGAATCAAACGTACATGTTTGCAGACAGGAACAATGGTTTAAGATTAGACGCAGATCTAAAAGTGGACAACATGACTTTTTTTTTTATAATAAGTATTAACACACTATATGCTTTTGTATTGAGCTCTTAACATAAACAGCCTGCACCCACCTTTAATAATTACAAGAACAAAAATCCCCTGAAGTCAGGGGTATAGCTGCCTCTATATGGCTAAGTACTTGAAAAGAGGTACATCACCAGCGTCTTATCCATTATGTACAAGTTTACAATCTCACAGTGATTCCCAGGTGGGATGAGTGAGCCAGAATGCATAAGTTTATATTCTAAGGACTCCCTGTGTATTTAAGCTGGGGAACGCACAACAATTTGAACACCATAACTGTAACCTAGTCTTCAAGAAAAGAACAGAAAAAAAGCACGCACCTTGTCCCCTTCTGCCACATCCGCTAGAATGGATTCGTTGCGGGGATCGATCGTGGGGAAGGTCTTGCCACTCGCAGCATCCACAAACTCATTGTTGATGAAGCACTGAAACAAAAGAAAAAGCAATGCCAGTTCATTAAGAAAAAAAAGAAAAAAGATAGTTGACACAATGAGCATTCCTAGACAATAGGAGACTCTAAAAAAGTGATAACGAATAAGAAACAGATATTTAAAAAATCTAAATAGATAAATCAATCAATGAATAGCAGTTCTAGACGCTGATCAAGGTCAGAAAATAACAGACTAGTAGTTAATGAATAATATATATATATATATATATATATATATATATATATATAGAGAGAGAGAGAGAGAGAGAGAGAGAGAGAGAGAGAGAGAGAGAGAGAGAGAGAGAGAAGATAGATATAATAAACATACATCAATAATGGGCAACTTGAGTATATATGGGTGTTTTCTTCATAGTGCATGCACACATGTAGATGCACACTTCCATTAATTACACATGTGAACACAAAAGCTATATATATAGCTTAATGATCTACATCACAATCATACACACACTAATTTACTCTCACACTGCACAGAGAGAGAGGGGGAAGAGGGGAAGAGAGGGGGAAGAGGGGAAGAGAGGGAGAGAGAGAGGGGGGAAGGGAGAGAGAGGGAGGGAGGGAGACACACACCCACACACTATGCACACACACACACATAAACACACTCACACTCCCCCACCCCAAACAGACACACACACTCACCCACCCACCACACCACACACACTCAACCCCCCCCCCCCCCCGCCCCCACACACACACAAGGTTATGGTCAGTCTTACCCCTGACCTTGAAGGTGGACACATATACTGACACTACTAGTGTGATGGTCAAACACCTCTGTTTCTAATGCCCAGTCCCCTTTCCTCCCTCCTCCTCCCAACTACCCCCCCCCCCTTCCTCCTTTTTTCCCCCTCTCTGCACAATTTTCAACCAGCTCTGACCAAAAAGGAAGGGGAAGGGGGAGAGGGAGGGGCATAAAAAAAATTGCAGCAAATTATGTTAAAGCAAAGGACAAAGTTCTCTCTCTACATACATGCACACGCGTATGTGTACGTACGCACACACACACTCACATGCATGCACATGCACAGTCACACAGAAAAAGGTGAAACCAAAGACAAAGTTCTACACACACACACACACACAATCATGCACACACACAAACACACATACAGAGTAACAACTAAAACTAACACCTACTAGTACACACACACACACACACACACAACACACACACACACACACACACACACACACACACACACACACACAAACTGACAATGTAACTAAAACTAACAGGCACTAGCGCGCACACATACACACGATCTTTGGAACCTAGTAATTTCACAGGTTGGCAAAGGAGAGAAAAAACCACAACAACACTACATAAACAATCACAACCTGACACTAGTGACAGCACTTTGGTAGCAAAGAGAGACAAGGTGTTTGAAATGGAAAAGTGTACTTCACACACACACACACATGGGCAGGCACAAACACATGCACACACGCACACACATTCTCTCTCACATACACACACATACACCCCTCTCTCTCTCCACACACACAGCACACATACAAGCGTCTCACACACACACACACAAGGGCACAAAACACATGCACACACAGCACACACACTCTCACACACACTACACCCCCTCTCTAACACATACACCCCCCTCTCTCTCTCTCTCACACACATCACCCCTCTCTTCTCACACACACACCCCTCTCTCTCTTACACACACACCCACACTCTCTTCTCACACACAACACACACCTCTCTCTCTCACACACACACACACTCTCTCTCTCTCTGACACACACACACACCTCTCTCTCTCTCCTCACACACACACACCCTCTCTCTCTCTCTCATCACACACACACACACCTCTCTCTTTCTCTGACACACACACACTCTATCTTTCAACAGATCCTGATAACTTTTTCAAGTTGTCATATAGGGGCGGGACAAAAACCCCTTTCGGAGCATAGACGAAAAACCCATCTGAAGTTGAACTGAAGAGTACACTACAACCCAATGTGAGCAAACATTCCAGGTAAATTTGTGGTGGGGGGGAGGGGGGGGGGGGGGCAGTGGCGGTGGGGAGGGGGAGGGGGATGGGTTGAAGTGGGGTGGGGTCCATACAAGTGGGCCTGTATGGGTACCTAGTTGGCTGCACTTTTACACGACATGCACAACAAGGATTACAATGACTTTCAAGAACTAGTTATCTAAAGTTTTTACTTTATAAGTCCTGTAACTCATGCTGGTAGATTTGACTAGCTACTGCATGTTGCTATAATGTGTGTGTGTGTGTGTGTCTGTGTATCACTGTATACATGTGTGCGTATGCTACTACCTGATAGCCACCCTTCCTCTATAATTATTATTCATGGGATGAATCTAGTTAAAGGAAAAGGTTGTTTTTGAAATCGAGTATGCATACATGTGTGTCCACGCATATGGCCATGTTCAATGACAATGACAAATTATTTTATTTCGAGGAAAATGAATAAGCACCCATGTGCTTTTTTACATCCAGTCCCCACCCTTAGGGATATAAGAGAGAGAGAGAGACAGAGACAGAGAGAGAGAGAGAGAGAGTGTGTGTGTTGGGGTGGAATTGAACCTAAGACTTCGTGTTTTTTGTCCGCCTGCTGCTCAACCGTGTGAGTATACATGTGCATGACTCAGTCATTTGCACACAAACACATGCATACACACATGTAGCACATGCACGTGCGCACACATGACACACACACACACGCATAAACCATCTGGAAATAAAAATTTGACTTGACTTGACACACACAGAGGTAAACCAAATATTGGTAAGAACACAAACAAGGTTGTTCGTTTTTGTTTTTTGACTTTCACACTGGCCAAAAATAATTACCACAACAACAAAAAATCATTTAAAAATACTAAACTCAGCTTTTCAACACTGCAATCTCATTCTGTTCTTCACTTGTAATTTACCATAAAACCTAATCAACTTGAATTTAAAAAACCAACAACAACAAACAAAAAATAAACAAAGAAGACCCCCCAAAAAAAACAACAACAACAACAACACACCCACCACCACCACAAACAACAACAGTGTTTAGATGCCCCACATTATACATAGGCTGTTGACCTGTCTCACCATATGTGACACTCCACCACATAATAAATCACATTGCACCAGAGGTCAATGTTTAGTTATTGGCATGTTATTAATCTGCACTAAAAAGGCTCTTCAACACAAACAATTCTATGAAAAGTCATTACAAAATTGAAATGATATTTGATACACAGCAGGAAGTGACAAAATGAGAAACAGACTAGATTGGAAGTGACAAAGTGAGAAACAGACTAGATTGGAAGTGACAAAATGAGAAATGGACTATAGGTGGTCAGAATGAGGGCTAGGGTATTTTTTAAACATGTTAAAAAAGCAAAAAGAAACAAAATTACGCCTTGATATTTCATTACATTTCATAGGGGGACAGGATAGCCTCGTGGTTAAAAACATTGCGCTTGCAATCTGATGACCCGGGTTTGATTGCCGTTCAAGGGGATATTTTCCCTTGGAGTTAACATCAGTGCAGACTCCACTCTCCCCAAAAGACCTTCGGATGAGACTAGAAACCGGGGCCCCGTGTGCGAACACACGCAGAACATCTTGTGCACACGTTAAATCCTGTTCCGCTTTTTGTAAGAGTAGGCCATTGTGTGCCGGTGGGAAAAGATGCCAGAATTTACAAAACCGCATACACACGGGCACAGGATGTAAAAAAGCACATGAGTGCTTATTCCATTATCCTCGATATATACAGAATTTTAAAATTGTTTTTAAATGTTAAAAAATTACAGGGTAGAATCATGGTTACACTTTTATAATCAACCAAAATCTCAAAATCAACAACCTGACCCCCACCTGTCTGAAATGGCTCCTAGCGGGAAAAGTGGGTCAGGTGCAAAGCGACTCATTTTGTGGTGGAGTGTCACATATATATATATCTCTTTCAGTCTTAAGACATAAAATATAAAACCTTTCACATTTTCTTTATCCCGACACCTGCCCAGGGTAGTAGACCTTTGTATGCACACATCCGACGTCTCACCTTACCCACGTCGTTAGCCTAAACTGCTAAAGTTACCTTCTCAGCTTATAAACTCTCAAGCCAGCTTGAATTCCTCCACACAATGTAAAAAGAAAAAAGGTAAAGATGTCCCACAACCTACAAGGTCGAAGGGGAGCGAGGCATCAGAGACCTCACCTCTCCAGGGGCCAGCATATTGAGGGCGGCGCCCATCTCCTCTCCCTCGCTGCTTTACCTTCCCTGACTCTAAAGAGGCAGGTATCCATTTACAGCTTGGTGAGCTGGGGAACTGTACTGAAGCCAAGGTGTGCAAACAGTCATCCATCCAAGTGGTAACCACGCTCGACGCTGCTTAACTTGGCTGGGGGAAAGCGAGTGCGCCGACCACTGAACTATCCCGTCCATGCATTAACTAGCCAGAAAGATGAAGTAACACCATCGACATAATATAGTCTGTTTCCGCATTTTGCGTTTTTTTGTTCCTCAACTAAAGCTCCTAGGTTCGTTCACCAACAGTGAGATTTTACGTATGCGACCATTTTTTGGCCCATCATGAAGGTAGCCGCATTCAACTTCAGGGATGTATGCTGGGGATGTTTGTCATGTTTCTGTAACCCGCAGAAGGCAGAACAGGTTTTCATCATGTGTGTACGAGTGTACAACAGGGCCTCAGTTTATAGTCTCATGTGAAGGACTTTGGGAGTAGCATCAACTGGTACTGATGTTAACTCCAGGGTAAACTTTTCTATAACAGGTGCCTTCGTGGTGACTTGATCCCCAGCCATCAGATCCCAAGCACCATGCTCTAACCACAAGGCTATTCTGCTCCCCTATGTAATATACCTACTTATCTTGATTTATAATACCTCAGTCCCACAGTCCTGAAACATACCTTGGTCTCCCAAAAGAATGTGGTTACGAAAAGGATATCAAGGAATTTCAAGGACGATGATTCGGGAAAACTTGGTGTTCGTTATTTGAAATCCCCTTGCAATATTTGTTTGGTAGCGATTCTAAAAGCCTTTCGTTAATAAATTTATACATGCAATAGTACATAGCCTTGACAGCACAAGATGTGTCTCTTACGTTGATGCTAACGTACAAATTTCACTGCTTGTTGTTAGCTAACATTGTGTATTAATTAATTATTTATAAATTCTGATGGTCTGAACTTTTTCTTGTAGGACATGACAGGCCAGGAGCAGTTCCCATGATCATAATTATTCAGACATGCTCCATAGTATTACTGGGAATTTATTAAAAAGGGGGAGGAGGAGGAGGAGAAAATGAAGGTTGAAGACTACATTAAATATCTGCAGACAAAAGAAACACAACGAATCAAACACAAACAACACACTCTCTCTCTCTCTCTCTCTCTCTCTCTCTCTCTCTCTCTCTCCTCTCTCTCTTCTCTTCCATTCTCTCACTTTTTAAAAAAAAATTCAAAATGAGAAATTCATTTTCACACACACACACTCACTCACACTAGGACTAATTTTTGGACACTCACATAGGACTAAATTTTGTAAACAGATAACTTGTCTATGTGGTTCTGACTTATCACCTAAGCATGTCATTCTTCACTGTGAAGTACTTCGACCATATTTTTCTGGTACAGTTGTAGATAAGATTTCAAATATGTCATTTGAACAATTATTGGCTGATAATGTGGTTATGTTGGAGATAGTTAGTTGTTTAGTTAGAAGCCCTGTTGGCAAACTTTTTTGTAATTATTCTTGCTGCAGTTTAAGCTGTTCAATGCCCCCCCCCCACCTCACCCCCATCCCTCCCATAATTTCTTTGTATTTTTTTTTATCTCATGCACAGACACTAATAGGTAAACACACACACACACGCACGCATGCACCACAACACACGCACACATGTTCTCTATATATTGTAACACTTTATCTTTTGTCTAATATCACCAAAGAAAATACTCACTCACACACATAAATATATATATATATATATATATATATATATATATATATATATATATATATATATATATATATATATAACACTCTCTCTCTGTCACACACACACACACATCCACACACACTTACTCACTCACTCGCTCACACGTTTTAACTCTGCACTTAGAAAAGACCTTCACACACAAAAATGATTATATAATAATTATCATCTTTATCTTTTCTTCATCGCTATCATCCAGTCTAAGCCACAGACTGGAAGAGATATTTAAATGTAATCTTTTACTTTTCATTCTCTCTATCGCTGCTATCAATTATCATCATTCACTGCTAAGGCTTCAAACATTCAAGGCTATATCTTCTGCTTTCTTTATCAGGTTTTGACAGATTAGAGGAGGAAAAAAATCTTCCAACTAACGTGTCCAATCTAGCCTTAGACACAAACCAGTCTGATCCTGATTTTATGTGTGAGCGCACACTCTCACATGGGCACGCACACAAGGACACACTCATATCCATGAATGTATGTTAACACTAAGTTTAAAAATACACCACGTATACATGCGTACCTGTGTGGCTGTGTGCTAGCGCACACACACAAACACACACACGCACGCACGCGCACACAGTACACACACCCTTTCCTACCCTCCAGGCCTCTCCCAACACAAGTGTATCATGTATACATACATACATAGTAACATAGCTTCCCCCCACCACCACCACCCTCCACACACACACTAATCCAATATCACTAAACATAATTATATATTATAACCTTGTTTGAAAAACAAAACAACAACAGTCACAGATCTACACCAATACTCGATACACACACACACCGTTGTTTATTTTCAACCAGATTTAATCAGTAATCCCCCACCCACCCCCTACCCACATCCCCAAAAAACAGATGATAAAAACCTAACTTTCCACTATCAACATCAACTCCGCCATGACTTAGCAACATTTCTCTACCTGTTTTCCAAACTACAAACCCCATCGGATTTCTGACCATGGGCAAGGTTTTGAATCCATGGGCATTCCGAAGGTGCTGAATAGGAGAGACATTCCTCTTCCCCGCACCCCCACCCCCCCCCAAAACAAAACAAAACCAGACATGGTTTATGGCAAACTTGTGTGTGTGTGTGTATTTTATGTGGGGGGGAAAAGAGGGTTATGTATGTATACATGTGTACTACATGTGTACATGTTTGTGGGTAAAAACTAAAAGAGAGATAGAGACTAGGAAAGGGAAAGAAAGGGGGAAAGAGGGGGGAGAGGGAGAGAGAGAGAGAGACTGAGACAGACAGACAGGCAGAGACAGAGGGAAAGGCTGAGAGAGAGAGAGTGCGCACACGTGTGTGTGTGTGTGTGTGTGTGTGTGTGTGAGTGTGTGTGAGTACATGTGTGTTTGTCTGTGTGAGCGCACATGTATACACATGCATACATGAGTGATTTATAAGTGTGTGAGTCTGCATGTAACATCAATGTGTTCATGAACATGTGTGTGGTGTGTGCGAAACACACTTTCTGAAAAGTGCTTTCTTCGTGATACTGAAGTGAAAGCCCTCCACCCAAGGACAAAGATTTTGGTTGTGTTTGTGACAAAGTTACAGCACACAGGGAGAGAGAGACAGAGAAATATTGACAGAGACAGAGACAGACAGAGAGAGAGATGTTTTGCACTTTGTACATATTTAACTAATAAAAAAAGAAAATGTCTGAAGGACAGAGACAGAGACTGAGAGAGTGAGACCGAGTCCTAACATTGTCAAAAAAAGTGAGAGGCAACATTTTTAACAGGGTCTGCTTGCCCACGGAAGCTGTCAGACAGAATAAATTACTTTTGCAATGAATGAATAACATTTTTTTTATATCACATGCGTTATTGTATGGCATTACGACGCTTATTCTTTTTAAAGGGTGCAAGCTTTTTCTCTTAATTTTTAAAATCTACAGTTTCCTTTTATTTTCTCTCACCTGCAAAGTGTAACTGTGTAAGAAACTTAATTTATTTATTTATTTATTTTTTTTTTGTGGGGGGGGGGGAAAACTTACCCCATTTTTTCCTAACCTGCTTCTACTTCCTCCATTAACTGTGTGTTGGCATTTGAGGTGTTGTGGAGTGGGTAAAGGTAAGACGAGAATAATGAAAAAAAGGAAAAGAAAGAAGTAGAAGGTAGCAGGGCTTGAGGCAAGGAAAGTGTTTGACATTTCTCACTGATTAAGAACACCTGTCTCACTCTCAGCCACAGAGAGAGAGAGAGGGGGAGGGGGAGAGAGAGAGCGAGAGAGGGGGAGAGAGAGAGAGAGTGAGAGAGGGAGAGAGAGTGAGAGAGGGAGGGGGGAGAGAGAGAGAGAGAGAACGAGAGAGAGAGCTGAGAGAAAGAGAGAGAGCTAGCGAGAGAGAGAGAGGGAGGGAGAGAGAGAGACAGACAGACGGAAAGGGAGAAAGAGGGAGAGGGAGAAAATGAGGGAGGGATGGAGGGAGGGGGGGAGAGAGAGATGGAGAGATGGAGAGAGAGAGAGAGAGAGAGAGAGAGAGAGAGAGAGAGAGAGAGAGACAGACAGACGAGAGAGAGAGAGAGAGAGAGAGAGAGAGAGAGAGACAGACAGACAGACAGACAGTCAGACAGACAAACAGATTTGAATTTGGAAGATGTATCACTTGACATTTGAAGTGAATTGAACTGAATTGAACTCTGCTGTTCATAAGGGCCATTGCCCATTAAAAGAGTACATGTATGTATGTTATGTATTCATATAGAAACACACACTTTGGAGTGTGTATATATGTGTGATTGGGTTCTATTTTCTTTCCTTTTTTCCCCTCATGTTTAGTCTATCTTTTTTTTTGGTGAACATTTTTTGTGAATACTTTTTGTGAATATTTCTCACAGCTTTTCCCCCCTATATAACGAAAACTATATTTCATGACATATATAACAATGTACAACATGATAAAACTGAATAAAAATGGTTTACAAAGAAAAAAGAAACACACACTTTGTAATGCAAAGTGTGTGTGTGTCTGTGTCTCTGAATGTATGTGCATGCATACGTGCATGCATGCGTGTGTGTGTCACTGTGTCAGTGTGTGTCTCCCTTTTAATATCTTTCCACGAAATATAGACAGGTGGTAGTGGTGGTGGACACCACGGTGGTGGTGGTGGGGTGTGTGTGTATGTGCGTTTGTGTACTGTGGTGTGTGTGTTTGTGTATTGTGGTGTGTGTTTGTGTTGTGTGTGTGAGTGAGTGTGTGTTGTGTGTGTGTGTTGTGTGTATTGTGTGTACGTGTTGTGCGTGTGTGTTTGTTTGTGTGTGTGTTTGTGTATTGTGGTGTGTGTGTGTTTGTGTTGTGTTGTGTGTGTATTGTGTGTGTTGTGTGTGTGTGTGTGTGTGTGTGTGTGTGTGTGGTGTGTGTTTTGTGTGTATGTGTGTGTGTGTGGTGTGTGTGTGTATGGTGTGTGTGTGTGTATGTGTGTGTTGTGTGTATGTAGGTTGTTCTCAGAAACATGTGTGCCATAGGTGTAACTCACTTGGAAGACCTGAAATGTTGTGTGTGTTTGTGGATGATTGAGATGCTTGTTACATTTGGGTGATGTTGGTATTGAAGAAATAGAATTTAAAAAGAAAAATGCATGGTTATATTATTTTCATTGTAAATTGAGCATTTATTATGAAAATATCACACAAACAAAATGGCGGATTTGTGACATGAAGGAACACACTGTAAAGTGAATGTTTTTAAGACCCTTTAACAAGTGATTTTCTTAACAAAAACAGCATCTAACATCTCTTCAGATGTTTCTTTATCTTTGCAATAATAAAATTCTTAGCTGCAGGTTGAAGTTTATTATATATGGGCGCATATAGTTTCCGTTACGGTTGCTACGCTTGGTTTCCACTTTCTGGTCTATTATAATGTTTCAAGCACAAAATTGTTCAGCATTCTAGGGAATGCTTTCCTGCAAAAACTAATGGAGAAGACACTGTATGACACTAGGAACAATTGGTGCTGACGAACTGCGGTTCCTTTCCTCTTAAAAGTCATCGCCGATCACAAACACGGCATGGTTTCCTCTTTTGACGGGAGCAACTGTACAACGTAAACGCTGTATGAACTCCGAGACAAAGGTCACTTGACCGAGATTCCAAGTTAGAGCACTTCTCCTTCACCGGAAACATCCATGGAATGCAGATTTTTCCCATGTTATCATTCTATGAGTGGGTTATAGACTCTGGTTTCTTTGTCTTCCATCATCTGTGGAAACGTCTCAACTGTAACGTTTTCTAAGACTGCATCATTAAAAGTGGTTGTACTGGTTTGTTCAATCTGTTTTATATCATTTTATTATGAATAGTTCTTTGTAAAAAGAGTCTTTTTTCATTATTAAGGCATGAAATAATGTAAATCAATATTTAAGACAAGAAATTTTATTATTTTTAATGTAGTCACGGGACTTCGTGTTTGCCTTGCAAACCAAATCCAGCTACACTTTCTTTATTTTATAAAAACAGGACACTTACAGGGGTAGAAAATGTCATCAGAAGACATACACTTTGATTAAAGAAAGCAACTATTCCTGTGTGGGGTGAAATTTTAAAGCGCGATCTTAATAAAATAGATCTGGATGTGAACAGTTTGTCAGTTGCATCAAGAGACGAAAGCGCGATAGTTTCCGGGGCCGACCATTCAGGATTTTAGGAATTTATATTATTTTCATGCATCACTGATGTTTTTCGTTTCTTCATTAATGTAATAACTAAATAACTATGTGTGTTAAATACTGAATTTGATTTTCAAACTTTTAACAGTGTGAGACAGGTTACAAGAGTGATGGGTGACCCATGGATCAATGCCAGTGATCAATACACTTTTTGCAATTGATATGTATAAATAATATTTAAATGAGTACACTTGTTTTATTTTTCTAAATGGGATTGTTTTATTTTCAGCTGTTTTATTCTTGACTCATATTTGCCATGTACATAGTAGATTTCTCAGTATTTTGTAGAGTTGGTTTCCACGTCTCAACTGTAACAGACTCCAAAATGAAAAAAATGTATCACTATCACAGTATCAGTGGTTTCATTTCAAATCCTTTCTATTTCCTTAACTGTAATTGTTCTGGTGTCAGTTATGTTCATTTTGACTCATGTTTGCCATGTCTATGGTTGGTTTCAAGTTGTTTTGTAGACTTAGATTCCACGTCACAACTGTAACGGACTCCATGTCACAACTGTAACGTTTTGCTTTCATTACGTAATCAAATGCAATAAGCAGTATATTGTTCTGAACAGCTACAGTGTGCCTCTTGTGAGCAAGGATAAGAAGTACTTCATGCCTGACTTGAGCTGTATATTTCAATAATTATGGAGACATGAGAATGTGAAGTTGCCGTGAGCATGGAGGACTAATGTGGATTCAGAAAACTGCAGAAAAAAGCACATTCATGATCATTTTGACAGTTTTTGTCATATGGGAACATATTCTTCTTTGGTTTACAAGTAATTTATACCAGGTTTTAGAAAGCATGCTGTTTTTAAAGACCTCAAAGCTCTTTTTTTGGATTCCATGTCACAACCGTAACACAGCAAAAAATTAAGTTTTTAATCATCTATTACAACAAGATGAATTGACTGATCATCTTTTCTATTTTAGAAAATGATGTATATTGAAATGCTGTACTGTGTGACATAAAGACATGTATGTACAGTGAAATTAATTTTTGGGTCTCTATGTCACAGAAATAGCACATGTTTTTGAGAACAACCCATGTGTGTGTTGAGAGTGTGTGTGTGTACATACATAATGTGTGCTAATCATACAAGTAACAAATGCCCATGTCGCTTCACTCAGTCTCTTCTCAAGGACTTGTACAGGAAAAGATACAGGTCAAAACTAAAGTACCTGATTAATTCCTAAGCAGGGAATATTTCTCTTAAAATAAATGAGTTGGGTACCTAAACTACCTTACCGGAGACTCAAACTCTTAAGTCAAGGACACATCCGTCCGTGATACATATAAATTCATCAGGTAACAACTTAACAAGCAAGTCCAATGCTCTGACCTCTGATTAATTCTGCCCCCTCCTCACATTCTTTCTTATGCTACATGGGTAATTTCTTCTTTTTTTTTTTTTTTGGGGGGGGGGGGGGGGGGGGGGTGGGGGGAGAGGGGGAGGGGGGCTTGGTTTGTTGGGTTTTTTTCCCCTTGGCTAGAGCTGCAACAACAGTCCATGGTTCACCAACAAAGAAAGCTTTGTGTACGTGACCCAGTTTTGACCCAACATTTTTACATTAGGTATACCACTTACCAGGACCCCCATTCCAACTAACTTCCTGAATAATGTCTTAATATGACACTGGCACGCATGCCTTCTTTTGTTTGTTTTTTAGTTTTGTTCGTTGTTGTTTTTTTTTTAATTATCTGCCCTTCCAACCAGCACAAAATGCCCCACTGCCTGCGCAAGATACTTGTTGAACACCAGCCGCCATGGCGCAGTGGTTAGCGCCTTGGGTTACGGACTGGAAGGTCGCGGGTTCGATTCCCATAAGAGTCATAGGGATTTTTCGGACTCCGGCCGGCTCCTACCCAGAGTGAGTGTGCTGTGGGCTCAGTGGGAAGACTGGGACCACACAGTCGAGCTTCATCCACTTAACGGATGCGAGTTTGAGAGTGTTGCTCAAATTACCTGTCCAACACTGCAGGTGTATGTATCTCTTGGGCCCGGTTGACGCCGGGATATATTATGATAGTAAGCGTAGAGTACAACCCTGTCAAGTAGTCTCAAAGCATATGCACTTCCACAGCAGCATAATTGCATCATCCTCATTGTCATTGATCATCATGCATTTAAAAAAATTGCCTCTGATTCGGTGGTCCCAGTTTCTCTGGTCTCAAGGTGACCTCAGATTCGGTTTGCCCATACACTTCTGTGCCTGTGGTGAGTTTGTGTCAAAGCCTTTGGGGTTGGAGGTTCGCGGGGGACGGTCGTTGGAGGGACGTTGTGGTGGTTGCCACCTCGGGTGGGCAACTCACTCAGTCTGGCTCCGTGACTGAGCTAATACTGTCGTTAGTAGGGGGCTTAGTAGGTGGTGTCCTGCGTATGTTAGCTCAGAACAGGCACCACTGAACACCACCAAAGTGACCCAGCAGCAGTGCAGGGCCCCTCTGGCTGGTGGCCCCACGGCGGCCTGATAGTGATTGGCTCCCTGTGGACCTCCGACTCTGAGGATGAGACATAGCAAATCTGGGTGTGGTTGTGGTGGGGAGATTGGAATGAGCGGCGTGGGAACAGCAGGACGGGGGACGTCACAGAAGATGAGGCAGCAAAAAAAAAAAAAAAAAAAAGATACTTGTTGAACTACATTGATCAATTGATACATTCACACAAAGGACTATGGTGTATACTATTAGAGGCTCATCCGAAGGACTTTTTTAGGGGAGTGGAGTCAGTACTGATGGTAACTCTAGGGAAAAAAATTCCCTTGAATGGGAGCCTTTGTGGTGGCTTAAACCCTGGCCGTCAATCACAAGCGCAATGCTCTAACCACTATGGCACTAGGCCATCCTGCCCCTGCGCTTTGTTTAAAATCCTCTGGAGCTGGAGTATGGTTGTCTATAGAGTATAGTACAAAGCAAGATACTTCAAAACTTTTGCTTTTCGAAAGAGTAGGCCATTGTGTCCCGGTGGGAACAGATGACAGAATTTTTAAAACCTCATACACACGGGGACTGGACGTAAAAAAGCATGTCAGTGCTTATTCCATTATCCTAAATATAAAAGAATTTAGCACTTACCTGCTAACTTATCATCCAGTGTGTTGTTACTGACTCAGTCAGTGATTCCATGACCATTGCCAGTGTTCAGTGGG
The DNA here is from genome assembly GCA_028751875.1 of Rapana venosa. NCBI lineage: Eukaryota > Metazoa > Mollusca > Gastropoda > Neogastropoda > Muricidae > Rapana > Rapana venosa. The sequence continues at coordinate 12,403,431 of CM054153.1, forward strand.
ATTATAAGCAAAAGAAAATGTATTATATGATGAATATAACCAGGCCCAGAGTGTTATTAAGTTTAGTTAGGGAAACACTATTTTGGACATGTTCTCCCACATCAATCTTTTTCCCCATATGAAACAAGATGTGGACAGGAATGAAGGCTTTTTTTTTTCTTTCTTTTTAGTTCGGGTATACATGCGAGCTGAATAATTTCACATTCATTTGTGCTCTGTAGTACTTGTAAGCACTAGCTCAGTAGCTGTATATTCTTCCTACTGATTCAGTAATTTCATACTGTGCTTCTAATACAGTAATAGTCATAAGTTTCTATGAGTAACAACAGTACGTACAGTATAGATCTAGGTCTCAACTCAAGGCTATCTCTGATATTAATTATCTGTATATAGTTCTCTTGGCCTTTCATTATGTTGTCAGTGTTGTGGCAAGGACATGCGTCTTGAGCAACTGACTATGAATTAGATTACACAGTGACAAGAGATTGACAATGACAGCACACTGAGCACAGACAGGAAGAGTGAATGAGACAGAGAGTGTGTGTATGTGTCTCTGTCTGTATGAGTTAACAGAGTGAGTGTGTGTGTGTGTGTATGTGTGCGTGCACACGTGCGTGCGTGCATGCATGCCTGTGTGTGTGTGTGTGTGCGCGCGCGCGCGCGCGTGTGCATGCATGCCTGTGTGTGTGCATGCGTGCGTGTGTGTGTGCATGCATGGACACACACATGCTGTGATAAACACACACACACGCTGCGCGCGCGCATGCATGTTTTTAAGCATAGGTTGACACATATAACGACTGTATCTGGGGTTAAATGAGGCTGTTTTGTTGCTGACTATCGTTGTTTTGGCCTACCTTTTTTCATCAGTATGTCAACTTGAAAAAAAACAACTTGAAAAAGACAACAAAAGATACAGATCTAGCCGCAGTTCTGTAAGCACACTTACTAGCAGGACAACTTTTTCTTCCACTCTATTTTTGTCCCCTTGGCTAAAAAATTCTTCCTACCCATTCAAGCAGTTCTTCTTCGATGGACTTCTGTGCTCACAGCTGAGAAAGTAGCCTAGCAGAAGTTTGCCCTCGAAAACAAAATCAAAATATTGCATTCGACAGCACTCAAAAACAAAAAGTCTCGAAAACTTGTTTGCGTCCTCACCTTAGTATACTTGATATCAGGGTTTGTTGTCGGCTGTGGAACGGCAGCAACCGACATGCAACGAATCGTCTGCTGCAGCAGAGTTCTAGCAGAAAGCGTTCGGGATCTCACTAAAGCAGCCATGTTGGTAGGTCAACTGTGGTGTGGCGCAAGGTGTGTGTGTGTACGCGCGCCGTTTCAGCTTTTATACCCAACCGGTGCTTAGGCACTACTTGTGCTGCTCTGTATGAAAATCTGTTCTGTACTGTGTTTGCTTAGGTGCAAAACTTATTTTTCGCTCGCTGTGCTTTTTGACTGCAGTCGGTTTTGTGATTCGTCTTTTGCAAGCAATGCGTGCGGGATTTTTGTCACTCGCTTTCAAATCAAACATTTCGTCGATTTATATTATTCTATTCTGTACTACCTGTTTATTTCCTGTATATGGGGTAAAATCTACAAGAAAAGATAACCCTATCCCTTTTAGAGATGAGAGAGAGAGAGGTGGGGGGTGGGGAATTTCTTCAAAGATCTTCTTCTCTTTCTTCTTAGTTCTTTCTTCTTTCATAGTTTGTCCCATCCACAGAGGTATATAAGTTTCCATTGTCCTATAGCTTTGTTTCTAAAGTAAAACAACAACAAAAACATACAAAACAAAAACATGACCGTGAAAAATTTTGAAGGGGTATGAAAACGAAAAACCACCCAAGTTAACAGCAATTAGACTACCAACTGAAGCGTTAGGCTAAGTGGAAGAAGAATAAGGTGTGATGTAGCCCGAGTGTGACTTGACCTAGTTACGGGATTGCATGATTGTTTGGTAGCAGACATGTGCAATCAATATAATAACTCCCCCCCCCCCCCCCCTCCTCCTCCTGTCCCACCCCCGTACCACATTCCTCTTTTTTCTCCCCCTCCGATTTTCAACCTATCATTAATATCCTGTCCTCATAGTTGAACTAGGCCTAGTTATAGCCCTTTTTCTTTGGGGTAGGGGTGAGGGTTTTTTGCTGTTGTTGTTGTTGGTTGGGGGGGGGGGGGGGGGGGTGGTTTGGTTTGGTTGGAGTTTTTGTCCACCCTCTTCTCTTAACCTTTTTTTCCCCCCATTTCTCAATTTATGTGTTTGCTTTTTTGTTTGGTTGGGTGTTTTGGGGTGGGTTTTTTTTAAAGCCAAAACGAAAATGTATAAATAGTTAAACAACAACAACAACCACTGTTTTTGCCGATCAGTTTTACTGTTCCCATAAACGTAAATTGTGAGCCGCTTTAATAACTTGTATTTTCAACTCAACATTATCGAAATTGACACTCCGGTAAGAAATGTGGACCCCCCTCCCCAAATCCATACACCTCTTTTTATCATCATCATCATCATCATCAGTAGTAGTAGTAGTAGTAGTAGTGGTGGTGGTGGTGGTGGTGGTTAGAAGTAGTAATAGTAGCAGCAGCAGTAGTAGTAGCAGCAGCAGCAGCAGCAGTAGTAATAGCAGCAGCAGCAACAGCAGCAGCAGTGGTAGTAGTAGTAGTAGTAGTAAGTAGTAAAGGCTTACAGCAATGGCTTTTTAAATGGACAAGAAAACGGGCTATCAGCATAAGCAAAAACTAAGTCAAACAGACTCTCTCTCTCTCTCTCTCTCTCTCTCTCTCTCTCTCTCTCTCTCTTCTCTCTCTCTCTCTCTCTTCTCTCTCTCTCTCGTCTCCTTCTCTCTCTCTCTCTCTCTCTCTCTCTCCTCTCTCTCTCTCTCTCTCTCTCTCCTCTCCTCTCCTCTCCTCTCCTCTCTTCTCTTCTCCTCATGCCCATTTTCTTGTCCAATTCCATAGGTTTTATCGTAGATGTTGTTCTTATTGCAGTTAGAGATGAGATTATTAGTACCATTATAAGCGATATTGTTTTAGTTTGATAGTCCAGTTGATCATGGGCTTTTGATTTTTGTATTGCATAGGGGTTTTACTTGTTTGAATTATTGTTTCTTTATTATTACTTTTCTATTTGATTGAATGTGTTTTTGCCCTTCCCCTTTGATACTTCACCCCCCCCCCCCCCTACCCCCATCCTTTCCAATACTTTTCTGTTATTATCGTTTTGTTGTCTCATGATGATGGGGATTATTAATAAATATATGTTGTCTCATGGTGATGGGTGATTGTTGTTATTATTGTATCTATTATAATTATCATTGTCTTATTTCACTTATTTTGCTTGCTTGATAGTTATTGTGTGAATATATTACCTTAAAAAAGCGTTAGTTGAAGAGTATGAGCGCATATGAGCACACGTTTGCTTGGGTGGAGGAGGAGAGGAGGGATGCAATTGCAGGCAATATTTTCAGTAATGATGCAATGACGCAATGAATGCTTTACCTAAGTGTGTGTGTGTGTGTGTGTGTGTGTGTGTGTGTGTGTGTGTGTGTGTGTGTGTGTGTGTGTGTGTGTGTGTGCACGCGTGCGCGCATGTGTGCATGAGTACGTGTGTGCGTGTGTATGTGTATATTATGTGTATAATTTTTATTTTCCAATGTATTATTTTATCGATCTTCCTCTTTTTACTGGTTCAATTTATTGGTAAAGGTTGCAATAATGAACTATTTCAGTATAATCATTAAGAAATTTGTTCTTAGATAGATGGCTTGATGAAAAAAAGCAAATGCATTGCTTATTCAATGTACCATCTGGAAATAAAAATTTGACTTGACTTGACGTACACACATAAAGTTGTACACTTCAGCAGGGTGATGGGGTTTGGGCTGTTGAGGGCAGAGACAAAAATGAAATGGAATAAGAGGGGAGAATCTTACATTTGAAATAAATGTCTTGAGGCCGGATTTAAAAGCGTCATAAGAAGGCTTTCAGCGAAGGGAGAGAGGGAGGTCATTTCAGATCGGTGGACCAGAAACAGAGAAAGAGAGGTGGCCAGCGGTGGACTAGTTGAATCTAGGTATTGTTAAGCACAAGGTATCTGCAGCAAGTGGAGGGAACGAGAAGGAGTGTACAAGTGAAGACATTCACAGAGGTAGGGGGGTGCTGTTTTGTGGAGACTTTGTAACAGAGGGTACTGATCTTATAGTTTACTCTCTCTGGCACAGGCAGCCAGTGGAGAGATCGCAAGAGAGGAGTAATGTACTCAGATTTGCTTCTTTCTGAGGACTAGGCGAGCTGCAGAGTTTTGTATACGTTGAAGGGAGTGGATAGGTGATGCTGGCAGACCAGCCAGAAGAGAACTGCAATAGTCCAGACGTGAGAGAATTTGAGGCGTGACTAGTTTGGATGTTGCATCTTCCAACTGCACTGATGCGCCGCAATTGATAGTAACACGACTGGCAGGTTTAAGTGATTAATATTTGCAATATTTGCATGGAGAGAGAGAGAGACAATGACAATGACAATGACAAATTCTTTTATTTCGAGGATAATGAATAAGCACACATGTGCCTCTTTACATCCAGTCCCCGCCCGTTAGGGATACATCTTAATAATAATAACCCAATACTTATACAGTCTCACAATAAAAACAAGGGGAAATAACCCTTTTCAAAACAGCTCCCCCCCAACAACCCTCCCCCCCCCCCCAAGCAAGCAATTAAAAGAAAATCCTAAGAATACCCCACCCCTACCCCCCACCCCCAAAAAAACCCTAACCAAAACAAACAAACAAACAAACAAAAGAGAAGGAAAAACCAAACCAACAAAAGATGATAAAAAAGAGAAAAACAGACAAACAACAACAACAAGAACAAGAGCAACAACAAAGCCAAGAAAAATAACACAACCAAACTTAATAAGTCATAAAGATAAACATCTACACATTGTCAAATGGTACACATACTTGTTACACATAATTGTAAGATATTGAAATAGGGCACTCATTAAAACTTAAGTACAGAGGCAAGTCCAATAACGTATTGAAAATTATAAAAATATGAATCCTTCATCAGGATATACTATGACTATAAGCAGGACGATAAAAGGTGAGAGAGAGAGAGAGACAGAGACAGAGACAGAGACAGAGAGACAGAGAGTGTGTGTGTGTGTGTATTTCAGAGATAATATCCAATATACAAATCCCGAAACAGTATGCGATCCCATCAACACTCATTTTAGATTATACTCGTTTCAAATTATATGTCAGGATAATGAAATAAATTTAATACCCATACATCCACTCAATAAAAACAAGAAACAAACCAAGAAGAAATTTAAAACTATACTAAATATATGATTCTCAAAACAGTACACGATCACCTTCAACACTTAGTTTGATTACTCATACAAATTTTATGTCATGATAATCAAATAAATTCAATACCCATACTCTCACACAATAAAAACAAGGAGGGAAAGAAAGAAGGAAAAACAAAACCCAGCCAAATCTATAAGGTCATAGTGGAGAGAAAGAGAGAGAGAGAGAGAGAGAGAGAGAGAGAGAGAGAGAGAGAGAGAGAGAGAGAGAGAGGGGGGGGGGGGGGGAGGGAGGAGAGAGAGTGTGTGTGTGTGTGTGTGTGTGTTTCAGGGATAACACTAAATATATATATAATTCTCAAAACAGTGCACGATCACCGTCAACCCTTATTTTGATTATACTCATGCAGGTTATATGTCATGATAATGAAATAAACTCAATACCCGTGTACTCACACAATAAAACAAGGAAGAAGAGAAAGGGGGGGATAAAAACCAAATCTATAAGGTCAGGGAGAGAGAGAGGAGAGAGAGAGAGAGAGAGAGAGAGAGAGAGAGAGAGAGAGAGAGAGAGAGAGAGAGAGAGAGAGAGAGAGAGTGGTGTGTGTGTGTGTGTGTGTGTGTTTTAAGGATAATACTAAATATATAATTCTCAAGACAGCACAGGATCACCATCAAAATTGTTTTCGAATATACTCGTACAAAATGAATGTCATGAAAAAGAAATAAGCCCAATACCAATACACTCTTACAATAAGGAGAAAAAATCACTTAAGTCATAAAATGAACATCTATACATTGTAAGTAAGAGAGAGAGAGAGATAGGGGGGAGGAAGAAATGAGAGAGAGTGGGAGAGGGAGGGAGGATGGAGTGTGTGTGTGTTGTGTGTGTGTGTGTGTGTGTGTGCGTGCGTGCGTGGTGGTGGTGCGTGGTGGTGTGTGTGTGTGTGTGTGTGTGTGTGTGTGTGTGTGTGTGTGTGTGTGTGTGTGTGTGTGTGTGTGTGTGTGTGTGAAAGATAATGCTTTTTGTTTGTAAACAAACAAACAAGAACGACATAGAAAAAAATACTGGAAATGATTCTCAACAGCACATCATCACTGTCAACACTCTTTTTCATTATACTCGTACAGATTAACACATATTATTGTTATGATAGATATATTTCTTATAACTATAGTGTAATAAAAGATTAAAAAAAAGAAAGAAGAAGAAAAGAAAAAGAAAGAAAAAAAGAAGAAAAAAGTTTTCTCTTTGGTAAACTCACTTATTCAACAACAATGAAAATTTGAAAAAGGGGAAGAGAGAGAGAGAGAGAGAGAGAGGAAAGAGAGAGAGAGAGAGAGGGGGGGGGGGGGACACACACGCGCGCGCATGCACCTACATACAAACACACACACTCACGCACGCGCGCGCGTGCGCACACACACCTTTGAGGGCAGGATGAAAAACAAGTTTGTAAGCTTACTCTTTTACCCTCAATAAAGATCATTTTGACTTGACTTGACTTGACTTCACAGAGAGAGAGAGAGAGAGAGAGAGAGAGAGAGAGAGAGAGAGAGAGAGAGAGAGAGAGAGAGAGAGAGATAAACAAATAGCAACAACACCGACAACAAAATAACAAGAAATAAACATCGAGAGCCTTGACATAGATTTCAAACTTAAAACCCCTGTCAATTTTCGCTACCTTATCATTAATTTTATTGTCAATAACCTACTTGTAGCCAGTTTCAACTGGTTTTAAATTGTATATAACAGTTTGATAACATCACTAACAACCCTTCACGCAGTGAAGATTATGGTACTGGTTTTATACCACGATAACTACAAGTAAAAAAAACACACACAAAAAACAAATTAAAAGTAAATGAATAAAAGCGACCAGGGTCGGACTAACTCAGTGGTCAGAGCGCTCGCTTTCCCCCAGCCAAGGTTAAGCAGCATCGAGCGTGGTTACCACTTGGATGGGTGACCGTTTGCGCGCCTTGGCTTCAGTACAGTAACCCAGTTTACCCAACTGTAAATGGGTACCTGCCCTCTTTAGGGTCAGGGGGTGTAAAGCAGCAAGGGAGAGGAGATGGGCGTCGCCCTCAATATGCTGGCCCTAGAGAAGTGAGGTCTCTGACACCTCGCTCCCCTACGACCACATAGGTTATGGGACACCTTTACCTTTACCTTAAATACAAAATAAAGTACGGTTACATCACGCGACCTAACCTTGCGCAGTTCAAATATGATTTGAATTAGGTAAAAGTCCTTTGGATGAAACTAAAAATCGTTGTCCCCTGTGGATAGGCACGCAGAACGTCTTGCACACAATTTTAAGACCTGTTCCGCTTTTTGAAGAGTAGGCCATTGTGAGGGGGACGGGATAGCTCAGTGGTCGGAGCACTCACTTTCCCCCAGCCAAGTTAAGCAGTGTCGAGCGTGGTTACCACTTGGATGGGTGACCGTTTGCGCGCCTTGGCTTCAGTACAGTAACCCAGTTTACCCAACTGTAAATGGGTACCTGCCCTCTTTAGGGTCAGGGGGTGTAAAGCAGCAAGGGAGAGGAGATGGGCGTCGCCCTCAATATGCTGGCCCTAGAGAAGTGAGGTCTCTGACACCTCGCTCCCCTACGACCACATAGGTTATGGGACACCTTTACCTTTACCTTAAATACAAAATAAAGTACGGTTACATCACGCGACCTAACCTTGCGCAGTTCAAATATGATTTGAATTAGGTAAAAGTCCTTTGGATGAAACTAAAAATCGTTGTCCCCTGTGGATACGCACGCAGAACGTCTTGCACACAAAGTTAAGACCTGTTCCGCAGGCCATTGTGTTCCGGTGGGAACGGATGACAAAAATTACAAAACTGCATACACACGGGAACTGGACGTAAAAAAGCACATGAGTAATTATTCCACTATCCGCGAAATAAATAAATTTTTGAAAAAAATCCTGCCCACAATGTTAAAACCACTTCCACGTTTTTTCGGTAGAGTAGGTCATTGTGTGCCGGTGGGAACGGATGATAAAATTTACAAAAGCGCATAAACACGGGGACTAGTTGTTAATAAAGCACTCCAGGGCTCATTCCATTATTATCGAAATATAGATGAATTTGAGAAGAAGAAAAAATCAAGGGTTATACTACACGACTGCCCTCCATTTAAATGAAGTTGGATTTCTGGGGGGATGAGGAAGAGGAATATTAGTGGTGATGATGATGATGGTGATGATGATGATGATTTTTTGACGATGGTGATGCTAATAATGATGACAATAAGCAAATAGAAGAGCATAAGAAACAACCCCAATCCCTAATCAACCAACAGCAACAATAACAACAAATAACATACACCTTTCACTGCAGCAGTGTGTGTGTGTGTGTGTATGTGTGTGTGTGTGTGTGTGTGTGTGTGTGTGTGTGTGTGTGTGTGTGTGTGTGTGTGTGTGTGTGTGTTCGTGTGTGTGTGTGTGTGTGTGTGGTGTGTGTGTGTGTGTGTGTGTGTGTGTGTGTGTGTATCGGTGGTCTAGATCTGAGAGGTAACGCATCAGCCTAGAAAGCGAAAACCTCGAGTTCGATCCCCGTTTGTGCCCTGTTTCCCCCATCCACTAAATCGTGAGTGGTGGTCTGGGTGCTAGTCTTTCGGATGAGACGATAATCCGAGGTCCTGAGTGTAACACACTTTAAGCGCATGTTAAAGATCCCACGGCCACGGCAAGAGAGTTGTTCCTGGCAAAATAGTATTATGCAGAAAAAAGCCACTCTGGTAGGAAAAAACAAAGACACACGCAGACAGGAAAAGAAACAAAAATTAATAATGGGTGGCGCTGCTCTTGTGGCGACGCGTTCTCTCCGGGAAGAGAAGCCCGAATTTCAGGCAGAGATATCTGCCTTGGTTTGTTGGGGTGAGGGGGGTGGGGGGGTGCAATACTTTATCCAAAAAAAAATTGTCACTGCCTGCTTTCAGAGAGAGAGAGAGAGAGAGAGAGAGAGAGAGAGAGCAAACTCAAACGTGTTGAAGCACGTGCCATACTCTCTCAAACTTTACAAAAACGAAGGAAGAAGGGGGGAAAGGGGTGGGAAGCTTTTTTGTTTTTGGTCGTGTGTTTGTGTGTGTGTGTGTGTGTGTGGTTTTTTTTTCTCTGTTTCTATTTTTTCTTTGGGGGTCAGTTTTATTATTATTCTTGGTCATGGTAATAATGTAGTTAGATATTATTGATCAAGTTGTTTTTGTTCCTAGATAGATGGCTTGATGAAAAACAAAAAAAGCAAATGCATTGCTTATTCGATGTACCACCTGGAAATAAAAAAAATGACTTGACTTGACTTGACTTTGACACACACACACACACACACACACACACACATGCTTAACGAAGTCACACAACAAGGACTGCAAAACGTGTCATGATCAGTTGTCATGAAACACGTGAAACTCGCGTTTGGTCGAACTAACCCGTGACCTCGATTTTGGTTAAAAAAACCCAAATGCTTTTCTGAGGCAGACGACATTTTAATTAACAAGTACTTGTGGTGGGCTACGGGACTGTAATTAGGTGTTTATTCATTTATTTATTTATTTATCTAAACATTTATTGAAATATCTATATTGCCAAGGTTAAGGGTCAAATGCATCTTCCTTTGAACTTTTTTGTATGGTTCCCCTTCAATTCTAAAAATAAAACGCGAGTGATTGGACGGTTATCAAGAAAATTGACAACAGCAATGGCGTCGGACTTCGTGTTACCTTACAATTATTGTGTTATTGATTGTCATTTTTATGTGTTTGTGGAACGAATTTCAGCGATATTCCCCCGTGACTATCATTTCGATGTGCTTCGGATTTTCTGTGTGACTTTCTGTGGTGTGAACAGTTTGGCGCTGAAATATTTAACGGATTTTGAGGAAAAGACGGTTTCTGTGTGTCCCAACTCTCTGCAATTCTCTGCAGCATGGTTCCAAATGTTGACTGTTGGTCATTAAAGGAGGAGAAGGAGGTGGGGGAGGAGAAGAGGAAGAAGATGAGGATGCTTGGAGAACTCGACATCGGGAACGAAGAATGATGAATGCACAACGTAAGAAATATCCAGGGTATCATTGTATTTGAGGTAAGTTTATGATAAATGACCTGTCACGTGTGGTTGATTTTCATTCGTCAAATTGTTCAACGATTAATCGGTATCTACGATCGATTTATCTCATTATCTCTCTATCAGTTCATGTTTCTATCTATTTATTGTACGTTTTGTGTGACAATGGTAGCCGTACAACATCGATTTTCTGTAGTCAGAAGACGTTTATAGAAATAGTGACCATTGTATTTTTGTCTTGTTGTTGTATTTGTCGTGCTGCTACTATTGATTATAAAATCGATTAGAATTTGAAAATCAGTGGAGGGGAAATCTACTTCTTGTAATGTTTCGTTTTCAGTTTTAAACAGTTACTGCACGTGGTCAAGGCACGATGTATATCGAGTGATGGTTTTAAGGGTTGTGTAAGACATTGATGATCAATAGCCGCGTTGCAGTTAAGGTTAAAGGAATTTCACGATGTGCATTTCAACACGATCATCACACATGTTTTGCTGTATAAATGTCCCAGAAATTTGCATCGAGAGTAATTTGTATAGCGTTGTAGTAGCCATTTAACACCCCCCAAAAAAAAACAACAACAACAAAAAACAAAAACCCACCAAATCCGAGACTGCTTAGAACAAATGATTAACAAAGAACACACACATACATACACGCACACACGCACGCAAGCACGCTCGCGCGTGCGCGCACACACACACGCACGACACACACACACACACACACACACACACACACACACACACACACACACACACACACACACACAGAGGGAGGACTGTACGTGTAAGTTGCCGGTGAGCCATCTGATGATCTGTGTTTTATTTTAGTTTGTTTATTTCCCGGTATGTTGTGTTATTTTGATTTTGTTTTAGGGCTTTAAGTAACATCAAATGAAATGGAATTTTGTCTTATGGTCCGTCTTTGTTGTTTTTCTTAAATACTTTCATATCAGAGATTCCGCTTTTGATTTTCTTATTGAAATCTCTTTATCATTTATTATTTCCATCTTCATATTGACTGGATTTTTTGTCTTTTTGTTTTCTTCTAGTTTATTTATTTGCTTATAAAATGTATCTGTTCATTCCAGTGGTCGCAATGCGGCTACCTTAATGGTTGCAAAACGGTCGCATACGCGAGCCAAGGAACAAAAATAACAAATCTGCTGATTATTATATGTGACACCCCTCCCTCCCTTTTGCTCTTTTGCCTCTAATTATCCATTTCTTAGTTAATTCGTTCATTTTTCCCCCTCACTGATTGATTAATTGATTGATTTGTTTGTTGTCATTTTCATGCCCACATGTATACCGATCAAACACGATTTAGAGAGAGTAGGTTGAAACCCGATGAATTGTTATAAGTAGCCCCCTCCCACCCCCCCCCCCCCCCCCCCCCCCCCCCAAACCCGCATAGCCTACAACCAACTATGCACAATCGCTGGGATATCGGGAAGAATCGAGACGAATGAATAGCTACTGCCACGCCGTGTGCATCCATCCCCCACCCAAACAAAACAGACACCAACCCCCCACCAAAGCACGCACGCACATACACACACACACGCGCGCGCGCGCTCGCACGCACACACACAAGCACATCAAAACCCATACCCCCACCTCTCCTTTGAAAAAAATCTGATTAAAAACAAACCAAACAGAAAACCAGTGCTGAAAATAATTCAGTGGTTTGAGTTAGTTGTGGTCCGGGGTTAATCTCTGTCGTTTACTTGGGTTATGTTTCCCCGCTGTTCCAGTCTTCTCTGTAAGTCTTTCACTAGTTTCAGATGGGTCTAAAACACCGAACATATCCGTGACTTTCTGTACACACACATAAAAAACCCTAACCTTTCTTTTGTCGAAGAGTTTGGGTTTTTTTTCCCCCATTCCTCTGCTGGAGCTTCGAGGTACACCAAAGGTGAGATTGCGTACGCGACTGTTTTTGTCCAACACGAAGGTAGCTGCATTCCGATTTCGGGGATGCATGCTGGGTTTGTTTGTGTTTCCGTAACCCACCGCACGCTGACACGAAACACGGGATCTTTAACGTGCATATTTGATCGTCTACATGTGTATATATACACGGCTCAAAATTAAAGCACCGGCTGGCCTTCACTTAACATGGGAGGCCGAACACCCCCCCCCCCCCCCCCCTTTTAATCACCAGACCGTGCTGAGACTCGAATCCACAATTTCATGGAGCCATGGGATTGAAGTCGAACGGTCTTAGCCACTCGTCTATAGCATCCGTGTTTAGTCAAAGTGAAGGCCAGTTACTTAGGCCTACTGCGTGTGTTGTTGGCCCAGCCAGGCCATAAGCTGTGTGGCTTATTGGTATAAGCTAAGCGCCAAGGCCTGCATTAAATTGCTATGTTGCAATATGTTGAGATCGTCTTCAACCATGACAGGCTCTTAGCACAACAACCAGCTCTGTCCTTTTAGGGGGGGGGGGGGGGGGGGGGGGGGGGGGGGGGGGGGGGGGGGGGGGGGACGGGATAGCCTAGTGGTTAGAACTTTTGCGCTGGCAATCTGACGACCCGGGTTCGATTCCTGTTCAAGGGGATATTTTGCCCCTGGAGTTAACATCAGTGCAGACTCCACTTTCCGTCCTTCGGATGAGACTAGAAACCGAGGAGGCCCCGTGTGCGAACGCATGCAGAACATCTTGCGCACACGTTAAATCCTGTTCCGCTTTTCGTAAGAGTAGGCCATTGTGTGCCGGTGGGAACAGATGACAGAAGTTACAAAACCGCATACTCACGGGGACTGGATGTAAAAAGGCACATACGTGCTTTTCCCATTATCCTCGATATAATAGAGTTAAATAAAATAAATAAATAAATAAGTAATAAATAAAGAAAGGAAACATCATCTGAAGTCGGAGTATTGTAATCTTTATAGCGAGATATTAATAGAAAAAGAATCCTGCACGCAGAATTTCTCATCCAGCTTGTACTCTCATAGCGATTCTCAGATTGGACGAGGGAGTCACCAGTGCATGTTCTGGGAGACTCCCTAAGAATGATTAACCTTGAGAACGCCCAACAACATACCAGCCTAGTCTGTTTGTTGTATGGATGACTGTAACATACCCTGCGGGAAGACCGAGGATCCCTCGGGCAGTTAAAGTGTAAAATATCCAAAATTTATACATTCTTTCACAAAAACTGAGACGACCAAACCTTTACCCCTGGCCCCTTTCATTGAAACCAAGCAAACCTTAAAGTGCCTTCTTTTGAGAAACGTTGAATGACGCCGGTAAGATTTCCAGCCGTGATAGTCCCAGTTTGAAATAAAGCCTCCCCCCTCCCTCCTCTCTCTCTCTCTCTCTCTCTCGTCAGATAATAATTATGAACCGCGTTTTATCGAATGCGTGTTTATGGCTACCCCGCATATTATTCCCCTGCTTGCATTTTAAGTGAAAGTAAGTGGGTCACGGTACTTTCTCCATTTTAAGAGCTGTCTCGAAAATGATAATTTATCATTTTAAAAAGAAAAAAAATGTTGATTCCCACCTCCACCCCCAACCTCCTCCTCTCTGCCATTTGTATTTGTGAGTGTGTGTGTGTGTGTGTGAGGGAGAGAGAGAGAGAGAGAGAGAGAGAGAGAGAGAGAGAGGGAGGGAAGGCGGGTGAAAATGTTTATCCTTCAGACGATTATTACCCTGAAGTGTGGGGTCTTTTGTTTCTGTAAGTTTATCGCAATTTCATGTGGGTGTGCTGAGTTTGATTGTAAGGTAGAGGATCCCTCTGAAAGTTCTTTCCCAGGCTGCTCGTGCAAGGGCAAAGTAAAACTTTTGATTACGTCATAAGAGTATTTATGTCATTTTAAGCTATGACACCAAACTGAAGTTTCTACGTCATCTGGGTAATACAATAACTGACCAAGAAAAGGGCAACCCTAGGCTGTTTCTGACATCGACCATGGAGCTTAAAAATCGCGATTTTCGAGGCATGATCTATTACGACCCGGAAAGGGGCTTATCACGAATCTCACAAAAAACTTGTGTGAAGCTTTTGGGTCCATTGCTCCAGGTAAATCGACTGTGAGCAGGTGGTTCCGGGAGTTTGGATATGGTAGGTCATTTTAATGATGAGAACTGTTGTATCCAACTTGTTTCTGCTGCCACCCAAGAGAATGCCACCCATGTCCAAGAACTGATCAGAGAAGATGCACGAATCATTTGCAAAGATCGTCAAGACCATACTTGGAATGGGCATGTCTAGTCTGCCTTGAATAAGATTTTACACCATCAGCTAGGTGTCCACAAGCGATGTGCTAGGTGGGTGCCACCTCAGCTGACTGAAGAGCAGAAGGGGTAGGGTGCAATGGTGCTTGACTATGCTTGAGAATTACGACAGTGGACGCGCAAAATCGACGTGGAACATGGTAATTGGTGATGAAACCTGGGTGTACCAGTTTGATCCTGAGACGAAGGAAGGCCCAGTCGTCAGTATGGCTCTTTCCAGGAGACACCCCGCCTCTAAAACTCAAAAGATGGAGGAGCACCGGTAAACAGATGGTTGCCTCGTACATTGCCAAAACCGGACACATCGCAATCATTCCATTGGAGGAAAGGCGCACCGTGACCGCAGATTGGTACGTGCATCAATGCCTGCCTTAAGTGCTGCACGCTGTGTGTACCCGACGTCTTAAGTCCAGCATCACCCTTCATCATGACATTGCCCCTGCCCATACTGCTGCAGCCACCAGGGAGTTCCTTGAGACGGGATGGATGTGATATTGTTTTGGTATGCATCCCAGGGCACATGGGCATTCGGGGCATCGAAACAGTTGACCCACTCGCCAGGTGTGCCATGGAGAAGGACATTTCTAGGTCTACCGTGCCATACACAGACCTGAAACTTGAAAGCGAACTGTACACCCAGACCCTCTGGCAGGAGGAATGGAACGCTCAGACGGACAACACACTTTTCCAGATTAGCCCTAGCCTGAAAGTTCTCCCTCTGTGTGCCAAAAACCAAAGGGAAGCAACAGTGCTCACCAGGCTACACACGGGTCATTCTCATATCACCCACGTTCATTCGCTTAAAGGGAGAGGGAACCCCATGGTGTGCGACGTGGGATGTGCGGGTAACCATCAAGCATCTGCTTCTGGAGTGTCGACATGTCTAGGATATTAAGCACAAGCATTTTTACTGCAGACTCCGTAAAGATCCTTTTTCGTGATGTTCCATCTGACACCATTTTTGACTTCCTGATAGAATCGGGCTTTTCCCGTATATTTGAGTGAAAGTGTTTTAGTTCGTCACTAAGAGTAAAGGTTGTTTTAAGGAATCTGGTTTTGGTTTTATCTCATTTTATGTAACCCGGTTGATACGGTTTTTCCTACAACGCGGTGCCCGTCCTGGGTTGACCCTTATGGTTGACCAGGGCATTGATACAGGATATGACAGCAGAGTTGAATTTATACCCTGTTTTAATCTGTATATAGTTGCAGTTTTAATCCGAGCTTTAAAAGTTGACGAGGTGACATCCCTGATATGGCCTCTGTGGTCGGCAGGGCTTTAAACAACAGGATTGGATTGGATCGGCCATTATGTGCCAGTGAGAAAAGGTGACAGCATTAAAAAAAACCCAAACCTGCATGAACATTGGTGTCGTGTTTAGACGTCATCCCCGAATTCGGAATGCTGCTACCTTAATGGTGGAAATAAAACGGCCACATACGCAGAATCTCAACTTTGGTGAACCCTGGAGTTCTAGCCGAGGAAAAGGACCCCCCCCCCCCCTCCCCCCCCTCCCCCCCCCCCCCCCCCAAAAAAAAGCCCCCAAAACCCACAACAAAACAAACCAACAACAACAACACCACAAAACACAACCAAACCCAACAACCAACAGCCCCAAAAAACAACCAAAAAAACAAACAACCCCAAACTAAAACAAAGACCCCCCCCCTCTCCCCCCCCCTCTCCCCCCCCTCCCCCCCCCCCCCCCCCCCCCCACACACACACACACACCAAAACAATCTCTCCTAGAGTTAACATTTTCTCCGAATCCATTCCCTTTCAGGTTTTTTTTTTCTTCTTTCGCTCGAAGAAACTACGAGTGAAGATTCCCGTTTGCGAATGGTTGCAGAGCACTTTACGCACATGTCAAAAGCCTGTTGTATATAGAAGAAAAGCTATAGCTCTGCTGAGGTAATGCGATATGGACGACACGAATGATAATGATTATACTCGGCACACACACACACACACAAAACACCATTTTTGTTAGTTTTGAAAAGAACATGCAACACCGTGCGCATAGCTTTTATTGTAAACTGTTGGTTGTGTCACTGCGATCCGTTACGTATCCCTCTTCCGAAAAGGTGATTTGATTTGAAAAAAATGTCTTTGAAAAATCAGGAAGTCGTATGTCTTCAGTTTTTCATATATCGATTAACAACGCTGGATCAGTGGTCTAGAGGTAACGCGCCTGTCTAGAAAGCGAAAAGTCCGGGTCGGAAGTGTGCGGTGGTTCGAATCCCGTTTGGGCCCGAAAATGTTCCCCCATCCATTAGACCATGAGTGGTGGTCTGGGCGCTAGTCTTTTGGATGAGACGATAAACCGAGGTCCCGTGTGTTACACAAAATTATTCAGGGCACGTAAAAGAACCCACGGCAACTAGAGAGTTGTCCCTGGCAAAATTCTTAGAAAAAAGCCATTCTGATAGGGAAAGAAATACAGTTGCAGACACAAAAAAAAGAGAAAAAAGAAGGGTGGCGCTGCTCTTGTGGCGACGCGCTCTCCCCCGGGAGAGCAGCCGGAATTTCACGCAGAGAAATCTCGTGACTTAAAGTGGTATAAATAAATAAATATATATATAAACAAATAAATAAATAAACGCTACAAATGCTAGATAAGACGGTATACTTCTTTCTTTTTCGTCATCGAACTCTCAGACAGCAACTATTGTTGTCTTCCCATAATGAGCGAAAATACGTTGCGCTGCCGTAAGTCTCCTGACAAGTCAGGCCCGGCGCATCCAACTTTTGGCATGGGAGAGAAGTGTTATCTTCAAGTCTTTCTTGGAAAATGAAAGGGCAGGAGAATAGACAAAGAAGGCAGAAGATAAACTAGAATGAGGTGACATGGGGGGAAAAAAAGCAAGAGAGAAACAAAAGAGAGGGATAGAAAAGAGGGAGCTCCGAGCACGTAATTTCCAGAAGGCGGGGATGGTATACTGTGAGTTCTTGTGGCATCCTCACAAAGGGTGATGGTATAATATTATAAAGACATGAAGAATTTTGGTATTACAGGCCTGATTTCGTTGCATTTTGTTTTAGGTTGAGGTGGTTCTTGCTTGAAGTGGATGTGCTATATTCCCCAGAAGGGTAGAGGGGAAAGTGAGAGGGGCCTAGTTGACTGTACTGCTGTTAGGCCTCATGACTAGTAGTAGTAGTAGTAGTGGTAGTAGTAGCAGTACTGTACTGCTGTAGTAGTAGTAGTAGTAGTAGTAGTGGTAGTAGTGGTAGTAGTAGCAGTGCTGTAGTAGTAGTAGTAGTAGTAGTAGTAGAAGTAGTACTGTGCTACTACTACTACTACTACTACTACTACTACTACTACTACTACTACTAGAGGCTGTAGTAGCTGCAGTAGTTGTAGTTGTAGTAGTAGTAGTAGTAGTAGTAGTGGCGGTGGTGGTGGTGGTGGTGGTGGTGGTGGCGTAGTGGTGGTGGTGGTAGTAGTAGTAGTAGTGGTGGTAGTAGAAGTAGTAGTAGAGGCTGTAGTAGTTGCAGTAGTTGTAGTAGTGGTGGTGGTGAAGGTGGTGGTGGTGGTGTGGTGGTGGTGGTAGTAGTAGTAGTAGTAGTAGTAGTAGAAACAGCAGCAGAAGTAGTAGTGGTGGTGGTAGGAAGTAGCAGCAGCAGCAGTAGCAGCAGCAGCAGCAGCAGTAGCAACAGCAGTAGTAGTAGTAGTAGTAGTAGTAGCAGTAGAAGTAGTAGTAGAAGCAGAAGCAGAAGTAGTAGTGGTGGTGGTAGGAAGTAGCAGCAGCAGCAGTAGCAGCAGCAGTAGCAGCAGCAGCAGTAGCAGCAGCAGCAGCAGCAGTAGCAACAGCAGTAGTAGTAGCAGTAGAAGTAGTAGTAGAAGCAGAAGCAGAAGTAGTAGTGGTTGTGGTAGGAAGTAGCAGCAGCAGTAGTAGTAGTAGTAGTAGTAGTACATATAGTGGTAGTAGAAGTAGTAGTAGAAGCAGCAGCAGAAGTAGTAGTGGTGGTCGTAGGAAGCAGCAGCAGCAGCAGCAGCAGCAGCAGCAGCAGCAGCAGTAGTAGTAGTAGTAGTAGTAGTAGTAGTAGTAGTAGTAGTAGTAGAAGTAGTAGTAGAAGCAGCAGCAGAAGTAGTAGTGGTGGTGGTAGGAAGAAGAAGAAGCAGCAGCAGCAGCAGCAGCAGCAGTAGTAGCAGTAGTAGAAGCAGCAGCAGTAGTAGTAGCAGCAGTAGTAGCAGTAGCAGCAGTGGTAGTAGTATGAGGGCTTGTGGATATTTTTGAGCGCGAGGAATATTATGGGTTAAAGGATCAGTCGTCTCTTTTTGGAAAGACTGGCGATCATTTGCTTTTTTTTTTTTTTGGGGGGGGGGGGGGGGGGGGGGGGGGGGGCGCTAGAGATATATATTTTTTCCTTTTCCCGAACACTTTGAAATGAGCGGTAATTCTCCAGTGTTAGAGATTGTATATTTCTGTTTAAAACTTGGTAGACATTTTGTTCCCCATTGTTAAGAAGAGGACGCAATGTAAATCTAGTTTCTGAGGATTTGGAAATAACAGTTCCCTTTTTGAAGGTTGAAAATAGTTACGTGTCTACACGTACGCACGCACACACACACACACACACTCGCACTTACGCACTTACGCACGCACACACACACTGTCTGTGTCTGTCTGTCTGTCTGTCTGTCTGTCTGTGCTGTCTGTTTGTCTCTCTCTCTCTCTCTCTCTCTCTCTCTCTCTCCTCCTCCTCTCTCTCTCTCTCTCTCTCCTCTCTCTCTCCTCTCTTCTCTCTCTCTCTCTCTCCTGGAACCTGGAGAAAATAGAAAGCTGCACTTTGTACTGAAATACGAACGTGCGTGCGTGCGCATGGATTTGAAATATGTTGTTCATTATGTTTAAGGAGAGTTGCATGCATGTAAATGATTTGAGTGCAAGCGCTTCGATTTGTCTGTTTTTACAAGATTCAGCGCTATATAAATTACATATATTATTATTATTATTATTATTATTAAATAATATACGTCAGATATAAGCTTTATATTTTCGCAGTACACCGCAAAGCCGCACCCCCCCCCCCCCCCCCCCCCCCCCCACCCCCCCCACACACACACACACACTCTCTTTCTCCACCCCACTCCACACCGACCTCCCAAAGTAGACGTGTAATAAAAGCGGAAAATTTGTTTACCGCTTCAACTTGACAGTATTCCGAAATGTACTATTATACACTGACAAAAGATCGACCTGACGGAAGAACTAGAGCATGACAGAAAGAAGCAGGACGATGAATGGTTTGGAAAAATGCACACAGCTATCATATTAATAACAAGTAGAAAGAGCAGTCACTCGGCATAACATTTGCGCGCACATACACACATACATATATACACACACTCGCACGCACACACTCGCAAAAACACACACACACGCGCGCGCGCGCACACACACACACACATACATACACACACACAACACACACCCGCGCGCGCGCACGCGCATGCAAATACACACTTATTCAGACTGACGACATATCGCGCACAAAAGCAAGGCACAAACATGCACGTAAGCCAAAAGTATCTCATCCCCCCCCCCCCCCCCCTCCCCCTCTCCCCGAAAAGCAAATCCTAATCAAGAACCAATGATAGAGTTTAAAAAAAAAACACCAACAAAAACCACACACACATACGTAAGCAGGCCGGCACGCATGCTGGCACGCGCACGCGCACGCGCGCGCGCGCACACATACACACACACAAACACACACACACACACACACACACACACACACACACACACACACACACAACACCCTCACTCCTCGTCATGCATCCTTCCACGGTACACAACTTCGTTTAACATCAAGGACTAGTTTAGCACAGGTGACTTCCCTTGCACTACTGTGCCTCCCTTGCTGTCGCCGAGACAGAAGCTCGGTACTTGGTCAGAGCACTCGCTTTCCCCCAGCCAAGGTTAGACAGGATCGAGCGTGGTTACCAAAGTGGATGGGTGACCAGTTTGCGCGCCTTGGCTTCAGCACAGTCTCCCAGTTCACCCAGCTGTAAATGGGTACCTGCCCTCTTAAGTGTCAGGGAAGGTTATAGCAGCGAGGGAGAGGAGACGGGCGCCGCCCTCAATATGCTGGTGCTTAGAGAAGTTGAAGTCTCTTGATGCCTCGCTTCCCTACGACCACAGAGGTTATGGGACACCTTTACGTTTATAGTTAGTGAGTTGGTGTTCTGGGGTAATGCACCGGTGTAGAAATCGGAAAGTTCAAGTCCCCGTTTGAGCCCGTATTTTCTTCCCCCCATCCGCTAGACCTTGGGTGCTAGTCTTTTAGATGAAGCAGACAAACCCGTGTCCCGAATGCGACAGGCATTCAGCGCACGTCAAAGAACCCACGGCAGCAAGAGAGATGTCCCTGGCAAGATTTCGTTTCAAAAAGTCATTCTCACGGGGAAAAAACGCAAACAGACAGGAACTTTGAATTTGTAAAAAGATTAAAAAAAAGAAAAAGAATTCAAGTCTTTTGGGTGAGACTATAAACCAAGGTCCCGTGTGCGAACGCACGCAGAACATCTTGCGCGCACGTTGTAAATCCGACCCTCATTTCGAAAGAGTAGGCCATTATGTGCTGGTAGGAACGGATGACAGAAATAGCCATAAAAACTGCAGGAACACAGGTGTCGTGTTTACACACCATCTCTGATGTCGGAATGCGGCTACCTAGATGGTAGTGGTGGTAGTAGGGGGGGGGGGGGGGGGGGGGGGGGGGGGGGGGGGGGGGGGGGGGGGTAGAGGGAGGTTGCATACGCAAAAATCTCACCATTTGTGAACCTCGGAGCTGTAGCCGAGGAACAAGAAAAAAAAAAAATGCAAAAAAATTAAAGAAGGTGACGGAGATCTTGTGGCGTCATACTCTAAGTTTTGCCTAGAGAAATCTGCCGGTTTAAAAAAAAAAGTTTAAAAAATTCTTTTATTTCGAGGATAAGGGAATAAGCACTGATGTGCTTTTTTTCATCCAGTCCCCGTGTGTCTGCAGTTTTGTAAATTTTGTCATCCGTTGCCACCGGCACACAATGGCCTAGTCTTCCGAAAAGCGGAACGGGTTATAACCTGTGCGCAAAATGGTCTGCGTGCGTTCGCACACGGGACCTCGGTTTATAGTCTCCACTGAAAGTGGTATATAATAACTGTCTGTCTTTCCTCGGCAAGAGTTCGGGGTTCACCAGTGGTAACATTTTGTGCCGATTTCGATTTTAGGGATATGAAAAGAATGAAAAAAGATGACAACCCCAGCCTCACCCCACCTCACCTCACTCACTCACACACACACACACACACACACACACCACCACACACAACACACACACACACACACAACACACACACACACACACACACACACACACACACACACACACACATTAAAGAAAGATATGTATTTGAGATAAAATTCTTGATACATTGTATTGCAAGCAGAGGCATACAAGAAAAGATATTGTATTTGAGATAAAATTCTTCTTCTTCTTCTTCTTCTTCTTCTTCTTCTTAGCAGAGGCAGAGGCATACAAATAACTTTTTGCTGGGTCCCTTCTCATTGTGGAATCTATTGGAATGAGTTGGTTGATTCTTTAGCTAAACAAGGTGCCTCTGATTGCAACATTGAAACGTTTGATTCAAATCTCGCATTGTCCTTGCATGAAATTAATGCTAAATTGATGAATTGTATGCATTCCAAAATGAATAAAGCACACTTTGAAAACATTTCTTGCTCACGAAAGTAGAAATTTTAATATAATTTATAGAATGAGGCTAAATGCATTGAATATCAAATACTCTAAAAAATATGACATGTTGCTGTTCTCAGTCTCTTTCAATCCACCATTTATTGTTTGATTGCCCAATCCTAACTGACATGTTTAAAAGGAAAGGAATAGATATTCATAAAAAAAAATATGCCACTGTTCAAGTTTTACATGACTCTCAGCAGTTCATAACATCAGTTGCTGAGATTATATATTCTTCCCCAGTAAGACCTCTACTGTAGATAGTTGTGAGAATATAAACAAAACCAAAACACACACACACACAGTCATTCGGATGGGACTGTAAACCGAGGTCCCGTGCGCGAACACACGCAGACCATCTTGCGCACTCGTTAAAACCTGGTCCGCTTTTCCTAAGAGAAGGTCATTGTGTGCCGGTGGGAACGGATAACAAAATGTACAAAATTGCATACACACGGGGACTAGATGTAAAAAAAAAGCACACAAGTGCTTATTCCGTTATCCTGGAAATAAAATAATAAATATCCCCTTCCCCCAAACGCGCTAATCACAAATCAGTCCACGGTACACAACTCTTTATCATGATTATCCCCCAAGACAAGTTAGTTTAGCAACGATGACTTCCCTTACACCAGTGTTCCGACCATCCCGTAATCTGCAGAGGAAACTTAGTGCCTTGGGTGTTTATGTCGCGAGCAGTAAAAAACCATCTTGTAACTATTACTGAAAAATATCTCCAGCTGACTTTGAGGACCAGTTTTTGGTGATAATGAACAGAGGTGACGATCTTAAAGAACTGCCCGAAATAAAAATAAAGTAGAGTTATTAGAAAACCCAATGTCACCCAGGGGACGCGATAGCTCAGTGGACAGAGCACTCGCTTTCTTTTCCCCAGCTTAAAGTTAAGCAGCATGGAGCGTGGTTACCACTTGGATGGGTGACCGTTTTGCGCGCCTTGGCTTCAGTACAGTCCCCCAGTTCACCCAGCTGTAAATGGGTACCTGCCCTCTTTAGGGTCCGGGAAGGTAAAAGCAGTGAGAGAGAGGAGATGGGGGGTGCTGCCCTCAATATGCTGGCCCTTGAGAAGTTGAGGTCTTTGATGCCTCACTCCCCTACGACCATATAAGTTATGGGACACCTTTACCTTTACTGTCACTCAAAAAATCAGAAAGCGAATCTTTTTTTTTTTTTATGCAATCGGAGCATAGCATCGTTAATTTATAAACTGGGTCCCTCCTCTGTGGGGATGCCTGAGGCCTGTTAGTATAGATAGCATACCCACCTTCTGGACTTTCTGTGATAGAAATTCCGTCTTTCCTATCCCTCTCTTTGTTTTTTAAATAATAATATAATAATAAAATAATAATAATACGGAATTTATACAGCGCATTCTTGCAAAAAACCCCAACCCCAAACAACCAAATCAAAGCGCTCCTCTTCATCCTAGTCTTTCACATGCAGCCATTTACAATTAATAGATTTTACAAATTCAATGTAAACCCACGCCCCTACCGTTTTACTTTACAATCCACCACACACCGCGAGGGCCCCCCCCCCGCCCCGAGCAGCGGGGACTGGCCCGCACACAATGTGCCCCTTGAGAAGGTTGAGGTCTTTGATGCGCTCTTGCTAGGACCATATAAGTATGGACACCTTTACGAACTGTTCTGTACTCAACTTTGGCAATTAAAAGGAATCTTTTGCAACGTGAGACAGGTATCGTTAATTAGAAATAGAGGCGTCTCTCTGGGGATGACTGAGGCTTCTTTAAGATAGGATAGCATCACCACCTTCTGGACTTTACTTCTAAAAATTCGTCTTTCCACCCACCTTGTTTCTGCTTGTGCCAATTTCTTCCGCTCAACTTTTTTGCCTTCGATTTCGATTTTCTGCCTTCTTGGTCCATTCTCCTCCCCTTTTTCCCCCCCCCCCCCCCCCCAGAAAGACTTAAAAGATAAAAATTCTCTTCCACGTCGAATTCAGACGCGCAGGGAGTTGTATGCCATGTCGGACGCTTAACCCGCAGCGCAACGCAATTATTATTTCGCTCATGTGACAGACAACAGTAGGTGCTGTCTGAGCGTTCGACATCGACGACACAAAGAAATTGATACTTCAGTCGCGGAAAACAAAACGATGTGTTTAGCTTCAAAAATAATGTCAGCTCAACAGTTAAGTGATCTGCATTACTTGCTGAGTGCCAGAAAACGGTATGGATTGTTCTAGAACGTTGAATGATGCTTAAGACATTTTGTGTAAGTAGAAAATAATCATCTCGTTGGTATGATACAAATGACTGTAACTTGACCGGCAGGTTGACTCTTGTAAGTTGATGTCAAGAGTTGATATTTTTTGGCTTTCATTTCAGTATCAGACGTTAGCCAGTAGTCAATACATAATTGTGTGTGTGTGTGTGTGTGTGTGTGAAATAAGTCTGTCTTCTAGTCAATGGTCTTTAAAACATTGAATACATACATTGGTGTATGGTGTGGGTGTGCGTGGGTGTGTTCGCACACGCACGCACGTGGGTGTGTTCGCACACGCACGCACGTGCGTGTGTACGTGTTGCGTATGTGCGTGCGTACATAATAAGTTTTTATGTCTTTTAGTCAATGGTATTTGTTTTTTTAAAATAATGTGTTCACAATTGGTGTGTGTGTGTGTGTGTGTGTGTGTGTGTGTGTGTGTGCGCGTGCGTGCGCGCGTGTATGTGTGTGTATGTGTGTGTGTACGCATGCGCGCGTGTGAGTTTGTGTGTATGTGTGTTCGTGACATTTTTATTTGAAGTCATTTTGGAATGTTTTAACCAATATGAAATATAGCTTTTTGTGTCTTGAGATTTTTTATGTGTATCAATCTGCCTGTCAGTTGGGATGACTAAAGTGTTTTTGACTTGACTTGACTTAGCCTATTTTCTCTCATGATCGTACGAGGGCTATGCTATCGCTATCACCACACCATCACAAGAAAATTGTCGAGATTTTAACAAATAAAATTTCAAGGAATGAAGGATACACGGTAGATTGTTGAGTTTAAAAATAAAAATATGCCCGAAAGAAAAGAATGGGGAACTTTGTACTGAAAAATAGTTTAGAGATAACTCTGTACCTCTGATGTAAGCTTGCATTTTACATCACCCATCCCCCCCCCCCTCCCAAAAGAATGTTTTAAAATTTCAAAAAAAATTCCCCCCCCCCCCCACCCCCCGAAAAAAAGAAAACCGCACCCAAATACAAAACAGCCAAATTAAAAAAACCCAAACAAACCCCAACCTCCAAAAGAAACAGAAACCCCGCCCTAAACAGAATGAAAAGGGGGAAAAAAAGTAAATCGTCTTTCTCTCTCTCTCTCTCCTCACTCACACACATACCCACAATCGCGCGCGCGCGCGCACACGACGCACGCACGGACGCACGAGGAGAGAGAGAGAGAGAGAGAGAGAGAGAGAGAGAGGGGGGGGGGGCATAGCAATTCAAGAAAACAGAATGAATGGACCACACGCGTTCTGTTCTCTCTCATCACACACACTAGGAAGGTGGAAATAGCTTTATTTTAATCGTCAACGATGTAAGGACCCTAATCGCCTAAAGGCTGCACCTTAAAACAAAAAGAAGTCATGACTGAGACGTTTGTTGCTACATTGTCTGTCTGTCTGTCTGTCTGTCTGTCTGTGTGCCTGTTTGTCTGTCTGTCGGTCTGTCTGTGTATGTGTCTGTCTGTCTGTCTGTGTGCCTGTTTGTCTGTCTGTGTGCCTGATTTGTCTGTCTGTCTGTCTGCTGTGAGCCTGTTTGCTGTCTGTGTTGTTGCCTGTTTGTCTGTCCTGTCTGTGTGCCTGTTTGTCTGTCTGTCTGTCTGTCTGTGTATGTTGCCTGTTGTCTGTCTGTCTGTATGTGTGCCTGTTTGTCTGTCTGTCTGTCTGTCTGTATGTGTGCCTGTTTGTCTGTCTGTCTGTGTGTGTGCTTGTTTGTCTGTCTGTCTCCATCGTGGTTGTCGACGGTAGACGCGCTCAATGCCAGGCTTCCACGGTTCACCATCTTTCCTCCTTGTCTCTGCCAAGTTCTGCGAGACTCGTGTAGGTCCCAGCTCTTGGGGACGTACATTGCAAGTTAATGCATCAGCAGTGCTGTTGTTGGTGTCAAACAGTTCTTTTCCCTATTCATGCCACCTGCAAAAAGGGTCGTAGGGGAGTGAAGCGTCAGACCTCAACTTCTCAAGGGGCCAGCAAATTGAGGGCGGCGCCCATCTCCTCTCCCTCGCTGCTTTACTTTCCCTGACCCTAAAGAGGGCAGGTACCCATTTACAGCTGGGTGAACTGGGTTACTGTACTAAAGCCTAGGCGCGCAAACGGTCATCCATCCAAGTGGTAGCCACGCTCGATGCTGCTTAACCTTAGCTGGGGGAAAGCGAGCGCTCTGACCACTGAGCTATCCCATCCCCAATGCCATCTGTAGCTGTCGTAATAATTATTTGATTCATTTCCGTGAGAGTTTTCCCATCTTTGTCATTTAGGCTTTGATTTTGTGTGATGACAGGCTACCTACTTTTACTTCTTCTTTTTTTAAGAGAAAATTTGCCAGCGAAAGCGCTTGCTTTTGTCTGTCTCTGAGCATTAGCAATAATTGTTATTTTTGAGCATTAGTTTTCTAACCATAAACTTTTGTTTCTTCCGATCTTTGTTCTTTATCTCTTTTTAAAAAGTTTTCTGTAGTCATATTTTTCTATTTTTCTTTTCTGGCTGTTCTCTTGTTCTTTTGCTAGTAGGAGAATGTCATCACTTAGAAAAAGGTTTCGGTCGATTCTTTCCCTTCAGAACTCAGTTATTTCGGGCAACCTTTGTGTATATCTTTCAACTTGTCAACCCAGCTCTCTCAATAGTAAAGAAAAAAGAATGTGGAACATAGACCTTTACGAGTCACTACCGGCTTTGACTTTGTTTGTTTGTTTTTGTTGTGTTGGTTTCGCGCAAAGAGATAACTTACGTTTGTTCAACATCAGGACTGGATATGAATGCCACTGTTTGCTTTACGTTAAAATCGTTTTCTCAGTTTTTAAGCCTCGAACAATTATTTTCAACGTGATCCTTTCAACTTGAACGATTGTGTTTTTCACGTTGTCAGAGGAGGAGGTTTTAACGGGATAAGTTCTCTTTTTAGTTTCTGTGGAAGAAAAAACAGTTTTCGACTAAATGGAAAGAAAGCCTGGCTTGGATTGTCATGATGATTCACACTGCAGAGCTGCAGTAGAGGTTAAATTCATTACCAGTTGTGGCGGAAGTGTGAGTGTATGTGTGTGTGTGTGTGTGTGTGTGTGTGTGTGTGTGTGTGTGTGTGTGTGTGTGTGGAGAGAGAGAGAGAGAGAGAGAGAGAGAAGAGAGAGAGAGAGAGAGAGAGAGAGAGAGAGAGTGTGATTAGAGTGATAGAGGGAAAGTGTGATTAGAGTGTGTGTGTGTGTGTGTGTGTGTGTGTGAGAGAGAGAGAGAGAGAGAGAGAGAGAGAGAGAGAGAGAGAGAGAGAGAGTGTGTGTGTGTGTGTGTGTGTGTGTGTGTGTGTGTGTGGTGTGTGTGTGTGTGTGTGTGTGTGAGAGAGAGAAGAATGCGAATGCGAATGCGAAAGTTTGATTCATTATAGGCCTTGGCCCCTCATGAAGGGGGTGTGTGTATATAATCAACATTCCAAAACATGCTGCATAAGAAACATTTATGAACAGAAGAATAATACCTCAAGTACAGATAGTATTTCTAATTTTAAAAGCTTTATACATATAAATTGCTAGTCGCTTATTAATGCGTTCGTTAGTAGATGACATAAGTATACAAAGTCTAAACATGGAAGGACAGCTCACATATTTTTGCGGTATCAACTGAGTTCTAAGATCATTTAACATAGGACAACATAATACAAAATGAACTTCGTTATCGACAGACCCCTTACATAATGGACAACGAAGATCTGTAACACAGTGTTGTCTATAGCGAAGATTGTGCACAAACAATTCAGACACTCCAAATCTAAATTTTGTCATAATATGTTTAAGATGTCTATCCATGTTCATTGACAAATAATCGGGAATTTTACCTAATAAACTAAACTGCCTATACAAACTAAAACGATCACTCTCCTGAATATGACTGGAACACTCCTGCCACGTGAGAGAGAGAGAGAGAGAGAGAGAGAGAGAGAGAGAGAGAGAGAGAGAGAGAGAGAGAAGTGAGTGTGAGTGTGTGTGTGTATGTGTGCGCGCGTGCGTAAGGAAGGATCTGTTTCGTCTTTCCATATGGTACAGGACTCTTCTTGTGTGTGTGTGTGTGTGTGTGTGTGTGTGTGTGGTTAATTGTGTGCCACAGATATCACGGCCTGTATGGTTCCAACCTTTTATTCTTCATAAAAAAAATGTTGACGTGACATCCTGCATCGTCAGGCTCTACATTAGTACTGGCTTAGTATAGGCAGCATACTTCTAATCAATAAGAAACGACAACCATGTGAATAGTAACAGCAACCATAATGATAAATAATTATAGCAACACCAGCAGATATAGCTGTCGGGGTCCAAATGATAAAGCATAAAACTTTTAATGACAACAGAGAATAATTACAGAATAGTACTGTCATCTATAACATGACTAGTATTTTTTATATCAATAATGACGATGTTGATGGTGACAATGATAGTGATGATGATGATGATGATGATGGTGATGATGATGGTTACGGCCATGATAATAATGATGATGATAGTAATAAAAATATCGAGAACAATGTTATGGCAACAATAATGGTGATCATGCTGACGAGGATTCTGAAGCTAATAATAATGATAATGATGATAATAATGATATTGATGATGACGATAACAATAATAACAACAATAGTTGTAATAAAATAATGAATAGTGATAATGATAACGACGATGGTGATAATGACAACAACAACAACAACAGTAATAATATATATAATAAACAACAAAACAACAACAACACATAAGAATAATAATAATAATAATAATAATAATAATAATAATATAATAATAATAATAATAATAATGACAACGACAATGATGATAATAACGACGACGATGATGATAACAACGATAATAATTGATAATAATGACAATAACAACAAGAACACAACAACAAGAACAAGAACAACAAGAACAAGAACAACAACAAGAACAACAACAACAATAATAATAATAAATGGAATTTGTATAGTATATGAACAACAACAACACAACAATAATAATACTAACAACAATAAAAACTCAAGCTACTCACGTCAACCTTGCAAAACGTCCACACGCCATCGTTTCCCTGGGCCCGTCACCACTGAGACTGCAGCCAGCCCCCGGCTTGAACACACACACACACACCTTTCACCCTGCCAGCCCAACGAGGAGGCTGGCTTTGATCCCAGCGGCCACCACGCTCCTAGCTCGTGTCTAGCTTGGAGATGCTGGATTCTCAGACCACCGTCCACACACTCTTTTATCATGGGCAGGAGACTGACTCTTCGGGTCAGAGCTACCTGAGATACACACACACACACATACATACCCCTTCTTCCCCTTCTCCCCAGTGCTATCTAATGGACCTCTGTCACTTTTCCCTTCGTACCGCCTTTCTTCTTTTCAAGTTCCGAGATAGGGCGACGACTTCCATCCGTTCCCCTTTTATTAGTTTTGTCAGTTTATCTTAATTTAAAAAAAATATATAGTGGAAAATGTCAGGGATGGTATGTTTATGTTGTTTGGAGCGTATTGCTGGCTTGTGTGTGTGTGTGTGTGCGTGTGTGTGTGTGTGTGTGTGTGTGGTGTGTGTGTGTGTGTGTGTGTGTGTGTGTGTGTGGCTCGTTATGGTTATTATTTTATGAAGAGCAAGGTTTTGTTAAAATCGTTCATTTTGATAGATCTTAGTGATATTTTTGTTTTTGTTGGTTGGTTGAAACCTAGAGAAGGCTTGGTTTGGAGGGAAGTGGGGGGGGGGGGGGGGGGGGCAGGGTTGATGTTAGTTTTTTTTTCAAGTTGTCATTGCTTGGGGGGTAGGGGTGGGGTTGATGTTACAGGTTTTTTTCAAGTTGTCATTTGTCATTGCTTGGGGTGGGGGTGGGGGGAGGGTTGATGTTACAGTTTTTTTTTTTCAAGTTGTCATTGCTTGGGGGGGGGGGGGGGGCAGGGTTGATGTTACAGTTTTTTTTTCAAGTTGTCATTGCTTGGGGGGGGGGGGGGGGGGGGGGGAGGGGGGGGGGGGTTGATGTTACAGTTTTTTTTCAAGTTGTCATTGCTTGGGAAGGGGGGAGGGGGGGCAGGGTTGATGTTACATTTTTTCAAGTTGTTATGCTTAAGGTGGGAGGGGGGGGGGGGGCAGGGTTGATGTTA
This sequence comes from Rapana venosa, assembly GCA_028751875.1. NCBI lineage: Eukaryota > Metazoa > Mollusca > Gastropoda > Neogastropoda > Muricidae > Rapana > Rapana venosa. Next base: position 12,434,192 of record CM054153.1, read on the forward strand.
CAGTTTGTTTTCAGTTGTCATTGTTTCGTGGGGGGGGGGGGGGGGGGGGGGGGGCAGGGTTGATGTTACAGTTTTTTTTTCAAGGTTGTCATTGTTAAGGTGGGGGGGAGGGGGGGGGGGGGGGGCGAGGGGGGGGGGGGGGGGGGGGGGGTTGATGGTTACAGTTTGTTTTTTTAAGTTGTTATTGCTTAAGGTGGGGGGGGGGGGGGGGGGGGGAGGGTGGGTTGGTGTGGTTGTTGTAGTTGGTGGAGGGGGGGGGGGGGGGGGGGGGTTTTGGGGGGGGGGGGGGGGGGGGGCAGGGTTGATGTTACAGTTTTTTTTTCAAGTTGTCATTGCTTGGAGGGGGGGGGGAAGGGTTGATATTACAGTTTTTTTCATGTTGTCATGGCTTGAGAAGTAATTTTTTTGTTACATGTTTGCTTGGAATGCTTTTAATCATCAGACTTAGTTTTTAGAGAAAATCGTCAAGTCAAAAACGCTTTAATCATCCCATGAAGGGCAATTACAATACTGACAGGCACATTGATACTTATAATAATCTCAAACGACACAAGAAAAATACAGGTGTCGGGTATTTGTTATCTGGTATGATCATCATATTATGGCCTCCCAGGTAAAAAAACTGTGATTCTTTTGTTTTTTTGTTTGTGGTTTGTTTTTTTGTTGTTCGTCGGCTAGAGCTCAGAGGTTTGACGCCAACACTGAGATTTTGTGTGTGCGTGTATGCGACTGTTTACCCTCCATTAAGATCGCTGCATACCGTATTCGGGGATGAAACGTGTAATTTAAGAAGAAAAACGACACAGCCTTTCACTGGCTGCTGCCTATATCTTTGATATTATTGTTGGTGTCGTTCTTCTGTGAAGAAGTGTCCGCAATGTGTGGGTTGAGCGGTCGACTGGGGTGTTTATTTTTATTTTATTTTTTATTTTATTCTTTTATATCGAGGATAACGGAATAAGCACTTATGTGCTTTTTTACATCCAGTCCCAGTGTGTATGCAGTTTTGTAAATTCTGTTATCTGTTCCCACCGGCACAAAATGGCCTACGCGTACGAAAAGCGGAACAGGATTTTAACGTGTGCGCAAGATGTTCTGCGTGCGTTCGCACACGGAACCTCGGTTTATAGTCTCATCCGAAGGGTGTTGGGAAGTGTGTGTGTGTGTGTGTGTGTGTGTGTGTGTGTTTGTGTGTGTGTGTGTGTGTGTGTGTGATGATGAGAGAGAGAGAGAGAGAGAGAGAGAGAAGAGAGAGAGAGAGAGAGAGAGAGAGAGAGAGAGAGAGAGAGAGAGAGAGAGAGAGAGCACTGAACGCTGAAAGTAATTTATTGCCATTAACAATACAGTCTTTTTTGGCAAGGAGCACAATATGAACACATTTTAAGCAATATGTCTTTATTGCAGCAAGGAAATAATGAAAACCGAAAGAGCAAAAGGAATCTCCGTTAACTACATTCAACATTAATTGTTATCGCAAGCTTGCACTTACACACACACACACACACACAACACACACACACACACACACACACACACACACACACACACACACGCACACACGCACACACGCACGCACGCACACACACTCACACACTCACACACACACACCACACACACACACACACACCACACACACACACACACACACACACACACACACACGCACACACACACACACACACACACCAGTGTCATATTTCCCCTTTGATTTAAGAGAGAGGGGGGGGGGGGGGAGAGAGAGAGAGAGAGAGAGAGAGAGAGAGAGAGAGAGAAGAGAGAGAGAGAGAGAGAGAGTGTGTGTTTGCGCGTGCGTGCGTGCAGTGTGCGTCCCGGGGCCAACTTAGAGTGCAGAACTGATAGTGACTTAATTCCCCGCCTGTGTGTATTTTGCATGAAAATAAGATTAAATGCACGTTAAAGATCCCGTAGTTCGGGTTAACAATCAGTGGGTTACGGAAACACGAATATACCCAGCATGCACCGTGTACGTGGAGAGGGATGGGCTCCGCCAGATTAAACTTTTTCCAAGGGACACGTGACCTGAAAACTTCAGTGCAGTGCCGCGACAAACTCCTCAGGAAGTTAAGCGAGGAGAAGAGATTGTTGGTTCTGTATGATTCCCATCCGCATGCCTTAGTATCGGTTACAGAAAGCATTCATTCGTCACTCACCATCAGGCAAGTTAATGTAGATTTAATCTCGTACACTTATCAGCAGCCATTACATTTCTTCACCCTTCCACGCATATACCTCCTTTTCCCCCTTTACCTTTCGTAGAGTGAATGTAAAACTTGTCTAATTAATCACCGTGTAGTGAAGTGAAGTGAAGGGGAAGGGATAGCTCAGTGGTCAGAGCACTCGCTTTCCCCCCCCAGCCAAGGTTAAGCAGCGTTGAGCGTTGTTACCAAGTGGATTGGTGGACCGTTTGCGCACCTTGGCTTTAGTACAAGTCCCCCAGCTCACCCAGCTGTAAATGGGAACCTGCTGCCCTCTTAAGTGTCAGGGAAGGTAAAGCAGCGAGGGAGAGGAGATGCGCGTCGCCCTCAATATGCTGGCCCCTTGAGAAGCTGAGGTCTCTGACGCCTCGCTCTCCTACGACCTTATAGGTTATGGGACACCTTTATCTTTACTTTAGTGAAGTGACGTTACACTAATGAGGAGAAGACAGTGGATTTGAGCGTTTCTGGGCTGTAGAGGACGGGATAGCTCAGTGGTCAGAGCACTCGCGCTCCGCAAGCGAAGGTTAAGCAGCATTGAGCGTTGTTACCAAGTGGATTGGTGGACCGTTTGCGCGCCTTGGCTTTAGTACAGTCCCCCAGCTCACCCAGCTGTAAATGGGAACCTGCTGCCCTCTTTAGGGTCAGGGAAGGTAAAGCAGCGAGGGAGAGGAGATGGACGCCGCCCTCAATATGCTGGCCCCTGGAAAAGCTGAAGTCTCTGACGCCTCGCTCCCCAACGACCGCATAGGTTATGGGACACCTTTACCACCTTTAGGCATCATTAAAAAAAAAAGTAACTGATTGGTTTTCTTATTCTTCTTCAAACGCTTAGCAGTAACTCATTGTTGTCTGTCATTTGAACGAAAACTGCAAGTCAGGCCCAGCGCATCCGACTTCGGCGTGTTTTTAATTCCATCAGAAGGGTCGTTCTCCTGGACTGGCTGCTTTCACGGAGCTGCTGCACAGTCCAGTCTACCCTCCAGGCCCTCCTCCTCTGCCTTCACAACCGTTGACAGACAGGTTCTCCTCTTCTTCCTCTTCTGCCTGTTCCACCATTGGGATGATGTCCTCTTGCCTCTATGTGAAACACAAAGGAAGGAAGGTGGCATGATGGTTAAGACGTTCGCCTGCCAACAAGGTTCCGGGTTCGATTCCCAGCCTCGCCCTTTCTTCCCAGTTTGACCCCCCAAAAATCGAACTGAAGGTCAAAGTCCTTCGGATGAGACTATAAACCGAGGCCCCGTGTGCGAACGCACGCAAAACATCTTGCGCGCGCACGCGTGAAATCCTGTTCCGCTTTTCGAAAGAGTAGGCCATTGTGTGCCGGTGGGAACAGATGACAGAATTCACAAAACCGCATACACACGGGGGACTGGATGTTAAAAAAAAGCACATGAGTGCTTATTCCATTATCCTCGATATAAAAGAATAAAATAAATTAAAAAACAAATTCGATGGTAGGGACTAGTGTTACAGGACTTTAAAAAAAAAAAGTGGGTATGGCAGCGTCTGTTTTGAAATGCCCGCGACTGTTTCATTTGGCGATCCATTCGTGTTCGAAATAGGAGGTAGAACTGGATAGAACATTTTGTGTGTGGGTGTTTTAGAAAATGAAATGTAAACTATGCGTTTATGGCCCGAATAAAAAAACAACACGGTGGAAGATGGTCATTGCGTTCATCGTAACTGGATACTGAGCATTAATGGGGTGATAATGGCCATTTGGCTTTTGTTTTGTTTTCTTGTTGTTTTTTAACACTTCGAATGAAGAGGATGACTGGAAAGATACATAAACTTTTGGGGAGAGGAGAGGAGAGGAGGAAAAAGCGGGTGGGGAGGGAAGAGGGGTTGGGGGGTGGGGTGGAGGGGTGGAGAGGTGAAACAAGTAAGTGGTCTATTGCTAATACTCTTGATGAACTGTAAGACGTCTGTATCGGTAGATTGTATTTATATTTACATGCTACTTTAAGTCACGGCAGATTTCTCTGCGTGAAATTCCGGCTGCTCTCCCCTACCCCCATCCCCCCCCCCTTCCCCCGGGGAGAGCGCGTCGCCACAAGTCCAGCCCCACCCATTACTTTTATATTTCTTTACCTGTCTGCTTATATATTCGTTTCGTTATCAGAGTCATCATCATCATCATCAACCATTACACCCAGCGGTGTGTAGGGCAGCAACAAAGCGCTTCCATCTGCCTATCCTGGGCCAACCTAGTCACTGATCCCCAAGAGTGCTGCATGGCCTTCATCTCACTTTTTAAATTTTTTAAATTTTTTTTACAAAATGTTGCCAGGGGCAACTCTCTTGTTGCCGCAGGATCTTTTACGTGCGATAAAATGCGTGTTGCACACGGGAGCTGGGTTTACCATTTCACCCGAAAGACTAGAAAGCAGAAGAGTTCCGGCTAGATGTACGCGTCCTTTGAACAGAGTGTAGTAAGGAGGGGGGGAGGTGAGGGGGGGGGGGAGAGGGGTTGGGGGGAGGGTGGTTTATGTCGAGAGTGGATGGGTAGAGGGAGTGAGAGAGAGAAGAGAGAGAGAGGGAGAAGAAGAGAGAGAGGAGAGAGTGGAGGGGGAGAGGGTGGAGAGAAAGGAGAGGGAGAGGGATGGAGGGAGGAGGAAGAGAGAGAAAGACGAGGGAGAGGGGTAAGAGAGATGAGAGAGAGAGAGAGTAGAGATGAGAGGAGAGAGGAGAGGAGAGAGAGAGAGAGAGAGAGAGAGGAGAGGATACACGGACACAGACACACACATAGACAGGCACGCACGCCGAACGTGCGTACGCACGTACACGCACACACACACCCCGCACCACAACCAACCGCACCGCACCAACCACACACACGCACCACACCACACCACACCACACCACACCACACCGCACCACACAACATACCACGACCACACCACACCACCCACACCACACCACCACACCGCACCAACCGCCACACCACACCACACCACACACCACACCACACCACACCACACCACACCATACCACACCACACCACACCGCACCGCACCACACCACACCACAAACCAATCAACAATAAAAAAAAATCGAAACTTTTTTTTTTTGCCCCCAAAATGATTTTCTGTTTTATTATCATGAATAATATAGTTTACACTCAAAATCAAAGTGCGTTTGTCAATGGTGTAAAACGGTAAACTTGCTGTCACAGAAAAAGAAGCACACTGAATATAATAATTATTATCATTATTTTATTATTATGATACACACTGAAGCCAGCAGAGGCCAAAAAAATTTATAATATATATATATAAAATTCCACAAAAAAAGAAAAAACAAACACCCCCCACCCCACCCCCCCCCCCCCCCCCCCCCCCCCCCCCCGAAGATCGTCCATCCTCGTCAACCCCCCCCCCCCCCCCCCCTCCCACTCACCCTAACACGCGCAAATTTTTTTTGGAAAGAAAATTAAAGAAAGAAAGAAATAAGCAGCAAACAAGCCAACAACAAATAATTAATATAATGCATTTCTTGAGCACTATTTTCTCTCTCTCTCTCTCTCTCTCTCTCTCTCTCTCTCTCTCTCTCTACTCTCCTCTCTTCTCTCTCTCTCTCTCTCTGTTTCTGTTCCTTTTTTTTTTTTTTGCAACAAAATATCACGTCGATAGATACAGATTAAGAAAATAAAAACAAAGTGTAACGATAATCACTTGCCACACACACGCACGCACGCACCACGCATACACACACACACACACACACACACACACACACACACACACACACCACACACACACACACACACACACATGTACGCACGCGCGCTCAAAGCCTCCCAGTGCATTTGACGATAAATTCAGTGATAAAAGAAAAGACTAACTGGAAGCCAAGGTTTAACAGCAGCTGATTAGAATGAATCTGCGCACACACACACATCTCTGTGTCTGTCTGTCTGTCGGTCTGTCTGTCTATCTATCTGTCTCCATATCCCTGCCCCCCCCACCTCTCTCTCTCTTTTTCAAGGCGTCAAAGTCTCTCTCTCTCTCTCGCTCGGTCCCTCTCTCTCTGTCTACCTGTCTGTTTCTCTCTCTCTCTCTCTCTCTCTCTCTCTCTCTCTCTCTCTCTCTCTCTCTCTCTCTCTCTCTCTCTCTCTCTCCCTCCCTGTCTACCTGTCTGTTTTCTTCTCTCTCTTCTGTCTTTGTGCATGTCTCTTGTTACTTTTTGTTTGTTTAGTTTTTGTTTTTTGTTTTTTAATATTCTGACGACATTTTCTCATAATTCTTGTTACTGCATTTGTTCACAAAGTCACAGTTTCGAATATAGTCAGGTTTCGAAAGTTGCATATTATTTACACATTTCAGTACGAAAATGTAATAACATGTTATTTTATTAAGACAAAATGTAGTTTTTGGGATCCGGGAAATATTGTTCGACAGGTACAGTGTCTGCAATAAGGCAGTAGTGTGTGTGTGTGTGTGTGTTGTATGAGTGCGCGCATGTGTGTGTGTGCGCGCGCGTATGTGTATGTGTGTATGCGTGCGCATGTTTGTGTGTGTGTGTGTGTGTGCGCGCGTGCGTTCGTACGTGTTGTGTTTTCACTGCAAGCAAAAATAGGAAAAAATATAAATATAATATAAATCACTTTCCTGATAAAACTGAATTATCACCTTAACGCGTCCCCCCCCCCCCCCCCCCCCCCCCCCCCCCCCCCCCCCCCCCCCCCCTTCTCTCGCTCTCTCTCTCTCCTCAATTTGAACCCGCGTGTACAAAGAAATATTTCTTTGTCCAGTTTCAACAGAAACAAAATCAAGTAAACCGCCCCCCCCTCCTCCCCTCACCCCCACCCCCTGCAAAATGGCTGTTTGGTAGGTTCGGGTGAAAAAAAAAGTATAATATCACTGTCATCAGTTAAGAGTTAACATTGTTATAACAAAAGTAAAGACACAACCTTTATGTGAAGAAAAAACCCGTTCTCGCTTTTTTTTTTTTTTAAATCGGCAGTCAACACAGTAATTCTGAGATTAATATTATCATTCACATTATCAAACACTACACATAGTATTTTCACGTACAATGCAAAAAAAAATCCAGCTTTGAAAAAAAAAATTAGTATCGGTAGTTTCTGTCTCTGTTTCAGTCTTCATATAATTTTCATTTTGCACATTGCGTAATTGTTTATGCTCATGTGCTTGCTTGTGCACGTGCGCGCGCGCGCACTCATGGACGCACGCGCGCACACACACACACACTCACACCCACATTCACACAAACACACACGCCACACGCATGCACGCACAACCATCAACCATATAACGTTATATCACAAATCTTTAATAATTCCTTTTCGGTTATTACCAAATCTGTATCCGTTTTTTTGTACAAGCATGTGTGTCTTGTGATCTTTAGCGCGCACATTTATACGCATATACGCATACGTGTATGGTGTGCGTACGCAGGAACGTGTCCTGCGTGCATACGTACACATCGTACGCAGTGATGGGGAGGGAGGGAGGGAGGGAGGGGAAAGAGAGGAGAGAGAGAGGAGAGAGAGAAGAGAGAGAGAGAGAGAGAGAGAGAGAGAGAGAGGGGAGGAGGGAGAGGGGGAGGGAGAGAGAGAGAGAGATAGAGAGAAGAGAGAGAAGATAGAGAAGAGAGAGAGAGAGGGAGAGAGAGAGAAGAAGAGAGAGAAGAGGAGGAGGCAAGAGAAGAGAGAGGAGGGATGTTGGAGGAGAGAGAGAGAGAAGGAGAGAAGGAAGCGAGTAAGAGAAAGAGGTCGCAGAGAGAACAGATAAGTGAGATCAAGAGAGAGAGAGAGAAAGAGAGAGAAGAGAAGAGAGAGGGAAGGGGAGGAGAGAGAGAGAGAGAGAGAGAGAGAGAAGAGAAATGAGAAAGAGAGGAAGAGAGGAGATGACGGAGAGAGAGGAAGAGAGGCAAGAGGAAGGGTAGAGTAAGAAGAGATAAGAAAGAGTAAGAGAGAGAAGAGATAAGAGATGAAGAGAGAAGAGGATGCGGAGAAAGAGAAGAGAAAGAAAGAGAGAGAGATTAGAGAGATTTAGAGGAAGAGGAGGGAAGAGAGAAAAGAGTGTTAAGAGGAGAAATTTTGATTAGAGAGAAGAGAGAGACGAAGGCAGAGAGGAGAGGTGAGAGAGAGAGCGATTAAGGAGCTCGGGACAGAGGGAGGGGAAGAGGAGGAGAGATAGATAGAAACTAGAAGAGAGCAGAGAGAGAGAAGAGAGAGAGAAAGAGCAGCCTGGAGACCCACCCGAAAGACGACGAAGAGAGAGAGAAGCAAAGACATTACAACTCTACCGACCTAAATAAACACAAACACAAATAAAAAAAAAAACCCCTAGAGGCGGGAGAAAGAAGAAGAGAGAAGCACAAACCTTACACAACACTCTCCCCGATTTTCATCATCACGCATATTATTAAATTTATGCATAATAATAATAATATTATCAACAGCAACAATAATAAGCTTGCTATGAAATAGTGTTCTTACGAATAAAAAACAACAAAAGCACAATTTTAGTTCATATTTTTGATCAAGAGCAAAGAACACAGCATGTTTCAAAGAACATTTTTATATAAAAAAAAAAATACCCAGTGCAATCGCTCTACCATTTCACGCCCCTCCTCCCTTCAAGAAAACTAAATGCCTCCCCACAACCCCTTCCCCCAAACAACCCCCACCCTCAACCCTACCCAAAACAACGACCAAAAACAGAAACAAAAAAACAACGACACAAAAACAACAACAAAACCCCAACAGCAGCAACAACAACACCCTCCCTCCCCTGCTCTGCCCTGCTCCCCCCAAAAAAAAAACAACAACAAACAAACAAAAAAAAACCCACCCTAAAAAACAACCACCCACCCCCCAACAAAACCACCACAGAAACCAACAAGCCCAAACATAACATCAACAAAAAACAACCAACAACAGCAACAACAGCATCCTCAAAAATCAACAACAACACAAAAGCAAAGCAAAGAAAAGACAAGACCTTTCTTTCAAGGTACAATAGAACACACTCTTAACGCAATCAATCAATCAATCTAACGCAATGAAACAATCAACCTAACGCAATCAAACAATCAATCTAACGCAATCAAATAATCAATCAGTCGACCAATTGATCAGTCAACAAGTCAATCAATCAAACAACAAATTAAGATAGCCCCATATACAGCATAACTGTAACAAGGATAACTTGTTCTTCTTTCCGAACAGACTAAAGGCACCGCACTCTTGCTACCCCTGTGATCAAGCCAACAGCTCACAAACATTGCACGCACACACACACACACACCAACGCACGCACGCACGACCACGCACGCACGCACGCACACAACACACACACACACACACAGGAAAATAGATCGTAGTATTATTCTGCCTAACACGTAACACAAAATGTGTCGATAACTTTAGTCTTTGTTTTAGATCAGAGTAGAATTAGTCTGTCGTTTTGAATTTTAAGCTGGAATGAAACCCAAGGGTTTACCAGCGCACATGGTTTTGCGGTTGTTAGTCCATCATAGATTTCTTGGTAAATAAAATGTGGTTGTAGGGTTTATGGAACTGTACCACAGAGAGACGGGGACAGGATAGCTCAGTGGTCAGAGCGCTCGCTTTCCCCAAAGTTAAAAGTTAAGCAGCACTGAGCGTGGTTACCACTTGGATAGGTGGCCGTTTGCGCGCCTTGGCTTCAGTACAGTTCCTCCAGTTCACCCTCTTTAGGGTCAGGGAAGGTAAAGCAGCGAGGGAGAGGAGGTGGGTGCCGCCCTCAGTATGTTGGCCCCTAGAGAAGCTGAGGTCTCTGATGCCTTGTGTGCTTTCTGTCGACCACAGGGTTATGGGAACAGTTTGACCTGTTACCACAAACACCAGTGGGTACAGTGGGAAAGAAGCCCCCAAACTCGTGAACGTGTTTCGTGTAATAAACGATGGAAATCCATATTTTTGGACTTTGGGAGACGTGGTTTTATTTCTTGATAGTAAATGCTTACATTGGTTGGGTCGTGTGTTGTGCTGAGCTGTGTTGTGTTGTAGTGTAGTGTGTGTGTGTGTGTGTGTGTGTGTGTGTGTGTGTGTGTGTGTGTGTGTGTGTGTGGTGTGTGTGTGGGAGAGGAGGGAGGAGAGAGGAGGAGAGGAGGAGAGAGGGTGGGAGAGAGAGAGAGAGAGAGTGAGAGACAGTGAGAGACTGAGCGCTTTTCATTGTGACAGCAATTATTAGATAATGATCGAAGTATTGATACTTTAAAAAAAATTAAAGGAATTTGATAAGGACATAACAAAGTACATGATAAATATGCAAGTCTGCCCCCCCCCCCCTCCCCTCAGCACACACACAAAGTCACACACACAAGTCACACACACAAGTCACACACCACACACACACACACACACACACACACACACACACACACCACACACACACCACACAACTCTCTCTCTCTCTCTCTCTCCTCTCTCTCCCTCTCCCTCCCTCTCCCTTTCCCCTCCCTACTCCCCTTCTCAACCCACCCACCCCCACTCTTCAACACCCCCCACCCCCCATCCCACCTCTACCTACCCACCCACCCATAGACGCGCGTGCGCGCGCGCGTACGCGTCTGTCTGCTCAATCGCGCAGACGTACGCACATGAAAACGAATACACTCAAAGATACACAAGAGCACAACACAGTGCCGTCATGTGAGTTGCTTCTGAAGGGCAGAGAACGGAAAAGCATCGCAGGAAAGAAAAGAGGGGGAAAAAAAGACAGAAAACAGAAATAGTCTTGTCAAAAAAATAACACACCCAAATAAACTATGATATACAATCACATTCGCCGAAACACTCGCAGACAACAAAACACACAGACAACTGAAAAGCTTCCAGATTGCTCGCAGTGTGCATTTATTTGTTTGTACGTGTGATGGCTTTGTGTGTGTGTGAGAAAAAAAATATGATGACGGAAAGAAATGACATGTTCGAAGATTTTTGGTTTATGTTAGAGAGAGAGATCAGTTTATTCTGTGAGACGTAGTTATGATAATATATGGAAATTGATGCTTGGAGCAATAAGAAGCAATGAGGGGCTAGCAACGCGAAATAATATCTCTTTTTTTTTTTCCTTTCTTCTTCTTTTCTCGTTGATATGGTAAGTTTTAGCTGTCATTATGTTTTCATTATAACTTTTAGGTTCTCTGTCCATTTTTGGGGTCTATTTATTACATTTTTTTCTGCTCTCTCTGTCTGTCTGTCTCTGTCTGTCTGTCTGTCTGTCTGTCTCTCTCTCTCTCTCTCTCTCTCTCTTTCTGTGTTGTGTGTGTGTAGTGTGTGTGTGTGTGTGTGTGTGTGTGTGTGTGTGTGTCTAAGTTTTGGTCTGCTTAACACATTTTTGTTGATAATATTATGAGCAAAACGGGTTTAATTTTCAGCGTTGGTTGGTTGGTTGGAAGGTTTTAAATTTTTAAAAATATTTTTATAGTAAAGATGTCTTGAAAGCACGTTTGTGATAAACATTGGCCAGCCACCCAAAGTTCTCGATGTGTCCTTTAGCAAAACTGAAAATGGAAAAGAAAAGCGTGATGGTCATAGAAGTTACAAGGTAGAACGGATATTATACAAGCCGACTGTGTCATTTTAACTGCCTCGCCTTTATATATCTATGCAGGCGCAGGCGCACACATATATACGCGTTATCGTGTGTGTGCACGCATGCACGCACATACGCGCACTTACACACACACACATACACACACACACACTGGCACGCACGCGCGCTTACAAGCACACACTGGCGCGCACGCACACACGCGCACACATAACGGCTTTTCAGCTTGTGTTCTAATATTTAGATTCAAGAGTGCACGCACTCACACTCACGCTTCCGAAACAAAGAGAGAGAGAGAGAGAGAGAGAGAGAGAGAGAGGAGAGAGAGAGAGAGAGAGAGAGAGAGAGGAGAGAGAGGACAGAGAGAGAGACAGAGAGAGAGAGAGGGAGAGAGAGAGACAGAGAGAGAGAGACAGAGAGAGAGAGACAGAGAGAGAGGGAGGAGAGAGAGACAGAGAGAGAGACACAGAGAGAGAGACAGAGAGGGAGACAGAGGAAGAGAAGAGAGAAGAGAGAGAGAGAGAGAGAGAGAGAGAGGCAGGCAAAGCAATTCAAGAAAAACAGAATGAATGGACCACACGCGTTCTGTTCTCTCTCTCACCACACACACACACACACACACACACCTCTCTCTCTCTCTCTCTCTCTCTCTCTCACATCACACACCCCCACACACAAACGAACGCACGCGCGCACGCTCCCACACCCACCCACCAACCCACGCGCGCACGCACGCACAGACAGACACACACAGACACACAGACACAGACACACACACACGCAAGAACAATGGAGCGACAGTTTGTTAACTTCATCTGCCACGTGCCAACGGTCTGGTTTAAGAAAACACAGCCACAGTCTGATAGTCAGGCCATACAGGTTTTTGTTTGTTCGTTTGTTTGTTGTTGTTTGTTTGTTTGCCTTACTTTCAAGGAAATTCGTAGCGTAGATTTACTGTTCCTTCGTTCGTTCAGTAGAGTAGTCTTCGAGGCATTTTAGACTGGGTGACATTAATTTTTTGTTGTTTATTCGTTACCCCCCCCCCCCCCCCCCCCCCCCTCTCTCTCTCTGCCTGTCCGTATGTGTGTCTGTATCTCTGTCTGTCTTTCTCGTAGTGTGCTTGTGTGCAGTGTGTGTGTTTGTGTGTGTGTGCGCGCGCGCGCGGCGCGCGTGTGCGTACGTGCGTGCATGCATACATGCGTGTTTGCTTGCTTTATTGAAAGTCTGTTCACTCTAGGTGATAATAGAGTGCGCGCGTGAGTGTGTGTGTGTGTGTGTGTGTGTGTGTGTGCGCGTGTGCGTGTGTTAGAGCTCGTGCACGTGCGCTTGTTTTGAAAACGAGCAACTTTCTGCATGTATGTACATCTAGTTATGTGATTATCCAAAGTCTTAGTACTCTGGCAGACTTAGTGCTCTACGAGTGAACTGTATGCTAATTCCACTCCCATCACTTTCTGTTTCAGGTCCAGTTTGTATCTTCCCCCCGCTCCCGTAGAGAAATGGGTCCCCCCCTCCCCTGCCTTGCAAAAACTACTTACACCACTAATGATAACGAAAATCCTCCCCCGTACAACACTTCTGCTATGAAGTTTGAAGGTGAGTTTGCTTCCTTAGCGTTTCTAGATTTTGCACGAAGCTAAGTGGGTTTAAGGCTCCTTTATCTTTCGTCCCTCAACTAGAGCTTGGGTTACCTACCAATGGTGAGATATTAGCGTATGCAGCCATCTTTGCCCACCACTAACTTGGTTGCATGCCGACTGTGGGGATGATGTGTAAACACGACAACAATGTGCATGCGGTATTGCTTTTTGTTTTTTTACAAGATATTTTCTTGTCATCCATTCCCACCGCTACGAATGGCCCATACTTCAGAAAGGCAGAACGGTGTTTTTTTAACAAACGCACAAGATGTTCAATCCTGCGTGCGTTCGTAAACGAGGCCTCGGTTTATATATAGTCTCATCCGGAGTTTTCGGGGGACTAGATGTGAACTACAAGGGGAATTGTCCTTGAATGGGATTCGAACCCGGGTCCGGGAGATCGCGAGTGCAGTGTAGTGGTGGCTCGAAAACCTGCGGTCAATCCCAGGCCGTCATCAAAATCTCGAGCGCAGCTTTCTAACCACTAGGCTATCCCGCTCACTAATACTGTTATTATCTTGAGTGAAATATCAGCGGCTATTATCTTAAGTTTTCTGTCTTTATTTCGTAACAACCCCCCCCCCCCCACCTTCTCTCTCTACCCCGGCCCCCCCCCCCCCCCCCCCCCCACCCCACCCCCCGTGATAAACTGATGGCTCCTAATCTGTATAATCTGTAAAGTGACCAGTCCAAATCTCAGTAACGTCTCGTGGAGGGGATTTTTAAAAAAAATGTCTAGGGTCAGTTTCCTGCAGACATGCTGATGCCTCAGTGTCATTCAGGAGAGGTGGGGTGTGGGTTGGTGAAAGGATCATAGCGTTTAGAAAAGGATGACCAAACGATACTGTGCTTATACTATTATTTCTTGGAAGTCTTTAGCTTGATGAAAAGAGCTGTGAGATTTTACACTTGATTTGATATCTGTAGTTATATCTGTTTGTTAAGTCACTCTCTCTCTCTCTCTCTCTCTCTCTCTCTCTCTCTCTCTCTCTCTCTCTCTCTCTCTCTCTCTCACCGTGTGTGCGGCGCGCGGGTTGTGTGAGTCTGTGTGTGTGTGTGATGTGTTGGCGTGTCTGTCTGTCTACATTTTTTTTTATGTACATACATACATCTTCACATCTCTCTCTCACTCTCTCTCTCTCCTCTTCTCTCTCTCTCTCTCTCTCTCTCTCTCTCTCTCTCTGTGTCTCTCTCTCTGTGCATGCGCGCGCGCTTACGTGCCTGCATGTGTGCGTGCGTGCGTACGCATACACTTGTGCCTGCCTGCTTTCTTAGTTTAGAACGATGCTCAATTTCTCAACATGTATGTATACACCTAGTAATGCGATTGAGCAAATGCTTCCTCCTCTGCAAAATTGGTACTCGGTAAAACAAAACAAACAAAAAAATACATGTATTAATTTCTCTCATTATTTTCTGTTTCAGATCCCATTTGAATCCTAGCCTTTTAGAGACATGGATCCCTGCCATGCAAAACTTACAGTACAATGTTTCCTACACGACACTTTGCGGTGAACTTGAGAGGTGAGTTAGTTTTCCTAACGTACCGAGACTTTCCTTCACTGAATTTTGGCTCTCTTTTTTTTTTTTTTTTCGTTCCTCGGCTTAGAGGCTCCGAGGCTCACGTATACCGAGATTGTTGCATATGCGAGCAATTTCGCCTACCACGAAGGTAGCTGCATTCCGACTTCGGGGATGTACGTATGCTGGGTATGCTCGTATTTCTGTAACAGCGGCGGATGGTTGACGTGAATTGTGGGGATCTTTAACGTGGATAGGTAAGGAAAGGTAAAGGAGTCCCATAACCTATAAGGTCATAGGGGAGCGAGGCGTCAGAGACCTCACTTCTCTAGGGCCAGCATATTGAGGGCGTCGCCATCTCCTCTCCCTCGTGCTTTACCTTCCCTGATCCTAAAGAGGACAGGTACCCATTTACAGCTGGGTGAACTGGGGGAACTGTACTGAAGCCAAGGCGCGCAAACGGTCACCCATCCAACTGGTAACCACGCTCGACGCTGCTTAACTTGGCTGGGGGAAAGCGAGTGCTCCGACCACTGAGCTATCCTGTCCCCGTGGATACTTCATCTTATTTATTTTTAATTTTTATTTTTAAAAAAAATTCATTTTATTCTGTTATATCGAGGATAAAGGAATAAGCTCTTATGTGCTTTTTTTTTTACATCCACTTCCCGTGTGTTTGCGGTTTTTGTCAATTCTGTCATCTGTTCCCACCGGCATCTTCTGCATATTGTGTGTGTGTGTGTGTGTGTGTGTGTGTGTGTGAAGGGAACTAAGGCACTGGCAGGTCTGAACCTGAAGTTGACATGGGAGATATCGTAAAAGGAATCCCCCCACCTTTCAAATTCACCAGACGCTACCGCCTAGATTCGAACCCACGACTTCATGGACTCATAGCATTAAGTCGAACGGTCTTTTTTGTTGTTTGTCTGCCTAAGAAATAATTATGAGGTTTTTTTCCTGCTAAAGTCAGCAACCATTTGTTGAGAAGGGATTTGTTTATAGTCTTTGTTTTTAGTTATTTTTGTTTTTGTTTTTTGTTGTTTTATTTTCACCGGAAAGGAAATGTTCTATTCTTGACACAACCGGAAAGACGAAAGTATCATAAACCAAAAAAAAAATTCACCGCCGAAAAAATGGAAGTATCGTAAAAAAAAAATATATAACCGTTACAAAAATATACGGGATAGATCGATCTGAAGATAATATATATATATGCTAAAAGCGTACATCTTTTACATGAGTTTTTTTCTGGCGTATATGTCGAAAATTCTAGAAGGTATTTTTGACCAGTTCGCTGCATGAGATACACGGAAATGCTGTTCTCTGTTTTGTTTTTACTGTGTATTTAATATCTCCAAAGTTGTTTCTAACCACAAGGGCTGCATTAGCTTCAAGGAAGTTGGAAGTTCAAAAACAGGTATCCTCTCTCTCTCTCTCTCACTCACTCACTCACTCACTCACTCACTCACTCACTCACAACCACACCACACACACACACACACACACACACACACACACACACACACACACACAGAAATAGTGATCCGAAATGTATAGGTCTCTTTCCATGTGACCATAGGTAGGCGGATTTGTGGGAAGGGATTGAATTATGATGCAGGATTTGGAGGTCATGCCGCAATCACTGACCCTGCTTTTGTTCTTGTAGAAATCCTATTTATAAGAAACATGACAAGATTTTAAGCCAATGAAACAATCTACCACTCTCCCCCTCCCTCCTCCCCCCCCCCCCTACACACACACACCACAACAACAACCACACTGAGATGCACACACTCCCACTCGCAGCTTGTCCAAAATCAATGTTAATGAGCTTGAGAATAATCAAACCGGTTTATCAAAATTAGTGAACAGTCGCACTTGGTTTCTCAAAGTGAACTTCGTATAAGCTAAACCGAACCTGTTGAAATGATGATTAACAGGTAGCATAAGGAACCAGGACGAAATGGATTATTGTAACACAAACCACATCCAACATTTCGCAAAACGTCCTCTCGGCCCCCCCCCCCCCCCCCCCCCCCCCCCCCTCGACCCCTCTCAAGCCGCTTCAACTGAAGTTTAACAAAAGACAGACAATGAACAAGGTAAATATTAATTTTTTTCTGTACACGAACATCGATAGCAATAAGGTTAAAAGTAAGCATATGTAATCAATAGTCAATGAATATGCGCTCAAATACAGGACAAAGTCATTTGGCATTGAATTAAAAAAAACACACTAAAAAAAAACCCCAACAACAACAAAAAAAGGAAAAAAAAGTACACCACATGATTTTGAACAATTTTCCCTTTGGTGTGAACAGACACGTCAACAAAACAACTACGAAAGCCAACCGGTTAATCAAGTCCGTGATTTCTTTTTTTTTCTTTCCTTTTTTTTCTTTTCTTTTCCAAATGACAATTCTGATAAAAGATGATGATCATGACAGTCAATCGGAAGGCAATCCTCGCACTGATAATAATTTAGACCATCACTTTTCTCCAAACATCGAGTTCGCACACACTAAGACATGATGATTTGAATCAGATGTTTTGAAAATACAGCAGCCCCCCCCCCCCCCCTCCTCTCTCTCTCTCTGCATGGGTGAATGCATACACGCACAGGTAAACTGCACCACACACACACACACACACACACACCACTTAACATTCAATGTTTCTGATGTCGAACGCTCGTACGATTGTTTGTACAAAATACAACCACGCTGAAAAAGAAAAAAGCCAGAGATATCGACGATACTTTTGGGACAGGGGAGTGGGACGTAGAAATTGACGGGCAATCGCAGCACCACACCGACATCAGGGAAGTTTGCATAGTTAAGGATTCAGAATGTCTACAGTCTTTGACTTTTCTGTCCAAAGTCGCCACGGTATTACGCAGATTATAACTTGCTTACAATTTGAAACTGCATCACTTTTCTGCAGTTCACAGCTCGCTTATACTTTGAAACTGCATCCGTTTTCTGCAGTTCATAGCTCGCTTATACTTTGAAACTGCATCCGTTTTCTGCAGTTCACAGCTCGCTTATACTTTGAAACTGCATCCGTTTTCTGCAGTTCACAGCTCGCTTCTAATTTGAAACTGCATCCGTTTTCTGCAGTTCATAGCTCGCTTATACTTTGAAACTGCATCCGTTTTCTGCAGTTCATAGCTCGCTTATACTTTGAAACTGCATCCGTTTTCTGCAGTTCACAGCTCGCTTCTAATTTGAAACTGCATCCGTTTTGGTTTCTCTCTTAACCCCCCTCGGCGAACTCTTATACTCGCTTATACTTTGAAACTGCATCCGTTTTCTGCAGTTCACAGCTCGCTTATACTTTGAAACTGCATCAGTTTTCTGCAGTTCATAACTCGCTTATACTTTGAAACTGCATCAGTTTTGGTTTCTCTCTTAACCCCCCTCGGCGAACTCACCACATAATATCAGTAGAACGACAATGTAACAGTCCCCCATCCCTCCCATAATATCAGCTGTGATTTAGAATTTGTCTGCGCTGTCTGTATATGAAGCAGCCGAGACTGGGATACGGGAGTTTGTGTACACAAGTTACAGTGAGATGTAATAGGAAAGACGCAAGTTGTAACGTAACACAGTCATTGTTTCTCGGATGTATCTGACGACTCACATCGCATGACAACGATCCTTGGCACTCGTGTGTCCATTTATTCAGCTGGTGCATGAACACATTTGTCGACTTGTCACAGCTTTGAATGAATATCAACCTCCCAAAGACTTTGTGAGAGGTTTGGCATTCACAGTGTCTCTTTCACGATTCTGGAAGAGTTGCGCACGGCATTGAAGATCTGCAGTCCATTTTCAAAAGCAGCATTTACGGAAGAAGTCCCAAGTGTGTCTGTGTGAGTACACAGCGCATCCTTTCAGGAATTAGATGCTTTTCTTACTTATCGTTCCTTAGTATCTTTGAGACCTTTCGGCGCGTGGCATTGTTTCCATAACTGGGTGTAGTTTTGCAAATACCACAATTGTTTTCTCACAAGGCAGTTTCTTAGAACTCGTTCGATATGTTCGCGCTACACGGTCTTTCCAGAGAGCTTTGCACACACTACCGCTGATCTTCAGGAATTCTGTTTCCTCACACAGTATCGCTTTTGAGATTTTGGAGATTTCTGCATGCAATATTCATGACAGTCTGAGAGCCTTGCGCAGATCACCTCTTCAAGAATCTGATACATTTCCGTACAGCGTGTCTTCAAGAATTTAGAGGTCTCCGAACACATCTCTTGAAGAACCCCAAGGAGTTTCTTTACGCAGCGGTACCCTTTCAAGATTTCTTGAGAATATCACAATCCTCTCAAGAACACAGTGCCTTTTCGAGCACAGCATCACATAAAAATAAAAGCATTAAGAGGTTTCCGTGCACAGTTTCTTTCAGAGGACTCAGATTTCCTTTGAAACCCTCCTCAAGAACTGTGAGAAATTTCCCGCTCGACTTAAAAAGCAGTTCCAGAGTGAGGGGAGTGCATTCCCAACTTTGAAGATGATCAAACCCTAGATTTTTTTCAACAAAAGACAGGTTATGAGCAAACTTGTGCAGCGCGTTAGTGATGAAGAGAGAGAAAAAAAACATGACACTATCATCTCCATTGCCGTCGCGGGCAATCACAGTAATTGCACACATACACACATAACAAAAATGCACTTTGTAGGGTCAACAACACTAGAAGACAAAGAGCATTCCAAAGCTGTGGTAACAAAAAACAACAAAAACCGAACAGGAGACTAGTAGGGAGACGCCAGCTTCAGCGCGAAAAAGCTAGCCAAGGCAACACTCAATCAATCATCAGTAGTCCAACACACAAAAAACAAAAACCAACAGCTGAGGACCACAAGTGTCTCGACGTCCGCCTTGAACCGTGGACTCCCATCCCAAGGGCGTGGACGTAGCGAGCACGCCACAACGGCTCCTTCTGGGCAGCAGCGCACATACACCAGGAGAAGATCGCTTGCCCCCGCACACGGCAAGCCAGGCTAGAGGCGCTTCAAGTCAGCTAGCCAGAAACTACCACAGAATTTTGGTTTCCACGACATTCGTCCCTCCGACCGACCGTCCCGGCAAGCGGACAGAGCGCTGAAAAGGCGTGACCGGGCAGCTAGTTGGAAGAGTGACAGGCGGGGGAGAGCGGGGCAGGCAGCGGGCGAGAGGGCAGAGAGGGCTGGTGGTGGCCCTGGACCCCTGGCTCTATCATACCTTGGTCTCTGTCGTGTCCGCCACGCCCGTCTTGGCGTTGCTGGCGTGGCCGTTGATGGACACCCAGGTGCTCTTGGTCTTGGAGCCTTCGCGCCGCAGGCTGCTGCGCAGCGAGCTGTACTCGCGCGAGATGGACAGCGACACCTTGCCGCACAGCCCTTTGAGGAAGAGGCGCTTGAGCTCCTTGCGGAAGATCTTGCCGGTGACCAGGTAGAAGATGATGTTGAAGGCGTACTGGGTGGTGCCGAACTCCTTGATGGCGTGCAGCACCAGCTTGTAGTTGACCCAGCGGCGGAAGCGCGGGTCGGCCAGCGTGCGCTTGAGGCTGAGGTAGGGGAAGTCGTAGCTGAACTCGTAGAAGAGGGTGTAGACGATGGTGACGGGCAGGGTGGTGAGGATGAGGTAGAAGGAGACGGCCAGCAGCATGACGGTGGTGGCGGAGGTGCGCTGGCCGTGGCCCTGGCCGTGCAGGGTCACCTGCTCGGTGCGCGACAGGCGGCGCATCTCGGAGATGACGCGGATGTTGAGCACCAGCACGGTCAGCGGCACCACCATGAAGGTCAGGATCTCGATGCTCAGGTTCCACAGGATCAGCAGGCTGGTGTTGCCGTTCAGGCTGACCTGTCGACACACACAGACACACACACACAGACACAGACACACAGACACACACATATATAGAGCAACGTCAGAAAGAACTAAGAGGTTAGATTCTTCATTCTAGATTCAAGTCCACATTAAAAGGGGGTAAAGGTAAAGGTGTTCCCATAACCTGTTGGGGAGTGAGGAGTCAGAGACATCAGCTTCTTCAAGGGCCAGCATCTTGAGGGAGGCGATAATATCAGCTCCCTCGCTGCTTGACCTTCCCTGTCCCTAAAGAGGGCAGGTACTCCTTTACAGCTGGGGGACTGTACGGAAGCCATGGCGCGCAAACGGTCACCCATTCACTTGATATCCACGCTCAATGATGCTTAACCTTAGCTTGGACAAAGCTGAAGCTCTGACCACTGAGCTGTCTAGTTCCCAAGGCGACATTACTGTTTCGTACAAGAGAAATTCTGGTAGATGCAGCAGTAATATCAACCAGAGACGAAAAAGCCAATCATGGGAGAAAAAACCCACAGTACTAACGATTCTAAGACACTTTGTCGACCATAATCACAACTCTTTTTAAGATCACTTGTTCGCTTCTCAGCGACAGCTTTTTTGATGGTAGCCGGCGATGTATATCCTGCCAGTTATCTCCACCCCCTTCTGTCTTCCACCCTTCTCTGTATTAATGTTCGTCTTTGGGGCAACTCCGTCCTCTTGGCAATGTTCTCTACATAGGAAGTTAGTAGTCTTCCCTGTCGTCTCTTGCCCTTCATTTTTCCCTGGGGCTACAGTCTTCATTACATGGCAGGTTTGATGTCTAATACGATTTCCGAAACATTTTTCTTTTCAGATCTAAAATATCAGGGTTTTTTAGCACAGTTCTGTCTCGTAGTATTTCCGAAGCATATTCTTGTCCTTTTCCTCACCAGGTCTAAAATATCAGGGTTTTTTTTTTTTATTGGTACAGGTTTTTTTTAAAATCCAAAATTCTAACAAACCAATCACATTTTTAAGACACTAATGTCGATTCATCTGTTGCAAGCTGGTGCTAGCATACATTCATAAAACATTCAAGACAGAAAAGCGAAATATTGAACTGAGCATGTGGTCCTGGTTTTACATTTTATACGTTTACACATTTCCATTCTGTTGCCGTACACAAGTAATAAGCAGTATCATGTAGTGATAAGTAAAAATAATGTAGTCATAGATATGACAAGTGCGCTTCGATTTGTTTGTTTTTACAAGATTCAGCACAATATAAATTCCATATATTATTATTATCATTATTATTAAGTAGGCATACGCCATCTGTAACCACGTATGGGTCTACGACAAACGAAGTGAGATAATTAAGTACGCCTCGAATGAAGCATGCTTTTGTAGTGGATGTTTTTAAAGAGCGTAGGTGAAAAACTGCAACAAAATACGCCCCCCCCCCCCACCCACCAGAGGGAGGGAGGGAGGGAGGGAGAGAGAGAGAGAGAGAGAGAGAGAGAAAGAACTCTGAACTCTGAACAGTTTTAATATGTACATTGGCCTTAGGCCACAATACACAGAGTTTGGGGGGAAAGAGGAAAACCAATATATTGGTATGCAAACTGTGATCAAACATGAAAACCAACAACCGATCCTTTGAGGCTCATATCTCAAACAAGGTTAGCATTTGATACACATTCATGTCATACTGCATCAATATTTTAGATAGTAGACATAAAAATCGGTATGAATCAAAATGCAACATTACGTTTCAGGATCTGTATCATACATGTAAATAAAAAGCTTTAACACACCCGTCATAAACTGATATTTTGACACAGCAATTTCTTCCTTCTATTAATAGAATGAAAAATATATCTGGATAAATCATGACTATGAGAGAGAGAGAGAGAGAGGAGAAGAGAGTGAGAGAGAGAGTGAGAAGAGAGAGAGAGAGAGAGAGAGAGAGAGAGAGAGAGAGGGGAATGCTTAACGCAAAGATCTTTTGAATTTTTTTCTCATTTTTTTGCCGTTGTTTTTTGCCTTTGTTGCTGCTGCTACTGGTATTGATCCTAGATAAATGTGTTGACAAAAAAAAAGCAAATGCATTGCTTATTCAATGTACCACTTGGAATTTTTTTGGGGAATGACTTTCACACACACACACACACACACACACGAGTATGCACGCAATTCCCCTCCCCCCCCCCCCCCCCAACCCTAACACACAGAGAGCCACCTCACGTTCTCAAAGTTCCGAATTCGAGTAATGATTTCCTCTATTTTACTAACGATTAAATTTTTCTTCTTTTTTTCTGTGTACTCTAGGTTTCCCAGGGAGTCATCCGAGGAGCCCTGCAACTGAAGAACCGAACACCAGATTCCTCCATGCGTGCCAGACCTTGGGTATCAGTACGTAGTTTCCTTCTTCATTCTGCAGTCATGTCGATATGTACCTTCTGGTTTCTTTTGTTGCCCCCCCCCCCCCACCCCCCCCCCACCCCCCCCCTCCAATTTTGTCTTCCCTCAACAGGTTAGAATTAGGGTTATTAAAGAAGAACTGTTTTCTCTTCACGTCATTGGGGTCCTGTTATTCAGCTGTCCCAGCGGTAGTTGTGTTCTCTTCGCTGAAAGTCAGCAGGGCTTCGTATGGTCCAGTGGTAGTGTGTGAGACACTTCGGTTCACTTCTTCTTTGCTGATAGGAGCCACAGAGCCGAGTGGATAAATGGTCCAGTCAGACGGTAACTGAGGCCGTGGGTGTCGAGTCTCTGGTGAGATGTACTGGTTTTGAAGGAGTTTTCCGAATCCATCTGGAGTTAATACCGGTTCGGACTCTTTTATTTTTCTCTGCAAGTCCTTTGGATGAGGCTTATAACTTCGTGGTTCTGTGTGCAAAAACATGATCTGTCATCTATGTTAAAGATATATCCATACTAGGCAAGCTGTGGTCGATGATATATATGTATGGTAGGAACATACCTGAAAGTACAGCACTGCAACCTAGATTCTTCTTCTTCTTTTTCGTTGAAGTGCTCAGACAGCAACTATTGTTGTCTGTCATATGAGTAAAAAAAAAAAAAAGTACGTTGCACTGCCGTGAGGCACCTGGCAAGTCAGGCCCAGCGCATCCCACTTTGGCGTGGGAGAGAATAGTTATCTTTGAAGTCTTTCTGGATAGAATAAAAAAGGCAGGAGAATGGACCAAAAAGCCAGAAAATGGACAAGAAAGGAGGTGCCAGGACAAACAGGAGCACCACGGTAGAAACAAAGAGAGGGATAGAAAAGAGGGAATTCCAGGCACAGAATTTCCAGAAGGTAAGGATGCTATTTATACTGACTGGCAGGTCCCTGGTGTCCCCATTGGGGGAATACTCTAGATTGAATGGGATTGAGTAGGTTCAATTTGCCTTGGACATACTTAGATATGGACAAATCCAGTGCAGCGCTATAACGGCTGCCTCGAGGGGTTAGTGGGTGGGTGGGGGGTGGGGGGAGTGAGGTAATGGGTCAAATGCTCAGTGTATCAGATGTGTTGTGACCTTTTTGCTTAATGTCCCTTTTTTTTCGATGTGTTGAGATTCTTCAAATGCTGAATATATAGTGTTACATGGCTCTCTTCTGGTGAAGTGTACCGTTAGAATAAAATATCTCTTCTGGTGCTTTAATTATACGCAAGATAACTCTGACCCTTTTAAGCTCACTACACACTCTCCTATGGTGCGATACGCACGATAACTCTCGCTCTGTAAGCTAACTTTTCTCTGATATAAGGCAGTAAGATAACTTCTTTTGTGTGGTGTACGGCAATATAAGTAACTACTGGTGTAAAGTGATATATCGTTATTGTTCTCTGGTGTTTCCCCATACACAGGACAGCTTCTTCAGAAGTTCCAGGGAGAAGTTGGGATGTGTACTTAGAGTATAGTAGGACGACTTTTCTGTGGTGTGAAGTGAAGTTTTCCTGTGGTGTATAGTGCTTTGTAAAGTTCTTTCCTCTGGTGGTGGAATAGTGTATAACTTTCTTGGTGTAAAAGGTAAAGGTGTCCCATAACCTATAAGGTCGTAGGGGAGCGCGCGAGGCGTCAGAGACCTCACTTCAATAGGGGACCAGCATATTGAGGGCGGCGCCCATCTCCTCTCCCTCGCTGCTTTACCTTCCCTGACCCTAAAGAGGGCAGGTACCCATTTACAGCTGGGTGAACTGGGGGAACTGTACTGAAGCCAAGGCGCCCAAACGGTTACCCACCGAACTTGGTAACCACGCTCGATGCTGCTTAACCTTTGTCTCGGTGTAGTGTAGAGTTAAGAACAGCTTTCCTTCCTGTGGTGGTAAGTTCGGAAATGGTGTATGAAATTATCATCATATCGCTGGATCTTGTAAAGCAAACAAATCAAAGCGCATCAAATGAAATGCATGCAGAGATGTAACGGGAGATGTATGGTTGTGGCTCTGAATAGACCATTTATCTTTTTTAGTGCAGCATAGAGTAGGACAACTTTCCTTTGGTGCAGAATATAGTTGTTTTTTTCTCTGGTGTAAAGTGCTTTATAAACCCTTTCCTGTGGCGTGGAGGAATGTACAGCTTTCTTTTTGTAGCGTAGAGAAGGCTAACTTTCCCTTGAAGTAGAATATAGGGTTTCCTTCTTCTGTGAAGTGCTTAACAATTTTCCTCGGGTCTGGAGTGGTGTATATAACATTTTTTGGGTGTTAGCGTAGAATAGGCCAACTTTCCCTTGAAGTAAAGCATAGGTTTTCTCCATCCTGTGTAAAGTGCTCTTATAACTAGTTTCCTCTGACGTGGAGTGGTGTATAACTTTGTTGGTATTAGCGTAGAATAAGCCAACTTACCCTTGAAGTAGAGCAGAGTTTTTTTCCTCCTGTGTAAAGTGCTCTGTAACTAGTTTCTTCTGGCGCGGAGTGGTGTATAACTTTCTTGGTATTAGCGTAGAATAAGCCAACTTACCCTTGAAGTAGAGTATAGTTTTTTCTTTCCTCCGTTTTATAACTTTCCTCTGAAGTGGAGTGGAGTGGTGTGTAACTTTCGTGGTGTTAGCATTGAGAAGGACAACTACTTTCCCTTGTGTAAAGATTTCCTCTCGTGTACAGTGCTTCATACTCATTCTCTGGAGTAGTGGACTGGCGTCCTAACTTTCTTGCGGTATGAGTGGGACAGTAGCTCTTTTAACAAAATATATACTCTGCTAATTTTGAGTAATTTGCTAATTTAATCTGCTATAGTAAACAGTTAAGGTGGAGGTCTTTTTTAATTTTTTTACAGTTAAGGCGATTTACTCTTCTGGGATATTAGAGAGCACTTACGAATGTAAGTGCAAAGATACCTTCTCCTCTCTGGTATGGTAATGCGATAAGATAACTTTAGTATTAAGAGCAAGGTAACTTTAGTATTAGAGCAAGGACAAGTCTTTAGTGGGTGTAACACACACACACACATTTTTTTCTTCTTGTTGTGCTGTGTACAGGGTGATAAAACTCTCCTCTGGTGGCGGTGTATTACTCGATAGCTGTTCTGGAGTGCAGAGTTTGAGAGAAAAAAAAGTAACAGTGCTCTTTTCTCCTTCCAAATCTCCTACAATAATTATTGCTCCCTCGTTAACCTAAATCCAGCCCCCACCCCCTTCCCTCTAAAAAAAAACCACAATAGAGTGTTCTCTTTCAAATTTGAATTTTAAAAAAGTAGACTTATGCACACACGCGCAAGCACACCCACACACACACACACGCGCGCGCGCGCCCCCCCCCCCCCCCTCCCTATACACACACTGTCTCTGTCTGTATGTCTCTCTGTGTGTGTCTCTCTGTCTCTTTCTGTGCAATCGCATCTCCAACCAGCTTTCGTCTCATCTAGACCGTGTGAAGCCCAAGGGATAAGCTTACGACCTATCTTCTTAAGTTCTCCTTACGTTTTAGGTCAGGTATTGAGGTATTGAGGAGGAGAGAGAGAGGGGGGGGGGGGGGAGGTGGAGAGGGGGGGGGGGGGGGGGGGGAGGGGAGGGAGAGAGAGAGAGAGAGGGAGAGAGTTCTTTTACGTTTTAGGTCAGCTGAGGCATTGAGGAGAGAGAGAGAGAGGGAGGGAGAGAGAGGGGTAGGGAGGGATGAAGAGAGAGAGAGAGAGGGGGGAAGGATAGGAGGAGGAGCGAGGAGAGAGGAAGAGGAAGAGAGAGAAACTCAGAGAGAGAGAGAGAGAGAGAGAGAGAGAGAGAACTCTGGAGAGAGAGAAAAGAGAGAGATTTTCTTTTTTTTTCCTTTTTTTCTTTTTCTTTCTTTTTTTTTTTTAAACTACAAAATAGAAGCAAGCTAGAGGCAAGATATGGGGGAACCATAAAAAGAATTGGAAAGTGGGGTTTTGATGGAGAAGAATGTTTGAAGCAAAGGGAGGAAGGAGGACAAGGGTGGGGGTATTGAGGCCGAGGGGATGGGGGGAAGAGGGGGAAGAGAGGAGGAAGAGGAAGAGGAGATAGGTAGGTAAAGGGAACTGTGTTAAAAAGCTTTTAAGCTTATGGCCTTTTCACTGTGAGGACCAGTGTGTGCTTTTTTCTTCCTTGTTTACCTTTTCCAACTTGTTTTTGTTGCGTTTGTATGTATGTATGTATGTATGTTGGAGAGGAGGGGGGGGGGGGGGGGGAAGCTAGTTGCGTAGTGGTTAGAATGTCTGTTCGTAAAAAAAGCTGACAGTAGCTAAGGACTACAGGTTTAAGTCTACATTGTGGAGTCTGTTGAGGGGGGGGGGGGGGGGGGGGGGGGGGGGGGGGCAGGGGTGCTGAAGCAATATTGGTACTGACTTAATTCCTGATCCCTTTTAAAAGTGTTGAGGAGGAGACGATAAACCGATAATGATAAAAATAACGATAATAATGATGATGATGTATGAAATCATATAATGATGAATCTCGTAAAGTAAAATAAAAGTTCATCAAATCAAGCCCATGCAGAGCATTTTAAGCGACACGTTAAAACCCCCCAATAACAACCACCCCCAAAAAACAACTCATCCGCCTTTACTGTAGAATAGTAGGCTGGTTTTTAAGCTGGTGGGATGAATGACACCAATATACCGAGCATGCACCCTGATACTTGGGGAGGGTTGGGCTCCACAGCACCATGTATCAAAAAGTCTACTTGCCTGTGAAGCAGTGCTTGACAAATGCAATGCGGTGTAGCGACTGTTTAAAAGAGTTACAGGGGGGAAAAATATAGCCGTTTTAGTCAGTGTGTGTGTGTGTGTGTGTTTCTTTCTTTCTCTCTCTAAATTATGTACGTGTGTGTATGTGTGTGTGTGTGTGTGTGTGTGTGTGTGTGTGCTTCTTTCTTTCCTTCTGTAAATTATGTACGTGCATGTACGTGTGCGCGTGCTTTTGCCCTCCCTCCCTCCCCCTTTGCTTTGTGACTTCAGCTCCACGTATTATCAAGACATCTATCTAGTTTAGCGTGCTTCGTTAAGTCTCCCATGTTTGATGTTCCTTACTTGCAGACTTGGGACAAGTTAGATGCTCGGGGCAGGGCTAGATTATTTTCCCCCTGCCTCCCAAGAGGATGCTGCTGCTGATGCTCCTGCTCTTGTGAGCTATCGCAGCTAGCCTAGGCTCTCCTTAATAACGCCTGGTTACTTCTTGTGGTGGTTTAATCGCCCTTCTACAGCATGGACGTGTAAGCTGGGCGCATCAGTTTTGCTCTTAAGTTAGCTGTGTGTACAGCTTGGGTCAGATAGAAGCGTCGTTGCCTCTGAAAGCTCGGTGTGGCTTTAAGTTAGTGATCTTGTTGTAGATGGGTTTTTTTTTTCTGTGTGTCTTTTTTGGGATGGTACAGCGTTAGTTGATTAAAGCACCAGAGGAGATATTTTTGATTGATTTATTTTTTATTTGAATACGTTGCGATAAAAAATAAAAACTCATCCGTGCTCACACACACACACTTTCTCTCTACACACACACTTTCTCTCTCTCTCTCTCTCTCTCTCTCTCTCATTCTACATCCTCTCTCTCCACACACACACACACTTTGTCTCTCATGCTGTTTGTATCAATTTTGTCATCTGTACCTTCCAGCTCAATAATAGTAATAATGAGACACCACCAGAGAGGGGCTAGTGTTAGATAGAATCGACTTATAGTACCTGAATTATGCATGGATTGTATGATATATGTGTGAGTGTGGTTTTTTTGTTGTTGTAATCTTTATTGAATAAAAGTTGTTTTAAACAAAAAGCAGTGCGTGTTCTTCTGGCCTTAGAATTAGTGTAAGTGACGCGCCTGTTGTCTAGGCAAGACACTGCTGCCCGTCCCTGTGTGTTGAAGGGAAGACAGGCTTGTTGCCCCCTGACAAGCAAACCAGTTGATGATGACCTCTCATGAACTGCATGCTTCTCAGGGGACAGACAGCAGGCCTGTCTTCTTCTCATTGGCGGACAGCGGTGTCTTTCCATTGGACGACAGTGCCGTCTCTTTCATTGGTGGAGGGGGATGTGAGCTGTGGTCAGGTGAGCAAATCTGCTGTCTATATAAGAAACATAGCGACGGGGGAGGGTGGGGATTTTCACACATGTTCTCAGCTGCTGCTGCTGAGCTGT
>CM054153.1:12468531-12473531 GCA_028751875.1 Rapana venosa
AAAAAACCCCAAAACAAACACCAATGCAACAAAACTAAAAGAAAGAAAAACCCAAACCAAACAGACAATAACAAAACAACAAACAGCCAAAAGAAACAAAATCCAGCAAACAAAACCAAACCACAAAAAAGACACACACACAACACACACACACAGAAAAATGCGTCTAAGACTCCTTCCCATCTATTTCAGGTCTACACGATCCCCCTCCTTCCCCTCATCCACAAAAAGCCAGTGAGACCCTCATCCCTTCTCCCACCCACCCCTAGAAAACCCAAATAATTTTTTTCATGTCTCAGAGCTTCATGATCAAAAGACGTTCCTCCTCCCCCTACCACTACTTCTGCTGCTGCTGCTGCTGTAATTACTACTGCTACTACAACTAATTACATTAATTACTACTACTACTGCTATTATTGCTGCTGCTGCTACTACTACTACTACTACTACTACTACTACTACTACTACTATTATTGCTGCTGCTACTACTGCTGCTCCTCCTCCTACTACTGCTGCTTCCCCTCCTACTATTACTACTGCTGCTGCTACTACTACCCGCTACTACTACTGCTATTGCTACTACTACTACTACTAGCTGCTGCTGCTGCTGCTGCTGCTGCTATTGCTGCTGCTCCTCCTACTGTTACTGCTCCTACTTCTGCTCCTCCTCCTCCTCCAACTACTTCTACTACCATTCAACTACTACTACTACTACTACTACTAGCTGCTGCTGCTACTACTACTATTGCTGCTGCTACTGCTGCTACTACTACTATTGCTGCTGCTACTGCTGCTACTACTACTATTGCTGCTGCTGCTGCTGCTCCTCCTCCTCCTCCTACTGTTACTGCTCCTACTTCTACTCCTCCTCCTACAACTACTTCTACTACTACCACTACTACCACTACTACTAGCTGCTGCTGATACTAGCTGCTGCTTCTGCTACTACTACTACTACTACTACTACTACTACTACTACTGCTATTGCTGCTGCTACTACTGCTACTGCTGCTGCTGCTACTACTACTACTACTACTACTACAACTAGCTGCTGCTACTACTACTACTACTACTACTAGCTGCTGCTGCTACTGCTGCTGCTACTAGCTGGTGCTTCTGCCACTACTACTACTACTACTACTACTACTACTAGCTGCTGCTGCTGCTGCTGCTGCTGCTGCTACTAGCTGGTGCTTCTGCCACTACTACTACTGCTACTGCTGCTGCTCCTCCTCCTGCTCCTACTGTTACTGCTCTTACTTCTCCTCCTCCTACTACTAATCCAACCTCTCCTCCTCCCAACCCTCTCTCTCCTACTACTCCATCCTCCTCCAACCACCACCACCACCAACCCCCCCCCCCCCCAACCCCCCCACCACCAACCCCCCCCCCCCCATCAACCCCCCCACCAACCCCCCCAACACCCCCCACCCAACTACCTACCTCAGGCCGGGGCCCGCACTCGTACGTGCCGTTGGTGCCGGGCTGCATGGTGTAGAAGTAGCCCTGCACGCCGCTCAGGCAGACGGCCGAGGCCACCAGGATGCCGATCACCAGCTGGGCCCGGCGCACCGTGCAGTACTGCTCGCGCTTGAACGGGTGGCAGATGGAGATGTACCTCTCCGTGGTGAAGCCCAGCACCAGCAAAGGACCCAGGTACTGCGCGCACAGGAAGACGATGGGGAAGATCTGGCAGAAGACGGGCGTGTTGAGCGGCAGCCAGTCGCCCATGGTGTGCAGCTCGAAGATGACGTGCAGGGAGAGGAAGACGAAGTCGTCCAGGGCCAGGGCCGCCAGGTAGCAGCCC
The DNA here is from genome assembly GCA_028751875.1 of Rapana venosa. Classification (NCBI taxonomy): domain Eukaryota; kingdom Metazoa; phylum Mollusca; class Gastropoda; order Neogastropoda; family Muricidae; genus Rapana; species Rapana venosa. Next base: position 12,470,339 of record CM054153.1, read on the forward strand.
GAGGAGTGCCGCATGCGCTTCTGCACCCACACCAGGAAGGAGAGGATGTTGCCCGGGAAGCCCACGCAGTAGATGAAGATGGTGACGTACTTGTCCACGTAGGTCACCTCGGGCTTCTCCCTCTGGAACAGCTCCATGGGGTCGTTGGGCAGCGTGTCGTTCTCGCCGTCGTAGCCGCTGCCCATGGTAGGGGTGGTGGTGGTCGTCGTGGTCGTCGTCGGGAGGGTGGTGGTGGTGTTGGTGGTGGTGGTGAGGTTGGTGGGGGTAGGGGTCGGGGTAGGGGTGGGGTTGGGGGTGAAGGCTTGGGTGCCGCGGTGGTGCACGGGTAGGACCAGGGCCAGGAGGGTGATGAGGACTGCGCTCAGGGCGGGAAAGCCGCGAGGGAGTTGAGACAGTGCCATCTGAATGAAACGAGAAAGAAAAGTTCATTTATTTATCTATTTCATTCCTTTCATTTATACCCCTTTTAAGTCACGCAGATTTCTCTGCGTCAAATTCGGGCTGCTCTCCCCTGGGGAGAGCACGTCGCCACAAGAGCAGCGCCACCCATTTTTTTTTCTGTCTGCAACAGTATTTGTATCCCAATCAGAGTGGCTTTTTTTCTACAGAATTTTGCCAGGGACAACTCTCTTGTTGCCGTGGGTTCTTTAACGTGCGCTAAATAATTATGTGCAACACACGGGACCTCGGTTTATCGTCTCATCCGAAAGACTAGCGCCCAGACCACCACTCATGATCTAATGGATGGGGAAAAAGTTTCGGGTCCAAATGGGATACGAACCACCGCACATTTCCGACCCGGACTTTTCGCTTTCTAGACAGGCGCGTTACCTCTAGACCGCCGATCCCAAAAAAAGAAGACCGTTCCTTTGAAGTCGGAGAAATAATAAATAATAATCTTGTAGGGAATTTATCTAGCGCTGAATCTTGTAAAGCAACAAATCAAAGCGCTCAGATGACTTTTAAAAAAATAAAATCGAGGATAATGGAATAAGCACTCATGTGCTTGTTTTTTTTACATCCAGTCCCCGTGTGTATGCGGTTTTGTAAATTTTGTCATCTGTTCCCACCGGCACACAATGGCCTACTCTTTCGAAAAGCGGTACAGGATTTAACGTGTGCGCAAGATGTTCTGCATGCGTTCGCACACGGGGCCTCGGTTTATAGTCTCATCCAAAGGACTTTGACATTTAGTTCGATTTTTTTTGTCAAACCTGGGAATCGAACCCAGAACCTCACGGTTTACTTGTTGGCAGGCAAACGTCTTAACCATCCTGCCTCCTTCCTTCCTACGACGGAGTGTGGCTGCCTAAGCTGTGAAGTATTTTGTTAAAAAAGTGCCCCCTACCCAAAACAGGCCAGACAATATCTTATCCAGTGGTGTACTTTCGATCTTACAGGGATTATTCCTGAGCAGGATGAGTGAGTCAAGAGTGTATAATATTCTGGGTGACTCCCTCAGGGTGTTAAGCTAGGGAACAGCCAACAGCATTAAGATCCCTTCTTTGGAGTAGCGCGATATGAATCTGCAGAATTTTTTTTAGAATCTGTAAATGTTTATACTAAAGATTCTCAGCGAGTCAATCTAGATGCGCTAAAGTTTGGGGTTTTTTTTCAGTGAAAATATTGCAACCACCAAAAAAATCTATGGTGTGTATTTTTGCTTCCCAAAACGGTCAGGTCCTATTTTCATCTTCCTTTTTTTTTTTCGTTCCTCGGCTAGAGTTCCGAGGTTCACCAATGACTTGATTTTGCGTATGCGGCCGGTGTTTAACCCACCGTTAAGGTAGCCGAATTCCGACTTCGGGGATGGTGTCTAAATACGACACCCACCTGTATGCATGCGGATTCTATCTATCTATCTGTCCCGTAGTCTGACGACCGTGGGGGCACCCTCAAAGACTCAACAACCAGTTCCCTCCATTCCTCTCTCTGTTCTGCCTTTCTCAGGGTTTTCTTGAGTTCTAGGCCTGTCCATTCGCTGATGTTATCCTCCCAGCTCCCAGCATGCGGATTAAAAAAAGAAAAGAAACTTGTTACCTTTTTATATCGACTCGAAATGGCCTACTCTTCCGAAAGGGGGGGGGGGGGGGAGGGGGGGGCGTGTTTTTAACGTAAGAACAAGATGTCCGCATGCTTTCGTACGTTCACGGGACCTGGGTTTATAGTTTCATTTGAAAGTGGGGGATGGAGTGGAGTCAGTACTGATTAAACTCCAGGATAAAATCCCCTAAAACAGGCGCCTCCGTGGTGGCTCGATCCCGGGCCGTCAGATCACGAGCGCAACAACGCTCTAACCACTAGGCCATCCCGCCCCCCTCTCCTTTCCCTTTTAAATTAGTTACTTAGGGGATGGGATAGTTCAGTGGTCGGAGCACTCGCTTTCCCCCCAGCCAAGGTTAAGCAGCATCGAGCGTGGTTACCACTTGGATGGGTGACCGTATGCGCGCCTTGGCTTCAGTACAGTCCCCAAGTTCACCCAGCTGTAAATGGGTACATGCCTCTTTAGGGCCAGGGAAGGTAAAGCAGCGAGGGAGAGGAGATGGGCGCCGCCCTCAATATGCTGGCCCTAGAGAAGTGAGGTCTCTGACGCCTCGCTCCCCTACGACCTTATAGGTTATGGGACACCTTTACCGTTACCTAGGACGGTCATACGGGATTTTTTCTTTGAATGGGCAAAAAGGATGTTGCATTAAAATGACATGACATGCATTGTCTTGATGGAGGAGGGCAGCAAAAACCAAAGCGTCCAATTCAAGACAGTCTGGTGTTATCTTGGGCAAGGCACAGTTCCCAAATACCAACAAGTAAAGAAAAGAAACTGCCGCCTGAATGTCAGCATGTTTCTGAAGATCAACAATCAAACAGCTACATGTCGAGATGTATGTATGCCACGTTCAAGTGTCTGTGTGTTTGTCTGTCTATCTGTCGGTCGGTCTATCTGTTCATCCGTCCGTCTGTCCGTCCGTCTGTCTCTATCTGTTGTCTGTCTGTCTGGCTGTAACTCTCTCTCTCTCTCTCTCTCCTCTCTCTCTCCCTCTCTCTCTCTCTCTCTCTCTCTCTCTCTCTCTCTCTCTCTCACTCTCTTTTAAAGGGAGAGGGGAGAAGGGGAAAAGAGAGGGAGGAAGAAAAACATAGATATACACACAGAGAGGGGGACGGGACAGCCTGGTGGTTAGAGTGATGTATTCGT
>CM054153.1:12476031-12493531 GCA_028751875.1 Rapana venosa
TATCAACATTTGCTGATTTAAAAAATATATATATATATAATTTTTTTTTTTTGGGGGGGGGGTTACTATCAAAAATTGACAATACTAGGTGTAAAGCAGACTGTATTACAACTGTCTCTGTGCTTCTGTCTCTCCGTCTTTCTGTTCTTCCGTCTGTCTGTCAGTTCGTCTATCTGTCAGTCTGTCTGTCTGTCAGTAATTTGACTTATCCGTTCTTCGTTCTATCTGTCAGTCTGTCTGTCTGTTTCTCAATAATTTGACTTATTCAGTATTATTATTATTTAAAAACTTACTACGGGTTTATGTGCCGTGTGTGTAAGTAGATTTTGCTGTACTGGTGTTAAGTTTGTTTTAATGGAGTCCGTTTTAAGGGCAAGGGCCGGATGGAAAAAGTATGTAGAGTTTTTTTTCTGTAACTTTTGGAATTAAAGATTACCACCATCATCATCTGTGTGTGTGTGTGTGTGTGTGTGTGTGTGTGTGTGTGTGTGTGTGTGTGTGTGTGTTGACGTGTTGTGTGTTTGCGTGCGTTGACGTGTGTGTGTGTGTGTCTGACTGTCAAGACTTGCCCAGACCACAGCCACAATGACCAAGCTCAAACCCATCTGGAGCAACAGAAAAATCGCCATCAGTTCCAAAATCAGACTGATGCGCTCTCTGGTCATGTATGTCAATCTTCTAATATGCACGTGAATCATGGACCCTCACAGCGGACTTAGAGAGAAGAATAAGAGCTGTAGAAATGAGGTGCTTCCTAAGGCTCTTAGGCATCTCGTACAAAGACCACATCACGAAATGAAGAAGTCAAGAGACGCATCCGCAATGAAATCGGGCCCTACCTATACTGACCTTCAAACACTCGTCAGACAACGAAAACTAAAGTGGTTTGGTCATGTCACACGCTCCTCTGGCCTTGCTAAAACAATCCTACAAGGCACAGTGAGGGGAGGAAGAAGAAGAGGCAGACAAAGGAAGAGATGGGAGGAACACCAACATTCGAGAGTGGACAGACATGGAGCTGAGAGACACCCTGAGGGCGTGGCTGAGAGACGCGAGGACTGGAGAAAGGTGGTTGACAAAGCTTCGAAGGCGCCCCAAAGGATTCGGAATCTGAGGGATCGGTGGCGGAGACGGACAGGGGGTAGATGTGTGTGTGTGTGTGCGTGTGTGCGCGCGCGCGCGTGTGCGTGTGCGCGCGCGTGTACCTGCGAAGATTTGCGGGCTGACAGGGCAAGTCAATGGAGAAAACACATGTGGGTTGGTATCACTTTGCTAAAATCCTTGGTGACATACTTTTAAGTGCCTAGTCATTGGTGATGATGGTCTATTCTATTTTTATCCAAAATGCTGAGTAAAAAGCAAGACCTACACAATGGGACAAGACATTCAATTCAGCGCAGAATAAAATGAGGAGAGAGAGAGGAGAGAGAGAGAGAGAGAGAGAGAGAGAGAGAGAGAGAGAGAGAGAGTGGAGAGGGAGAGAGAGAAAGAGAGAGGGGGGAGGGAGAGAGTGAGAGAGAGAGAGAGAGAGAGAGAGAGAGGAGAGAGAGAGAGAGAGAGAGAGAGAGAATGGGGACGGGAAGGGGGGGGGAGGCATTTGGAAGGATGGAAAGAATAATAAGATGGACAGAGAGAACTCAAAGAGATGAACAAAACTAACGACACAATGTTTTGTTCCGTTCCTCCAGTAGAGGTCCGAGGTTCACAGATGGTGAGATATTTACGTATGCAACACTCACCCCCCCCCTCCCCCTCCCCCCAACCACCATCATTTAGGTAGCCGCATTCCGAATTCGTGGATGGAGTCTAAAACACAACATCTGTGTGCCTGTGTTTGTTTAATTTTTCCAGCCGTTCTTATTGCCCAAAAGAACCTCACGGCTTACTTGTTACACAGCAATAAATGATTTTTTCAAGTAAGCAATACATTCAACTTCCATTTTGATCTGTTTATACCTTTACACACACGCGCGCGCGCGCATGCACACACACCACACACACACACACACACACGCGCGCACGCACGCACGCACGCACACACGCACGCGCACGCACACACACACACACACACGCACGCGCGCGCGCGCGCAACACACACACACACACACACACATACACACGCACACACGCACACACGAACACACACACATCGTCTAATATCACTGAGAGTGAACAGACGTAAAATCGAAGACAACAACAACAACAACACACACACACACGAACACACACACACGAACACACACACACACACACACACACACACACACACACACACACACACACAACACAACACACACACACGACACACACACACACGAACACACACACACACACACACACACACACACACACACACACACACACACACAACACACACACACACACACACACACACACAGAAACTTAAAAAAACCACCCAAACCCAACCCAATTACACTAAGAGTTACAACTCCACCGACACAATAGTCCACTCACACACCAACACACAACAAAAAAGACTACGATGACTGTACCCCATTTCCTTTTTTTCAAATTAAACCCATCCTACTTCTTCAAGGTTGCAGAGATAATTTTTGGGAGCCAATCTCAATGCAGATAGGAGGACAGTGGAGAGGGGGAAAAAATCTAGTTATAAAAAAGACAGGTCTTCACCGTCACCGTCACCAATCCCTCAGATTCTGAATCCTTTGGGGCGCCTTCGAAGCTTTGTCAACCCCCTTTCTCCAGTCCTCGCGTCTCTCGGCCGCTCTCAGGGTGTCTCTCAGTTCAGGTCTTCACCACAGCAAAATTAATCAACCCCCCCCCCCCCCCTAACGTCCACCCCCTTCAATAAACCGTGGAAAAGAAAATTGCAAATGGATCGATAGGCGGACAAGTTAGAAGGCCTACCCAGTTCAAAGACAGGCTGGATCAGTGGTCTAGAGGGTACATTACTAACGCACCCAGCCACCTACAAAGTCTAAGAAGTTTGGGGTTCGATCTCCTGTTTGTGCCTACGGACGGGATAGCCTGGTGGTTATAATAATAATAATAATGTATGGAATTTATATAGCGCTGAATCTTGTAAAGCAACAAATCAAAGCACTCGATTATTATAGTGATGCGCATTGCGCTCGTGATCTACTGACCCGGGTTCGAATCTTGTTCAAGTTTTCCTCTGGAGTTAACATCAGTGCCGATTCCACTCTCCGCCTTAAAAGGTATTCGGATGAGACTATAAACCGAGGCCCCGTGTGCGAACGCACGCAGAACATCTTGCGCACACGTTAAAACCCGTTTCCCGCTTTTCGGAAGAGTAGGGCCATTGTGTGCTGGTGGGAACCGATGACAAAATGTACAAAACAACAATTGCATACACACGGAGACTAGATGTAAAACAGCACACGAGTGCTTATTCCATTATTCTCGAAATAAGAGAATGAATATAAAAAAAGTAAATGAAAGTTACATACATACATACATACAGACAGACAGACAGACAGACAGGCAGGCAGGCAGGCAGACAGACAGACAGACACACAGACACACAGACGAGATACATACATGCACACTCACATACATACAAACATAAATACATACATCCACACATACAAACACATAGGACAGGTAACATTCGCAAGAACACCTATACTCCAGTTTAGACAGATGCAGACAGCCCCCCAACCTTCTCTCTCCCTACTCCCTCTCTCTCTCTCCCCCCCCATCCACCCCCCCCCCTCCTCTCTCTCCCTTCTCTCCCCCCCCCTCTCTCCCTCCACCCCCCCCCCCCCCCCCCCCCCACCTCTCTCTAATAGATTCGTCGGAAGGGCACGTAATGGCGTCGAACTCAGCTCACCCTGCCACAACTGACACCGCAGCTGCCAACGGGAACCACATCTGTCTCTCCCTCCACATGCTTCCACATCTACTACCACATGCCTTCTCGACCTCCACATCTCGTAGCAGCTAAAGGCTGCACACCCGTATTAAAAACAACAACTCTTTTTCCTTCTGTTTTAGACTCTTACATTCATACCGCACGTACTAAGGCATCCACAGAAATAAAAAAACCCCACTTTTTTGTGAAAGACTAGCCTCTGACTCAAAACTCATGTGATTTTGAACAAATTTTGGTAGGTTTGAAATTAAAAACAAATTCAGCAAACACTGTACCCCCCTCAGTCCTTTGTCGTCTGCTAGCTTCCTTACCGCAATATGCATGCGGGTCAACGCTGTAGGAATACAGGCAATCCTCATAATTTTGACGATTATTTCTAACTTTCTCGTGGCTACCTGGCAATATTGCTCTATGTCCTCAATCCCCCCAAAACAAGTGCACAGTCTATTTTTTCATGCTTTAAAAACAAAATCTGTGAAAATCACCAACTCCCCCCCCCCCCCCCCCCCCCCCACCATCGCACTCTAAGAATACTACATACCCCCCAAATTAATACCGGTGTAGCCATAACCGCTACTTCCTCACCCTGCCTCTGTTCTCACGTATTCCTCCCGAACCTAGGCCTATAAAGCAAAAGATGACCGAACCTATACGAGGTCTGTAGCAACTAAACTACCCTGCTAGCTAGCTATTCCTCCCTGCAGACACCAGTGTCGTAAACAATGCTCTAGTTGGCTCATGGACAAAGTGCATTCACGGTAGCAGAGGTACAACACAGAGGACAAGACAAAGAAAAAGAAAGAGAAAGAGAAGAGAGAAGAAGAGAAGTAACAAAAGCCTATATTAAATGACTCGCTTGGGGGTTCTGCTCCTTTTTTTCTTTGTTTCTTTCTTTCTTCTTGTTCTTGTTCTTGTTCTTGTTCTTCTTCTTCTTCCCCTTCTTCTCCTCCTCCTCCTTCTCTTCCTCCTCCTCCTTCTCCTCCTCCTCCTTCTCCTTCTCCTCTCCTCCTTCTCCTCCTCCTTCTTCTTCTTCTTCTTCTTCTTCTTCTTCTTCTTCTTCTTCTTCTTCTTCTTCTTCTTCTTCTTTCTTCTCTTCTTCTTCTTCTTCGTCGTCGTCGTCGTCGTCGTCGTCGAACGCTCAGACAGTAACTATTGTTGTCTGTTATATTGAGCGAAAATGCGTTGCGCTACCATGCCGTGAAGCGCCTGACAAGTCAGGCCCAGCCCAGCGTATTCGACTTCGGCATGGGAGAGAATTGTTAACTTTTAAGTCTTTCTGGGGAAAAAATTAATGAAGGCAGGAGAATGGACAAGAAAGAGGTGACAGGAAGAAAAGGAACACAGGCAGAAACAAAGCGAGGGATAGAAAAGAGGAAACTTGTAGCAGAGAATTTTCAGAATGTGAGGATGCTGTTTATACTGACAGCCCCGACTTGTTAACTTTATTGACATATGTATTTATTAAGGAGGTTTTTATATTTATTCTATCATTTAAAAAAAAAAACTTTCTTGGAAGGGCATGCATGAAAATATGTGTTAATTCTTTTTGATACATTGAAGACATTCTGGGATAAATTATTTCTGTTAGGAATTCTATTGGTACGAAAAGATGCACAAAATAATATGCACTAATAAGAGAATGTGTTAACTTAGCAGCAGTAATCATGAACAATACAAGTTGACCATTCTTTTAGAAAAAAAATGTATAACGTGTTCGACAGAGGCAATTTTATGAGTTAATTTCCTTATATACTGGGCGCGTATAGTTTGAAAATTGGGCCTAACTTGTCAGGCGCTTAACGGCAGCGCAAAGCATTTTCGCTTATATGACAGAAAACAGTAGTTGCTGTCTGAGCGTTCGAAGAAGAAGAAGGCGAAGAAAATTGGTGTCTCTTCAAAAATGTTACCCGCTAGAGGTTTTTTTAAAACAGTTTTTACTTTCCTTCCTTAAGTTAAACGATATAGCTTTGGTCGAGGACATTCTGAGAGTCTGGAGGAATGCAAGACAAAATGCAGCCAGTATGAAAACATTGGCAGCAAGGTCAAAGTGTCCCATAACCTACGTGGTCGTAGGGGAGCGAGGCGTCAGAGACCTCAGCTTCTCCAGGGGCCAGCAATATTGAGGGCGGTGCCCATCTCCTCTCCCTCGCTGCTTTACCTTCCCTGACCCTAAAGAGGGCATGTAGCCATTTACAGCTGGGTGAACTGGGGGACCGTACTGAAGCCAAGGCACGCAAACGCTCACCCATTCCAATTGGTAACCACACTCGATGCTGCTTAACATTGGCTGGGGGGAAAAGCGAGTGCTGTGACCACTGAGCTATCCTTTTATTTACAGTTCTATTAAAACCGTTTTCTGTAGAAGAAAAAAAATGTTATAAAACTTTCTGTCAACCACACACACACACACACACACACACACACACACAAACACACACACACATACACACACACACCCCACTCTCTCTCTCTCTCTCTCTCTCCTCTCTCTCTCTCTCTCTCTCTCTCTCTCTCTCTCTCTGAAACAGATTACCTAATCGAAACATCATCAATTCTCTTTTACACACGAAGTGAACCAAAAAAAAAACAACACCACACAACCAAACCCAACCCAACAACAACCCCCAAACCCAAAACCCCCAAAACAACCTAAGTCGCCTAAACCGGCAAACGTGCACATGCATACACATACGAACACGCAAACGCGCAACTGATAGCGACGTTTCCTAATGAGAAATAGATTTCTCTTGGTCAAGGCGTGTGCTTCTCTATAGGAAGCAGCGTTTGTAAATCCATGTCATGCTTATGCCTTTTTTGTTGCTGCTGTTGTTGTTGTACATTCATTCTATGATTTGACCTGAGGAGAGAAACTTGTACGAAGCATGCTACACTACACTAGTACAGTAAGGGTAAAGCTGTCCCATACCTTATGTGGTCGTAGGGGAGCGAGGCATCAGAGACATCAACTTCTCTAGGGCCAGCATATTGAAGGCGGTGCCCATCCTCTCTCCCTCGCTGCTTTACCTTCCCTGACCCTAAAGAGGGCAGGTACCCATTGACAGCTGGGTGAATTGGGGGGATTGTATTGAAAGCCAAGGCGCGCAAACGGTCACCCATCCAAGTGGTAACCACGCTCGATGCTGCTTAACCTTAGCTGGGGGAAAGCGAGTGATCTAACCACTGAGCTATCCCGTCCCCACACTACACTAATATCTTGAAAACAAACTAGGGGAGGGTGGTAGTGGTGGATTTATTTTTTTCAATGAGGACTTGTCGTATCCAAACTTTACTGGAAGTAGAGTGTGGAAATGCAGCTTAGAACAACGGGCTTTTTTATTAAAATTTTTTTATATATAGAAACCACGTCATCTGATTGTAGGTATGACCTTGCTTTCAGCCGCGGCAGAATTAACTGGAGTTAACATCAGTGCAGACGCCACTCTCCCCCAAAAGTCCTTCGGATGAGACTATAAACCGAGGCCCCGTGGGCCAACGCACGCAGAACATCTTGCGCGCACGTTAAAATCCTGTTCCGCTTTTCGGAAGAGTAGGCCATTGTGTGCCGGTGGGAACAGATGACAACATTTACAAAACCGCATACACACGGGGACTGGTGGTAAAAAAGCACAAAAATGCTTATCCCATTATCCTCGATATAAAATAATACAATTTTTTAAAAAAATCTCTCTCTCTCTCTCTCTCTCTCTCTCTCTCTCTCTTCTCTCCCTCTTCTCTCTCTCTCTCTCTCTCTCTCTCTCTCTGGGGGCAAAGCGTGTCGCCACAACAGCAGCGCCACCAATTTTTGAAAAAAAAAGTTCTGTCTACAAGTGAATTTATTTTATCTCCCTACGAGACTGGTCTTTTTTCACTACAGAATGATGCCAGGAACAACAACTCTTTTTGCTGCCGTGAGTTCTTTAACGTTGCGAGCGCTGTATATGCGTTGCACATTATGATCTCAAGTTTTTCGTCTACTCCGAAAGATTTGTACCAAGACTGTAACTCCCACCTGGGAATCACTGTGAGAGTATAAGTACTGATTATTAAAAAATGTAAAGGTAAAGGAGTCCCATAACCTATAAGGTCGTAGGGGAGCTAGGCGTCAGAGACCTCACTTCTCTAGGACCAGCATATTGCGGGCGGCGCCCATCTCCTCTCCCTCGCTGCTTTACCTTCCCTGACCCTAAAGAGGGCAGGTACCCATTTACAGCTGGGTGAACTGGGGGAGCTGTACTGAAGCCAAGGCGCGCAAACGGTCACCCATCCAAGTGGTAACCACGCTCGACGCTGCTTAACTTGGCTGGGGGAAAGCGAGTGCTCTGACCACTGAGCTATCCCGTCCCCAATGATTATAAGGCGTGTGTATATGCCTATTTTCAAGTCACTCACCATTATAAGCATCTAGCCGTACTCCGTCTTCAGAATGTCTCCGTGAGAAACGGGTCTAAAAGGGGACCAAATTCATGGGGTTTTAATAATAATAATAATAATATATGGAATTTATATAGCGCTGAATCTTGTAAAAAACAAACAAATCGAAGCGCTTGCACTCAATCATTTACAGGCATGCAACTCTCCTTAAACATAATGAGAAATCCATGCGCGCGCACTACGCACGCACACGCACGCACACACATACACACACACACACACACACACACACACACACACACACGGAACAACACTTAGACGGTGAAAGATGCTGTTGAAAATTAGGGACAGATATGTGGGGGGAAAGTCTCAGGTAGGAAATAAGTGTGTTTTGAGGCTGGATTTGAAGGAATCAAGTGAAGGCTTTTGACGAAGTGAAAGAGGGAGGTCATTCCAGGTGGATGGACCAGAAACAGAGAAGGAGCGACGGCCAACAGTGGTTTGTTTGAATCTGGGTGTTCGAAAGCACAAAGTATCTGCGGCTGAACGAAGGGAACGAGATGGAGTGTACAGGTGAAGACAGTTACAGAGATAAGAGGGTGCAGATTTGTGGAGACATTTGAAACATTTTCTTTCGGAATACAAAAATTGCTGGATGCTAATAATTATGGAAATTTCCCTGTGTGAATTTAAAGAATTCAGGTTGAAAACCATGTCAGTAGAAAACAGGTTTCATCCACTTGTTATAGATGAAAATGGTTTAAGAGTTTGAAACATTTAGATTTGGCGGCCATATTGGATTGTTTCCATGGTAACAGTGCATAACACGGACTAATTTGTAAATTTTTATGTTTTACAAGCGATACTCTTTCAATATATGGTACAACTTCTAACATAAGCTTGTAAACAAAGTCCCCACCGCCCACGTCCCACCTTTAATGAAGAAAACATGGGGTTTTTTTGTTGCTAAAAGCTTGTCATGGATGAAAGTCTTATCTCCAACACTAACATTTTCAAAACATAACCAAACATTTGAATGTACACAGACAGACCTTGACACTACTGCCACACACATCAATAACCGACAAAAAGCTTTCTTTTTTTTCCTTGTTTTTTTTTTGGGCCAACAACTTCCAAACTAAGACTATAAATTATTTCGTTTTTTCTTTTCTTTTTTTCCGTTTTTTTACCAAATGCTGATGGAACATGTTCAAATTTACGACACTGTAAAGACTGCACGTTTTCGAGCCCATAAACTGTCTAACTCATTGCATTAAGGAGGGCGGTGGGTAGGGTGCGAAATGGGGGTGGGTGGGGTGGGTGATGGTGGGCGGGAAAGACAAAATCCTGGCTTTGAAAATTGGAGCAAAGGACGTTGCCTAGTATCCCTGAGCTGTTTCTGTGTCATTCTGCTCTTTGTAGAGGCCATAAACCACCTTTGTGCTCATTGTTGGTTTCATTGTGGGGTTTATTTATGCCCGGAGAATCGTGCTACAACCTACCTCCCCTCCTCTTCCTCTCCAATCTTTTCTCTCTTTGTTTCTACCGGGAGAATTTTGATATCCTATTTGGAAGAATTTTGCAGACAATTTTGGAAAAGGCAGACATGACAGTTACGGTAAACAAGAACAATTTTCAGCTCACGCGAAAATACACAAACGTAAGCTACTGAGATGAGTTTCTCCGAGAGTGTGCGTGTGGGTGTTCATTTATTTATTTATTTTATTTTGTTATTCTTTTATATCGAGGATAATGGAATAAGCACTTATGTGTTTATTTTTACATCCAGTCCCCGTGTGTATGCGGTTTTGTCAATTTTGTCATCTGTTCCCACCGGCACACAATGGCCTACTCTTACAAAAAGCGGAACAGGATTTAACGTGTGCGCAAGCTGTTCTGCGTGCGTTCACACACGGGGCCTCGGTTTATAGTCTCATCCGAAGGACTTTTAGGGAGAGTGGAGTCGGCACTGATGTTAACTCCGGGGGAAAATATCCCCTTGAACGGGAATCGAACCAGTGTGTGTGTGTGTGTGTGTGTGTGTGTGTGTGTGTGTGTGTGTGTGTGTGTGTGTGTGTGTGCGTGTGTGTGTGTGTGTGTGTGAGAGAGTGAGTGTGTGTGTGTGTGTGTGTTTGCGTGTTTTGTGTGTGTGTCTGTGGCTTGCGTGCGTGCGTGCGTGCGTGTGTGTGTGTCTGTGCACACGCTTGTGTGCACTCGTGCGTGCGTATGTGTGTACGCACGCTCTAAAACCTTTATGGGAATATCCCCTTTGAACGGGATTCGAACCCGGGTCAGCAGATCACGAGCGCAATGTGCAACGCTCTAACCACCAAGCTATCCTGACCCCCATAACTCACATGAGCTTACACAACTCCTTTACACTTACACACAAGCTACTTCAAAACTCAGTCTTTAGAGATCGACTATGACTCTCTGACTAGGAGGCTTGACTCGCACAGCCCTTATGTGCTGCAGCCCTGACTGTCAACACGACTTGACTGAGTAATATAAAGTAAACAGACGGACGAACAAACAAAGGAAAGCACATTAAAGGCACTGAATTTTTAAACACCAACCATCAAACAACCACCAAAAGGACAACTTTGAAAAAACATATAATTATGTGAGAACCACGCGATAAAAAAATCACCACAACGGATGATAACGATGTCAAACACTTCTACTGAGGACACACACACACACACACCACGCACGCACGCACGCACGCACACGTACACACACACACACACACACACAACACACACACACACACACACACACACACACACACACACACCACACACACACACACACACACACACACACACAAATAAAGCAAGGAGAAGACGAAAAGGGGACGAACCATTTATGTATGTTTGTCCGTCGTGTTCGACGATGACCTCCAAAACAGCAGAGGAGGCAGCCGCTGTTTTGGAAACTGGGCAGAAATTTGATTATAGTGGAGATGCCTTGCCCACAGTACATCCCCACTCTCTCAGCCAAGAGGGCATAAAGACTGTCAGCGTTGGAGATGTTCTCCAAAGGCCAACCAAGCCCCCAGGGCTGCTGCACATTAAGGACTGTGCTAGTCAAGCCTCCTAGTCAGAGAGTCATAGTCGATCACTAAAGACTAAGCTGTAAAGTGGAATTCCATGAGTGGGAAAGAAAGCCACTGGTCATACAGCCTCTCACTTTGCTGTTGCCCCCAGCGTCAATGGTTTAATCAAGAACTGTGATAAAAGCCCAGGCGCTGACGGCGGTGATAATTCAACAGGGCGGATTGATTCACTACAATCGCAGTATTTTCATTGAACGCGAAATCGTCGGACAGCCAGCCAAGCCATCTCGGACCATACCCGCAGTCGTCCGACCGTGGTTGCTTGTCATCAAACCAGCACCCGATCCTATCCAACCCTGTTTGTTTATAGCCGTGCCGACCACAGAGGCCATAACTATCTGGTCTGTCACTTCACGAAATTTAAAATCTCAGCTTAAAACTGTGCAACTGTACATTGGTGACTGGTGTGGGTGTGTTCGCACACGCACGCACGCACGCACGCACGCACGTGCGTGGTTATGTGTTGCGTATGTGCGTGTGTAAATGATAAGTTTTTATGTCTTCTAGTCAATGTTTTTTTGTGTGTGGTTTTTGTATGTGTTTTTTTTTTAAACATTGTGTTCATAATTGGTGTGTATGTGTGTGTGTGTGTGTGTGTGTGTGTGTGGTGTGTGTGTGTGTGTGTGTGTGTATGTGTGTGTATGTGTAGTGTGTGTATGTGTGTGTGTATGTGTGTGTGTATTTGCGCTACGAGCGCATGACGGTGTTTTTGTGCGAGTGTTCGTAACACTTTTATTTGAAGTCATTTTGGAATGTTTTAACCAAATATGAAATATAACTTTTTTGGTGTCCTTTGATAGGTATCAATCTGCCTGTCAGTATTGTAATTGCCCTTCATGGGATGCTTAACGTGTTTTTTAACTTGACTTGACTTGACTTATATACAAAATTAAAACAGGGGTATAAAACCAACTATGATGTCCTTCCTTGTAGCAACGCCCTGGCCAACCATAAAGGTCAAACTCAGGACTGGGACAGCGTTGTGGGGGGTGGTGGGTGGGGGGAATAAGAACCCCCCCTCCCCCCTACCCCCCCCCCCCCCTTCCCCCACCCCACATCAACCACAAATAAATTGAGATAAAAAAAAAACCCAAAACCAGAATCCTTGAAAACAACCTTGTTCTTAGTGAGCTTCTGGAGAGGGGGAAGAAAAAAAACAAAACCCGGCAGGAGAATGCACCAAAGACGACAGAAAACACGAAAAGAGAAGAAAAGTGACAAGGAAGAAAAGGCAAGAGACTAAAAAAAAAAAAAGAGAGGGACAGAAAAGAGGAAATTCCTAGCTCACAACTTCCAACAACAACAACAAAAAAGCGGGAGATACTGTTTATTCTGAGAGGTCGCGGTATCCTCACAGAGATTATTTATTTATTTATTTTATTTATTAATAATAATAATAATAATAATAATAATGTATGGAATTTATATAGCGCTGATATCGAGGATAATGGAATAAGCACTCATGCACTTTTTTCTTTAAACATCCAGTCCCCGTGTGTATGCGGTTTTTTGTAAATGTTGTCATCCTTTCCCACCAGCACACAATGGCCTACTCTTCCGAAAAAGCGGAACAGGATTTCACGTGTGCGCAAGATGTTCTGCATGCGTTCGCACACACGGGGGGCCTCGGTTTCTAGTCCCTCATCCGAAGGACTTATACACACACCACTACTTATCACACCAGCGTGTGACTGTGAACAGTCCCTGGGGGATGAAATGACGAGAGAGAGAGAGAGAGAGAGAGAGAGAGGAAGAGAGAGAGAGAGAGAGAGAGAGAGAGAGAGAGAGAAGAGAGAGAGAGAGAGAGAGAAGAGGGGGAGGGAGGGGGGGGAGAGGAGGGAGGAGGAGGGTTGGTGGTGGTAGTAGTAGCATCACTGTCCACGTGGTGCTGATGTCAAGCTATGCTGACAGCAGGAGTTAAGAAGGATTTCCTTTCGTGTCAGCCCCCAAACCTGATCTACTTCGAGAGAGGATGCGTGTGGTGGTATAGGGGTAGGGCTGTCTGTCTTGTCCATTGTGGTTTGATACCATCCTTCCTTCCTTTTTTTTTTTTTTGGTCTGTGTTGTCTTGTGTGTCTTTATGTTGTGTAGGTCTGTCCGTCTGTCTGTCTGTCTCTACAGTACACTACTCTGCATTGCATTGTATTGTTTTCGGGGTTGTTGGTTTTTGTTGTTGTTGTTGTTGCAAGATGTAGCGCTATATAAATCCAATGTACTACTACACTACTACTACTACTACTACTACTACTACTACTACTACTACTACTACTACTACTACTACTACTACTACTATCATCATCATCACCATCATCATTGTTATTATTATTATTATTATCATAGCATAGCACTGCACTGTACTGTACTACACTGCACTACACTACCCAACACTATACTACCCTACCCTTCCCTACACCACCACACACCACACACACCACACCACACCACACCACACCACACCACACCACACCACACTACACTACGCTACACTGGAATATCATTCAAAACACTACAACACAACACAACACAACACAGCACAACACAAAGCCTTCACCACGTACAACACGGAGGCTTCTGCTCTAGCTGTTCGCTAGCAGATCACAGGGGGTGCTATCACTTATCGGGCCGCCTCAAGGCCACCTGCCTGAGGAGGCCTGCAAATTGAAATGTCGTTCTTTCTTATCAGTACACACACAGGGTGTGCGGGATGTTTAGTAACGCAAAACACATCACACTTTCCCACACGCGCGCACACACACACACACATACACGCAGGCACGTACACACACACACGCACACACACACACACGCACACACACACGCACACACACGCACACACACACACACACACACACTCACACACGCAAGCACGCACACATAAGCACACACACATGCACGCACGCACGCGCACACACACACACACGCGCACACACACACCACACACACCACACACACGCGCACACACACACATACACACGCACACACACATGCACACACACACACAAGCACGCACACATAAACACACACACACGCACACACACAACACACACACACACACACACACACACACACACACACACACACACACACACACACACACACACACAGCGCCGACTCGACTGCTCCCCAAAAGTCCTTCGGATGAGACTATAAACCGAGATCCCGTGTGCGAACGCACGCAGAACATCTTGCCCACAGTTTAAAACCCGTTCCCGCTTTTCTGAAGAGTAGGCCATTGTGTGCCGGTGGGAATGGATGACAAAATTTACAAAACTGCAAACACACGGGGACTGGTTGTAAAACAAAAGCATATGAGTGGTTATTCCATTATCCATGAAGTAAAAGAATGAAATAAATAAAGACACCACACCACACACACACACACACACACACACACACACACACACACACACACCCCACACACACACACGCACACCACACCACACACACCCCTACACACACATCCCTTCCCCCACCAAACACACACACACACACATACCCTTCCCACCCCAACCCCCCCAACAAACACACACATCACCCCTCCCTCCCCTCCCCCCCTTTTCCCCCTCACACACACAAATGAGTGGCAAAGTACTATATCAAAGCGATCTCTTCTACACGCAACCCCCCCCCCCCCCCCCCCCTCCCCAACCCCCGTAAATTCAACATACTAGAAAAAAAAACCCAAAACCAAACGTGCTCTGCGCTTTTTGAGATATCTATGAGTAACGCGCAATAGAACCTTCTATTTACCTAACGTTGCATAAACCAACATACCCCCCTATCTCGCCTCCTGGCTTGTGTCAAGGTTACCCTTTCATTTAATGACTGAGCCGACATGCTAGAAATAAATAAAATCATACTGAATGACTTTTTCTGGTTTATTTATTTATTCTTTTATATCGAGGATAATTTATTCATTCTTTTATATCGAGGATAATCTAGTCCCCGTGTGTATGCGGTTTTGGAAATTTTGTCATCTGTTCCCACCGGCACACAATGGCCTACTCTTTCGAAAAGCGGAACAGGATTTAACGTGTGCGCAAGATGTTCTGCATGCGTTCGCACACGGGGGCCTCGGTTTATAGTCTCATCCGAAGGACTTTGACATTCAGTTCGATTTTTTGGGTCACACTGGGAAGAAAGGGCGAGGCTGGTTTGTTGGGTGGAGAGGGGATTAGACACCCAACACACAGCTGGGGGTACATGTTTTAATTTTATAGTCAATAACATTACCCTGACTTTAAAGTAAACAACCAAGGAAGTGTAGAAATTATTGGCTTATTAAATCCACGCGTGTTAAGTTAGGTTCTGTTGTTTTTTTTGACGTGTGTTTAAGCCTTGAGCTTCTTTAAAAAAAAAAAAAAAATCTTATCTTTCGTACACTGCGTTAGTTTAGAGTTACTTTAGACCTTGTAGAAGCGTGTGATTTTCGTTCGTCTCTTTCTTCTTTCTTCTGAACATCTTGCGCACACGTTCAATCCTGTTCCGCTTTTCGAAAGAGTAGGCCATTGTGTGCCGGTGCGAACAGATGACAAAAATTTACAAAAGCGCATACACACATGGACTGGATGTAAAAAACAAAGTCATCTGAGCGCTTTGATTTGTTGCTTTACAAGATTCAGCGCTATATAAATTCCATACATTATTATTATTATCTTTGCAATAATGCGGGTTATTTTGTTGTTGTTGTTGTTCTTTGTCGGTCCAATCCAATCCAATCCACTCCAATCCGGTTGGATTAAAGCCCCGCAAACAACTACAGAAACCAAGCCATAATAATGATAGGGGGCTGTCACCTAGTATAAATGTTGAAATCTCACAAAACTGTGCAACGATATTATCATACAGATTTCTTTCTTTTTTAAAGTCGAACACTTAGACAGCAACTATTGTTGCCTGTCATTTCAGCGAAAATGCGTTGCGCTGCCGTTAAGCGCCTGACAAGTCAGGCCCAGCGCATCCGACTTCGGCGTGGGAGAGAAGTGTTATCTTTTAAGTCTTTCTGGGAAAAGGAAGGCAGGAGAAATGGACCAAGAAGGCAGAAAACTGACAAGAAGGAGGTGGTGACAGGAAGAAAAGGAGCAAGGCAAAAAACCAAAAGAAAAAAGAGAGGGATAGAAAAGAGGAAATTTCTAGCACATATTTTCCACAAGGTGAGGATGCTATTTATACTGACAGGCCCCCGGCATCCCCACGGGAGAGAATTATACAGATTAAAACAGGGCTCAAAACCAACTCTACTGTCGCTCGGTCTCAGTTGCTCTGGTCTCATGGTGACCTCAGATTCGGTTCCCCATACACTTCTGTGCCTGTGGTGAGTTTGTGTCAAAGCCTTTGGGGTTGGAGGTTCAGGGGGGACGGTCGTTGGAGGGACGTTGTAGTGGTGGCCACCTCGGGTGGGCAACTCACTCAGTCTGGCTCCGCGACTGAGCTAATACTGTCGTTAGCAGGGGGCTTAGTAGGTGGTGTCCTGCGTACGTATGTTAGATCAGAACGGGCACCACTGAAACACCACCAAAGTGACCCAGCAGCAGTGCAGGGCCCCTCTGGCTGGGTGGCCCCACGGCGGCCTGATAATTATTGACAGGCAATCCTGTGGACTTCCGACCCTGAGGATGAGACATAACGAATCTGGGTATTATGGCTGTGGCGGGGAGATTGGGATGAGCGGCGTGGGAACAGCCAGACGGGGAATGTCACAGAAGATAAGGCAGCGAAAAGACAACAACAACAAACAAACAAACAAAACAACAACCCCAAACTCTACTGTCGCCATTTGAATCAACGATCCTGGCCAACCATAAGGGTCAACTCAGGACGGGCACTGCATTGTGGGAGAACCCACAAGAAAAGAAACATAAACTGAGAGATAAAACCGACACTCGATTCTTTCAAAACCAACCTTGTTGGTAGTTAAGTAACTATGACACTTTCACCCGTATCAGACGGGAAAAGCCTGATTCTCTCAGGAAGTTAAACATGGTATCTGCTGAAACATCTAAGGAAACAGGGATCTTTAGGGAGTCTGCAGTAAAAATAAAGTTTGTAGTGCCTTATATCCTGGACATCTCGACACTCCAGAAGTAGATGTTTTGGTGTTTCTTATCGGTCTGATTCTATTAGTCAGTTTTCCA
>CM054153.1:12496031-12513531 GCA_028751875.1 Rapana venosa
GGAGAGAGAGAGAGGGGGGGAGAGGAGAGAGAGAGAGAAAAGAGAGAGAGGAGAGAGAGGGAGAGGGAGAGGAGAGAGATACATTAGACACAGACAAAATAAAAGACAGACAGAGAGGCCAATAGACAACAAGAAAGATAAACAAACTGACAGACAGACAGACAGACAGAAAGATAAACAGACAAAACAAACAAACTTATATATATCGTCACACACATAATATACGCTGTGTAAGATCAAACTTTCTATATTAATGAGTTTGACATTTAAAAAAACCAAACGGGCCTAGGTTTTCCTCACACACCTCTATACCCAAAACCTTGAGAGAGTGAACAACCACATGACATACACTGCACAACATAACACATAAGAACATGATGTCAGACAAAAAAAAATACCATGAATTTGTCTCGCTTACGCAAACACAGACATTTGTATTGTATATCAATACACCATTGCCCCCTTCTTTCCACTTTCAATTCACACATAAGCGCGGGGAGCACACATACAGATACACACACACACACACACACACACACACACTAACACACACAGAGAGGGAGAGAGAGAGAGAGAGAGGGGAGGGGAAGGAGAGAGAGAGAGAGAGATGAAAGAGAGAGAGAGAGAGAGGGGAGAGAGAGAGGGAGGTGACAGACAGACAGACAGACAGACACATACACACACTAACCACATAGAGAGGAGAAGGGGGAGAGAGAGAGAGGAGGGAGAGGAGAGAGAGAGGAGAGAGAGAAAAGGGGTGAGGAGGAGAGAGGAGAGGAAGAGAGAGAGGAGGAGTGAGAGGAGAGAGAGAAGAGAGTTGAAGGATAGAGAGAGAGAGAGATTGAGAAGAAGAGAGGAGGAGAGAAGAGAGATGACAGAAGACGAAGAAGGGAAACAGGGAGAAAAAAAGGGAAAGGGGAGGGAGAATTAGTGGTTAGAAAGGTGCGGCCCGGGTGAGTTAGGGGATACCCGGGGGGTAAATCAGGCAGGGCAACCCCCCCCTCCCCAAAAAAAAGCCAAACCGGGGAAATGAGAAACCCTTTTTCAAATTTTTAAAACGAGCCCTCCCGTTTCGGAAGACACAAACCGAGGCCCGTGTGCGAAGCACGCAGAACATTTTTGCGCCAACGTAAATTCTTTTCGCTTTTCGTAGAGTAGGCCATTGTGTGCCGGTGGAAACGGATGACAGAATTGACAAAACCGCATACACACGGGGACTGGATTAAAAAAAAAGCACATAAGTGCTTATTCCATTATCCTCGATATAAAAGTATAGAAAAACAAAAAAAAACCCACAATAAGATAAAACAAATAAACAACCCGTGTCGGCAGAAACACATCTTCTTCTTCTTCTTCTTCTTCTTCTTTTACTCCTCCTCCTCCTCCTTCTTGTTCTTCTTCTTTTCTTTCTTCTTCTTCTTCTTTCTCTTCTTCTTCTTCTTTTCTTCTTTTCTATTTCCCCTTCCTCCTCTTCCTTTCTTTTCTTCTTCTTCTTCTCTTCTTCTTCTTCTTCTTCTTCTTCTTCTTTTCTTCTTCTTCTTCTTTTTCTCCTCCCCCTCCTCCTCCTCCTTCTTTTCTTCTTCTCCTTCTTCTTCTTCCCCTTTCCTCCCCTCCTCCTTCTTCTCCTCCCCCTCCTCCTTCTTCTTCTTCTTTTTTGGGTCCGCCCGAACGTAAGACAGCAACTATTGTTGTCTTTTCATATAATTATATGAGCAAAAAACCCCCCCCCCCCCCTCCCCCCCCCCAAACCAACCCCCCCCCCAAAAAAAAAAATGCTTGTTTTCCCTTAAGATCCCCGGGACAGAAAAAGTTGAAGGGTTTTTCACTGCTTTAATTTGTATACCCCCTATCTGCCCCTTGGCAACAAGAGGGGAGAGAAGAGGGGTTAAGAGGGGACAGGAGAGAGGGATAAAAGGGGGGAAAAGAGGGAAAAGAGAGGGGAAAAAAGGGGAGAGGGGAGGGGAGGGAGAAAAGAGAGAGGGATAGAGAGGGAGAGAGGAGAGAGAAAAGAGGGGGGGAGAGAGGGGGGGGGGTTGGGGAGGGGGAGACGACGAGAAAACCCAGCCAAGAAAACAGAGAAGAAAATTTTTTGAAGAAAAAAACTTAACTTTTTATGACCCCAAATTTTAATTCCCCCTTTACAATTTTGAATACTCTGCCACCCCCCCCCTCCCCCCCCCTTTTCCCCCCCCCCCCCCCCCCCCTTTTTAACCAAAAACCTCCTGTCCCCCTAATACAAAACACACATTCCACACACACACACGTGCACCCACACACGCGCACACACACACGCGCACACACTCCCCACCCCACTCACACACACCCCACACGCACACACGCAACACACATTCACACATCTTTTAAAACCCACACACTTTCCCCCACACAAATATCACGTGATGGGGAAAAGAGGGTTTTAAATTAAAGAAAAAAACAGGGCGCACACACCCGCGGGGGGCACCCCCATTTCACTCCCCAAAACACTCACTCAAAACACACCACTCACTCCACACGGGCCACACAGGGCCACCACACCACACACACAAACACACACACACACACACACAACACACAAAACAACACACAGTCACTCACACTCCCCACACTCCCCACACTCCTCACACCCCACCCCACGCCCCACACTCACGCGCACACACTCCTAAATCACACACACCACACACACACACACACACACTCACTCACACACACTCCACTCACTCAACACCCCCCCGTGCACACAAACACACTCACACCACACCCGTCGCCCACACACACAAACACACACACAACACCACGCTAAACACACACACACTCACTCCCCACAAAACACACCCCCTCGCACACACACATCCCCAAAAAACCACACACACTCCCCACAAAAACCACCGTGACACACACGCGCCCCCCAAAACAAACACAAGTCACTCACACGCACACACACACACACACTCACTCACAACACACATTTACTCACACACACAAAAACGCACATTCACCACACATTCACATACACACACCTCACGCACACACACACACCCGGCGCACCACACACTCACTCACCACACACGCGCAAAACACACGCGCACACACACACACTCACCCCACAACAGCACACACACCCCACTTTTCACACACACAACATTCACACAACATTCACACACAAACACACCACTCACACACGTGCACACACGCACACACACTCATCACCACCCCACTCACTAACAAAACACACACTCAAGCGAAACACACACACACCTCACTCACACAAACACACACCCCACACGCACACCAGCCCATTTCACCCCTCCACACGCACACACTAAACACACGACACACCCACACCCCCAAGTAAACCCCACTTACACACCACACCCCCACACACACACACACACGTGCACACACACACTCACACACATTCCCCACACCATTCACACACACAAAAACCCCAAAACACATTCACCACACACACATTCCACACCCCACAACCACACACACACAACTAAAACCACCCCTCCTCTCACCACACTCACTCACACACACACACACACACACACACACCGCTCAAAACACACAAACACACACTCACACACACCACTCTCACACAAAATCATTTCACACACACTCCTAAACACACACACACTCACTCACACACACACACCCCACCCCAAAACAAAACAACATTCACACACACACACATTCACCACACACACCCCCAATCACACACACTCACCCCCCACACACACTCACCCCACCCCCACAAAAACCCCACAAAACACACGCTCAAAACCCCACACAAAACCCCAACCACTCTCACAACACTCCCTCACACACACCACACACGCTCAAAACACACACCACACTCACAACCCACACACACACAAAACACACACGGCGTAGGTACATCGTAAACCCTTTTTGGGCCTATAAATAAAAATTTATATTTTAATATAAATATTAATCCCTTTTTTTTTTTTGGGGGGGGGAAAGGGGGGGGAAAATTTGATAGGGGGCCGGGGGGGCTTTTTTAATTTTTGGGAAAGGGGGGGGGAGGGGGGGGAAGGGGAAAGGGGAGGGGGGGGAGGGGGGGGAAGGGGGGGGGGGGGGAGGGGGGGGGGGGGTTTAGGGGTTTTGGGGGGTGGGGAGGAGTAAGGGGGGTTCCCCTAAAAAAAAGGGGAAAGGGAAATTTTTTAAAAGCCATGGCGGGAAGATACTTCGGGTTGGAGTATTTTGGAGGTTTTTATAGGGGGTGAAAATAGGCCCCTCATGGGGAAAGGGTTGGGTTTTTTTTTTTTCCTTCTTCTATTTTTTAAATTTTTTAAAATTTTTTTTACAAATTCTTTTTTTTTTTTTATTTAAAGGGGGGGGGGAAGAAAGGGGGGGGGGGGTGGGGGGGAGGAAGAAAGAGGGGGGGAGAGGGGGGAGGGGGGAGAAAAAGGTTTAAGGGGGGGGAAGGGAGGGAGGAGAAAAGAGGGGGAGGGGGGAGAGGGAGAGAGGGAGGGGGGAAAAAGGGGGTGGGGGGGGGGAGAGGAGGGGGGGAGGGGAGAGAGAGAGAAGAGAGGGGAGAAAAGAAGAGAGAGAGAGAGAGGGGGAAGAGAGGGGAGAGGGGGAGGAGAGAGAGAAGGGGGGGGAAAAAGGAAGGGGGGGGGGGGAGGGAGTGAAAAACAGAGAAAAAATAAAGAGAGACCCCCGGGGGGGGAGGGGGCAAAGGAAGAAAAAAGGAGAGAAGAGAGGGGAAGAGAGAGAGAGGGAGAGGGGGGAAAGGGGGGAAAGGGGAAAAGAGAGGGGGAGGGGAAGGAAGAGGGGGAGACAGACAGAGGCAGAGAGAGAGAGGGGAGAGGGGGGGGAGTGACAAAAGAGAGAAAAGAAAAAAAAGAAAGAGGGGAGAGAGCCCAGAGAAGAAAAGGAGAGAGGCAGGGAACAGTGAACAGGGACGGGAAAAGACAACAGATAGACGACGGAAAGCCAGAGACAGACAGACAAAAGTCCGGGACAGACGGAAACAGACACAGAGAATTCTAAACACTCACCCAACCCGCCCCTATCACACAAATAACTCCTAAAATTCATTTACTATACAAACGTCCACACTTTTCCCCCCCAAAAGACACACACACACAAAACACAAAAACACACTCACAAAAAATTGTTTGGGCCTTTTGAGCTATTTAACCCCAAGAGCCCCCCACCCCCCCCCCCCCCCCCCCCCCCCCCCCCCCCCCCCCTTCCCCCCCCTCCCCCCCCCCTCCCCCCGCACAAAAAAAAAAAATGCGAATCACTTGAAGTTTTTTTCCTTTGTTGTTAAAAAGGGGACTAAAAAATTTGGGGCTTGCAAAAGTGCTTCTCCCCCGGGCCCTTCTGACTACTTTCCCTTAACATTTTTGGGTGTACGTGTTCTTTAAGGGAAATTTTAAATTTCTGTGTGTGTGTGTGTGTGTGTGTGTGTGTGTGTCTTTTTCTCGCCAGCAAATATGTACATGCACACACACTCCCTCGCTGTATCTCTGTCTCTGTCTGTCTGTCTGTCTCTTTCTGACACACAGAGATACACACACAGAGGACACAAACACAACACAACACAACAAATACACACATATACACACACGAGTGCACGCGCGCACACACACACACACACACACATCCCCTCTTCCCGTACACACGTCCCTTTAACCCCCCCTGTCCTCTCTGACACACACACACACACACACACACATAAGGCCCCCCACCTCCCCCCCCCCCTCCCCCACATGCATCCTCCCTACACACGTGCGCGGCACACCCACTAAAGACACACACACAGACACTAATACACACATACAAACACAAAAACACCCCCCCCCCAACCACACACACACACACACATACAACACACACACAAACACAACACACAAACACACAAATACATACACCCCCCCCCCACCCCACCCACACACCCACCCACAAACACACACATCACCTCCTTCCCCCTCCACACACACATATTTTCTTTCACGTCTGGACTATTGCAATTCTCTTCTGGCTGGTCTGCCAGCATCATCTATCCACTCCCTTCAACGTATTCAAAACTCTGCAGCTCGACTAGTCCTCAGAAAGAAAAAATCTGAGCACATTACCCCTCTCTTGCGATCTCTCCACTGGCTGCCTGTGCCACAAAGAATAAACTATAAGATCAGTACCCTCTGTTACAAATGTCTCCACAAAACAGCACCCTCCTACCTCTGTGAATGTCTCCACCTGTACACCCTTTCTCGTTCCCTTCGCTCTGCTGCAGATTCCTTGTGCTTACAAATACCTAGATTCAACCAGTCCACTGTTGGCCGTCGCTCTTTCTCTGTTTCTGGTCCATCGATTTGGAATGGCCTCCCTATCTCTCTTCGCCAAAGACCTTCTTGTGACACTTTTAAATCTGGCCTCAAGACATATTTGTTTCAAACCTAAGAATTTCCTCTCCTGTTTGATTTCATACTATCCCTGCTTTTTAAACAGCCAAAGATTCCATTACCTTGCCAAAGTGTATAACCTGTGTGTGTGTGTGTGTGTGTGTGTGTGGTGTGTGTGTGTGTGTGTTGGTGTGCATTTGGACTTGTTAGAACTATTACTTGCTATTGGTTGCATGACTGTGTAAGAATGAGTTGAGTGCAAGCGCTTTGATTTGTCTGTGCAAGATTCAGCGCTATATAAGTTCCATTTATTATTATTATTATTATTATTATTATTATTATATTGCTCCAAAAGCCTTGAAAAACATACCAACACCCCATCCACCCCTCCAAAAAAGAATAACACCCAAACAACCTCCCCCCAAAAAAAAACCCCCAACAACAACCCCCCCCCAACAAAAAAAACCCAACCCAAACCCAAACCCCAAGAAAAACCCCACTGTGGAGGACAGACTCGTTAAATCACCTTGGTGCCTTCCTCCTTCCTTCCTTCCTTCCTTCCTTTCTTCCTTCCTTCCTTCCTTCCTCTTCTCGTTTTCCACAAATTGACACAAGAGCTAAAACACAGCTAAATGGGTCTTCAGCAATTTTAGGGCGGGGTTATGGTACCCCCCCCCCCACTCCCCCTCCATCTTTTCGGCTTCTTCTCCCCCCCCCCCCCCCGCCATCCTTTTACCGAAAAAAGAGTTCATAACTATGCTCTGTAATTAACAGTCCGAGCAAATGACGCACGAATTTGTGTGTGTGTGGATATGTTTGTTACTCTGAAGTCGATATGCGGATTTCTAATCACGCGCGAGGAAAAAAAAAAGGGCATCTTTAAGGAGTAAGGTAAAGAGGTAAAGGTGTCCCATAACCTAAGTGGTCGTAGGAGAGCGAGGCGTCAGAGACCTCAACTTCTCTAAGGGGCCAGTATATTGAGGGTAGTGGCGCCCATCTCCTCTCTCCCTCGCTGCTTTACCTTCCCTGACCCTAAAGAGGGCTAGGTACCCATTTACAGCTGGGTGAACTGGGGGGAACTGTACTGAAGCCAAGGCAGCGCAAACGGTCACCCATCCAAGTGGTAAGTAACCACGCTCGATGCTGCTTAACCTTGGCTGGTGGTGGAAAAGCGAGTGCTCTAACCACTGAGCTATCCATGTCCCCCCTTTTAGGGAGTAGGCCTGTAGTACAATTCTTGTGAATATAGAATATCCTGGACATGGCTCAGGCCAAAAGTTGTGTCAGTCATTGTATGTTAGTCCGTCGTGTTCGACGATGACCTCCAAAACAGCAGAGGAGGCAGCCGCTGTTTCGGAAACTGGGCAGAAATTTGATTATAGTGGAGATGCCTTGCCCACAGTACATCCCCACTCTCTCGGCCAAGTGGGCATAAGGACAGTCAGCGTTGGAGGTGTTCTCCTAGTGTCAGCTAATCACCGAGGCCTACACTAACAGGTGGTTACCTTGTAAAAGGTCGTGTTGAGATTGCCTTCAGCCGTGACAAGCTTTTCAAACATTAACAACAAACCTGCACTCTCCTTTAAAAGAAAAAAAAATCTCCTCTGAAGTCGGGAGTACGGCTGCCTGTAATTATGGCGAGGTATTTAAAAAAACAGTCACACACACAAGCAAGACTTCTCATTCAGTAGTGCGCAAATGTCAATCTCACTGTGATTCCCAGGTGGGATGATGAGTGAGTCAAAGTGCACATTCTGGGTGACCCCCCCCCCCCCCCCAGGTTATTTTATTTATTTATTTTATTTATTCTTTTATATCGAGGATAATGGAATAAGCACTTATGTGCTTTTTTTACATCCTGTCCCCGCGTGTATGCGGTTTTGTAAATTCTGTCATCTGTTCCCACCGGCACACAATGGCCTACTCTTACGGAAAGCGGAACAGGATTTAACGTGTGCGCAAGGTGTTCTGCGTGCGTTCGCACACGGGACCTCGGTTTGTAGTCTCATCCTAAAGTCTTTTGGGGGGGAGTGGAGTCTGCACTGACGTTAACTCCAGGGGAAAATATCCCCTTGAACGGGAATCGAACCCGGGTCGTCAGATTGCCAGCGCAATGTTCTAACCACTAGGCTATCCCGTGTTACGCTGTGAACGCACAACAACAATACCACCACCACCACCACCACCACCACCACAACCACCACCACCACCAACAAAAAACAACAACAACTACAACAACAACAACAACAACAACATATCCTGGACATCTCGATAATCCAAACACAGTTCAATAAAACGCAAAAACAAATACAGCATTAATGCGACTTAACACAACAACCCCACCCCCCACCCCCCAGCCCCCTGCCCAATCCCAAAGCTTTGGCATTGAAAAATCACTCTTTCACACACACACATACACACACATACACACACACACACACACACAACAACACACACACACAAACACACACACAACACACACACACAAACACACACACACACACAAACACACACACACACACACACACACACAACACACACACAACACACACACACACACACACACACACACACACACACACAACACACACACACACACACTCAAAGTCCTTCGGATGAGACTATAAACCGAGGCCCCGTGTTCGACCGCATGCAGAACATCTTGCGCACACGTTAAATCCTGTTCCGCTTTTCGGAAGAGTAGGCCATTTGTGTGCCGGTGGAAACAGAAGACAAAATTTACAAAACCGCATACACACGTGGACTGGATGTAAAAAAAAAAGCACATGAGTGCTTATTCCATTATCCTCGATATAAAAGAATAAAAAAATAGTAAAATAAAAAATGAAAAAACCCACATAACACACACAACACACAACGCAACACAGACCCCCCCCCTCTCTCCCCCAAAACACCCCGTCCAAAGCAACGAGATATTACTACATACATACCATACATACCATACACCACCCCATACCATACCACCAACCACCCACACCATAGCAACCATACCATCCCACCCACACCATACCATACCAACCATCCCACAACATACAAATACCATACCATCCCACACATACCATAACCAAACCATCCCCATCCCACACCAACCATACCATACCATACCACACCACACCACACCATACCAACCATACCACACCACACCACACCATACCACACCCACCACACCATACCATACCACAACCACACCACAACCACACCAAACCATACCATACCACCATACCATACCATACCATAACCATACCACACCACACCATACCATCCCACACCACACCACATCCACACCATACCACACCACACCACACCAATACCATACCACACCATACCATACCACACCAACAACCATCATCCATACCACACCACACCACACCATACATACAAACCACACCACACCACCCCAAACCCACCACACCACACCACACCACACCACACCCATACCACCCCCACACCACACCATACCATACCACACCACACCATACCATACCACACCACACCCCCACACCACACCATACCACACCACACCACACCTCAAAACCACACCACACCACACCAACCACCATACCATAAACCATATCATACCACACCACACCACACCATACCATACCATACCATACCATAACCATACCATACCCATACCATACCATAACCACCACCACACCACACCATACCATACCACAAACCATCCCAAATACCATACCATACCATACCATACCATACCATACCACCCCAAACACCATACCATACCATACCATACCACACCATACCATACCATACCACACCATACCATACCATACCACACCATACCATACCATACCATACAAGTTGAAACCAGCTCCTCCTCTTCACACAGCAATGGCTGAAAGCCACTTCACTTCTAGCACTTCTAGCACTTCAAGCACTTCTAGCACTTCAAGCACTTCTAGCACAGCAAGTACTTCAGCAGACAAGAAGGGGAAACACTACTGCTCAAAGCGCTGAAGTTCACGCTGTCCCCTGACCCAAGAGGTCGGTCGTTAGGGCTTTAATTAAGCACTCTTGACCCTGACAGCAGTAACAGAGGGAGTGAGGGGGAGAGAGAGGGAGAGGGGGAGAGAGAGGGAGAGAGAGAGAGGGAGAGAGAGAAACAGACTGACAGAGAGAGAGAGAGAGAGAGAGAGAGAGAGAGAGAGAGAGAGAGAGAGAGAGAGACAGACAGAGAGACAGACAGACAGAAAGACAGACACAGACAGAGACACAGACTGACAGACACAGGCAGACAGAGACAGACAGACAGACACAGACAGACAGACAGACACAGACTGACAGGCACAGGCAGACAGAGACACAAACAGACACACACACTGACAGACACAGACAGACAGAGACACAGACAGACAGACACAGACTGACAGACACAGACAGACACACACACACACAGACAGACAGACAAAGACAGACAGAGACACAGACAGAAAGGTTGAAGAAGGCTTCATTCACTTTTACGGGCCAATTACTTTTTCCTCACAGGTCTAGCGAGATGCTCCTATGACAATCCCCTACCCCCTCCCTCCCCCACCTAGCCTTCCCCCTTCCCCCCCCACCCCCACCCCAAGCCCCCTCCTCCTTCTTACCCATTCCTGTCTTCGCATCACACGCACGTAGGTAGCTAGCTAGCTGTCGTCTGCTATATCGCCTGCCCAGATGAAAGGCCTGGGTGCTTGTCTTTCATTCCGGAGGGGAGTAGGAGACTTGATATTTCAGTTGGCAGGAAAGTGAGTGAGAATAGGTCTGGTCTTTGGTGGTATGGCTGTTTTCGCTCTTGTTGGGTTGTTTTTTGTTTTTGTTTTGTTTTGTTTTGTTTTGTGGTGGGTGAGTGAGTGGGGGATGGGGGAGAGAGAGACAGAGAGAGAGAGAGACAGACAGAGAGTCAGAGAGAGACAGTGAGACAGAGACAGGGGCAGACAGACAGATAGACAGACAGATAGACAGACAGATAGACAGACAGACAGAGAGAGAGAAGCAGACATATAGAGAGCGAGACAGAGAGGTAGAGACAGACAGACAGACAGAGAAAAAGAGAGAGAGAACTCAGAACTCAGAACTTTAATGAATCTCAGCCTTAGGCCATAATACATGGTTGGAGAGAGGCAGAGAGAGAGAGAGAAAGAGAGAGAGAGAGAGAGAGAGAGAGAGAGAGAGAGAGGGGGGGGGGGGGAGACTGACAGACAGATACAGATACAGAGAAACACAGAAATCAAGAAAAGGAGGTTAAAAAAAATGATACTGCACTACAACACTATAACACTTTTAAAACAACGACAGACAATAGAATTTGAACAGAGAGAAAAAACACAACCCACCAAAAAAAAAACCGAAAAGAAAAACCACATCATCCACTTCTTTTTCTTACAAAACCATGTGTAAAAAAACAACAACAAACAAACAAAAAAACCCCAACCCGAATAAAATATATAACACATACTATGTGTTCTGCCACATAATAATGTTTGCATAACCTACGTTGATATGCAGCAACCTTAATGGGGAGTAAAAAAAACAACAAACAAACCGACAATTAAATTTTTTTTCCCCTTTTATATCGAGGATAATGGAATAAGCACTTATGTGGGTTTTTTTTTTACATCCAGTCCCCATGTGTATGCGGTTTTGTAAATTCTGTCATCTGTTCCCACCGGCACACAATGGCCTACTCTTACGACAAGCAGAACAGGATTTAACGTGTGCGCAAGATGTTCTGTGTGCGTTCGCACACGGGGCCTCGGTTTATAGTCTCATCACAAAAGGTCGCACACGCAAACTTTTGGCATTGCTGACTCTCGGAACTCTAGCTGGCAACTCAAAATTTTTTTTTTTTTTTTGCAAAACAGACACACAAACATACTGGCTGACAGGCGGACAGAAAGAATGACAAAAGTCCTTCGGATGAGACTATAAACCGAGGTCCTGTGCGCGAACGCACGCAGAACATCTTGCGCACACGTTGAAACCCGTTCCGCTTTTCGGAAGAGCAGGCCATTGTGCGCCGGTGGGAACGGATGACAAAAACTGACAAAACTGCATACACACGGGGTCATAATGTTAAAAAACAAAACAAAACATGAGTGCTTATTCGATGATGACAAAATCTGACAAAACTGCACACACACGGGGACTGGATGTTAAAAAACAACCCCACATGAGTGCTTATTCCATTCTCCTCGAAATTAAAAAGAATAAAAATAAACAAAAAGAAAACAAGAAAAAAAGACAAAAAACCCCAGACATACAGACAGACAGACATACAGACAGACAGACAGACAGACAGCTAGACACGCAGCGACAAATCCACCCCAAAAAAACCCACCCCACAACAACAACAAAAAACAACACCAACCAACAACAGATAGATGACTCACGTCTGACAGCTCTGTAAGTAAACAGTTGATAACATGACACTTCAGGTTTTACTTTGAGGGAGAGAGAGGGGGAGGGAGGGAGGGAGGGAGGGAAGGGGGAAGGAAGGGAGAGAGAGAAAGAGTGGGGGGGAGGGAAGGAGAGAGAGGGGAAAGAGAGAGGGAGAGAGAGGAGGGAGAGAGAGAGGAGGGGGAGGGAGGGAGAGAGAAGGGAGGGAG
This sequence comes from Rapana venosa, assembly GCA_028751875.1. Taxonomy (NCBI): domain Eukaryota; kingdom Metazoa; phylum Mollusca; class Gastropoda; order Neogastropoda; family Muricidae; genus Rapana; species Rapana venosa. The sequence goes on from CM054153.1 coordinate 12,509,041, forward strand.
GGAGAGAGAGAGATGGAGAGAGGGAGGGGGGGGAGAGAGAAGGGAGGGAGAGGGGGAGAGGGAGAGAGAGAGAGAAGGGAGGGAGGGAGAGAAGGGAGGGAGTGAGAGAGGGGGAATGAGGGAGGGGGAGGAAGGGCGGGAGAGAGGGAAAGAGAGGGAGGGAGGGAGAGAGAGAAGGGGAGAAAGAGGAGAGAGAGGGAGGGAGGGAGGGGTAGAGAGATGGAGGGGAGAGAGGAGGGAGAGAGAGAAAGGGGGAGAGAGAAGAGAGGGAGGAGAGCGGAGAGAGAGAGAAGAGTGAGAGAGGAAGAGAGGTGAGAGAGAGAGAGAGAGAGAGAGAGAGAGAGAGAGAGAGAGAGAGAGAGAGAGACAGACAGACAGACAGACAGACAGACAGACAGACAGACAGACAGAGCACAAAGGTACGTTATCGTATTTCTAACTAGAAAACGAAAACAAAACCAAAAAAAAACAACAACAAACCCAGCCATTATTTTAAAAGTGTTGGACAGTCTGGAATTGAAAAAGTAAAAGAAAACCAACTATCCTGGACAAATCCATCTCTTTTCTGCCCTTGGTTTCTCTTGACACAAAACAACCTCTCTTCTTCTTTTTTCTTTGTCTCCGTAGTTCTGTCTGTCTGTCTGTCTGTGTCTGTCTGTGTCTCTCTCTCTGTGAACTTAAGCGTCATTCTTATTTTTCAGCTAAAAAAAAAAAAAAGGTAATTACTTGTAGCTTTTTTTACCTTCCTTTAGAAATGGAGATTTTAAAGAATGGAATTTTATTCATTCTCTCTTCTCTCTCTCTCTCTCTCCTCTTCTTCTCTCTTTTCTCTTCTCTCTCCCCTCTCTCTCTCTCTCTCTTCTTCTCTCGGGGGGTGGGTTAGCCTAGTGGTTAGAATTTTGCGCGGGCCCATCTGCGCCCGGGTTCGTTTCCCCGTTAAAGGGGGATTTTTTTTTCCCCTGGAGTTAACACAGTGAGATTTTACTCTCCCCAAAAAGCCCTTCGGATGAGATTTAAAACGGCCCCCCGGTGAAAACGCACCAGAACATCTTGCGCAACTTTTAAATCCTTTTTCACTCTTTTGGAAAAATTACCCTTGTGTCCCAGTGGAAACAGATCAAAATTTAAAAACCCGCATATACGGGGGGAATGGAGGTTTTAAAAGGACGAGGGCTTTTTCCCAATTATTCGATATAAAAAAAAAAAGGTCTCTCTCTCCTCTCTCTCCTCCCCTCCTTCTCCCCTTTTTCCCCCCCCTTTTTCTCTCTCCCTCCCTTCTTTTCTCTCTTCCCCCCCTACTCTCTCTCCCTTTTCCTCTCCCTCCTTTTCCCTCCCCCTCTTTCTTCCCCCCCCCCCTCCCTCCCTTTCACCTCTTCCCCCTTTTTCATTTCTCTTTCCTCCCCCTGCTTTCCCCACTCCTCCCAAAAAAACCCCAAAAACCCCCCCCCCCACCCCACACACCCACATACCAAACACCCCACCAACAAAACCCCCAACACACACACACACACAAACACACACAAACACAACACACACAAACACACACCCCCAAACAACAACCAACCAAAAAAAAACCAACCCAAACAAAAACACAAATTCTTTCCCCTCAATTAAAAGCCGAAAAAAATAAACCCAATACGCCCCAAAGCGCGCTAATATAAATTTGCGCTTCCCGAAATCAAGTTTGAAACAACCCTCTTTCCTTTCACACGGACTAGAGGGTCGCCATACCAGGGGTCAAACCTTCCACTTCAATCCCACAGGGTCCAAAAAGACGGGGTTCAAATTCGGAGGCTTTTGGTCAATTCGGGCGGGGGGAATTTTTAAAAATTTTTTTTTTAAACGTTTTTCAGGTCAAAATTTATTTTAAAGCCTTCGACTTCTATTCATGGGCCTTAAGTCGTGGGGTTTGAATCTAGTAGCTTTTGGTGAATTAAGAGAGGGAATGTGTTGTTTTTTTAAAAAAAACGATTTCTCAGGTTGATTCCAAGTGCAAACCTGCCAGTGCCTTACTTATCTTCACGTGTAACACACACAACACACAACACACACACAACACACAACACACACCACACACACACACATCACACACACACACAACAACACACACACACCACACACACACCTCACATCACAACAGACCACACACACTCACACACACACTCACACACACACACACACTCACACACACACACTCACACATCACACACACACACCACAACACACACAAACACACACACACACACTCACACACACACACACTCACTCACACACACTCACACACACACACACACACCACACACACACACACACACACCACACACACACACACACTCACACACACACACTCACACACACACACACAACACACACAACACACACACCACACACACACACACACACACACACACACACACACACACACACTCCACCACACACACACACACACACCACACACACACACACACAACACACACACACACACACACACACACACACACACACACACACACACACACACACACGTGCAAGAAGAGCAAACATGCATTTGAGTTCAAAGTGGTTGGCTACTCTACTCTATAGCGGGTTACCCGTAGGGGAAAAAACAAGGTTTCATTTTTAAAGATTCCGTTAATTCATGTCAGAGTTCGTTGGGTTACGGAAACACGAACATACCCAGTCAGTAATATATCCTTGAGTCGGAAATGAGCTACTCTTCTTAGGGGCCCAAAAAAAAAACCAGGTCGCATTGCAAAAAAAAAAAAAAAAAAATATCTCACACTATGTCGGAATGCCGAGCTCTAGCCCAAAACAAAAAAATGCAATTAACAAAAAAAGACGAGAAAGTGACAGCAACAGTTGTTTTCTCTCTTCATCATCTTGTACTTTTCTCGACTTCTTCTTCGAGCTTCTATCTTCTTCAAAACGTGCTCTCTCAGTTCTTCTTTCTTCTTCTCTCATCTCTTCTCTCTTCTCTCTCTTCTTCTCTTCTCTCTCTCCTCTCTCTCTCTCTCTCTTCTCCTCTCTCCATCTCTCTCTGCCTATCTCTCCCTCTCTCTCCCCTCTCGTCTCTCTCTCTCTCTCTCCCCACTCTCTCCTCCCCCTCTCTCTCTTCCCTTCTCCATCTCTCTCTTCCCTATCTCTCCCTCTCTCTCCCCCTCTCGCTCTCTTCTCTCTCTCTTCCCTCTCCTCCCTCCCCTCTCTCTCCCCCCACCACTCTCCTTTCTCCACTCTCTCTCTTGCCCTCTCTCCTCTCTCTCTCCCTCCTCTCTCTCCCTCTCTCTCTCCCCCCTCTCTCCTCCCCGTCTCTCCCACCCCTCTCTCCCTCCCCCTCTCTCTTCTCCCCCCCCCCCTCTCTCTTCCCCTCCCCCCACCTCTCTCTCCTGTGCTATATCATAGCTAGCTAGTCTCTCAGTGTTAAGAGTTTAACTGTATTTGTTTCCCAGATTGTTGAAAGGTTGTTCAAGTGCGAAGCAAGTTTAAAATAATAATAATAATAATAATAATGTATGGAATTTATATAGCGCTGAATCTTGTAAAGCAACAAATCAAAGCGCTCAGATTTTATTTCATACCACTTTAAGTCACGGCAGATTTCTCTCCGTGAAATTCGGGCTGCTCTCCCCGGGGAGAGCGGGAGAACGCGTCGCCACTTTAGCGCTGCGCCACCCTTTCACCCTTTTTTTTTTTTTTTTTTTTTCTGCAGCTGTATTTATTTCCCTATCAGAGTGGCTTTTTTCTAAGAATTTTGCCAGGGACAACTCTCTTGTTGCCGTGGGTTTTTTTTTACGTGCGCTAAATAATTACGTGTAACACACGGGACCTCGGTTTATCGTCTCATCCGAAAGACTAGCGCCCAGACCACCACTCATGGTCTAATGGATGGGGAAAAAATTTCCGGTCCAAACGGGGTACGAACCGCCGCACACTTCAGACCCGGACTTTTCGCTTTCTAGACAGGCGCGTTACCTCTAGACCACCGATCCACCAAGTAAACAAACAAACAAAACGAACAGAAAAACAACTTGATGAAACGAAACGGCAGAAATGGCATCTCTCTCTCTCTCTCTCTCTCTCTCTCTCTCTCTCTCTCTCTCTCTCCTCTCTTCTCTCTCTCTCTCTCTCTCCCTTTCTCTCTCTCTCTCCCTCCCTCTCTCTCTCTCCTCTCTCTCCCTCCCTCATTCCTTCCTGTGCTATCATTTCTCTGTGTAAAGTGTTTTTGTTGAGATTGTTAAAGTTTGTTCAAGTGCGATGCAAGTTAAAAATAAAACAAAACAAAGAAAAAAAAACACCAATTTGATGAAGCGAAACTGCACGAAATGGCATTAATTCTCTCCTCTTATCTCTCCCTCTCTCTCTCCCTCCCTTTCTGTTTGCCCCCCCCCTCCCCCCTCTCTATTCCTATCTCTTTCTCTCCCGACCCTCTCTCTCCCTTTCTCTCTCTCTCCCACCCTCTCTCTCCCTTCTCTCTTTCACTCTCTCCCCTTTCTT
>CM054153.1:12523531-12526031 GCA_028751875.1 Rapana venosa
GCAGAACATCTTACGCACACGTTAAATCCTGTTCCGCTTTTCGTAAGAGTAGGCCATTGTGTGCCGGTGGGAACAGATGACAGAATTTACAAAAACGCATACACACGGGGACTGGATGTGAAAAAGCACATAAGTGCTTATTCCATTATCCTCGATATAAAAGAATTAAGAAAAACAACTGACAAAAGCATTTTGGTCAAGCCCCTCCCCCCCTCCTCATCCTCTACTCCCCCTCCACCCCCGAAAAAAAAATTTCTAGGGAAAATAGGCTCCCAAAATTTACATGGAGATTGCAGCCTTTTCCATTATTTCGCTTTAGGCTTACTACCGAACTGTTTTTTTGTTTTGTGAATGACTTTTAACTGTGTGGCGTCTGACTGGGTCAGTCTGCGAGTTTTTTGTTTAGGTTTTTTGGGTTTTTTTGTTTCGGTGTGGTTTCGATGTGTTGTGTTGTTGTTGTGTGTTGTGTTGTGTTGTGTTGTATTGTGTTGTGTTGTATTGTGGTGTGTGTGTGTGGAGGGATGGGTGGTTGTGTTTTGTGTTGTGTTGTGTTGTGTGTGTGTGTGTGTGTGTGTGGGGGGGGGGGGGGGTGTTGTGTTGTGTTGTGTGTGTGTGTGTGTGTGAGTGTGTGTGTGTGTGTGTTGTGTGTGGTGTGGTCGTCGTCGTGTGTGTGTGTGAGTGGTGTGTGTTGTGTTGTGTTGTGTTGTGTGGTGTGTTGTGTTGTGTGTGAGTGTGTGTTGGTGTGGTGTGGAGTGGTGTAGTGTCGTGTGGTGGTATGGTATGGTGTGGTGTGTGGTGTGTTGTGGTGTGGTGTGGTGTAGTGTCGTGTGGTGGTATGGTATGGTGTGGTGTGTTGTGGTGTGGCATGGTGTAGTGTCGTGTGGTGGCATGGTATGGTGTGGTGTGTTGTGGTGTGGTGTGTTGTGATGTCGTGTGGTGGTTATGGTATGGTTGTGGTGTGTGCATGAGAGAGAGAATGGGATCGGGAGGGAGGGCAGGATAGAACAAAAAAGAGAAGTGTGTGCGTGTGTGCGTTTGTGTGTAGGTGTATGTGTGAGTGTGTGATGTGTGCGTGGCGTGTGTGTGTGTCTATCTGTCGGTAACGGTCTGTCTGTGTCGGTGACTGTCTCAGTCTTTTGCTGTATTTTCAACTTTAGGCCTTTTCTTCCCAAGGATTCATTTCGCTGTGCGTCTGTTTAGTTTAGTTTTTTAATCAGAATCTGTTCTTTTTTTTAATCTTTCAATCTATCTATCGTTTCCTCCTTCTCTTCCTCCTTCTCTTCCTCTTCTTCTTCTTTGTCTTTTTTATCGTCTTCTTCTTCGTGTTCTTCTTGTTCTTCTTCTTCATCTTTGTCTTCTTCTTCTTCTTCTTCTTCATCATCTTTGTCTTCTTCTTCTTCTTCATCTTTGTCGTCTTCTTCTTCTTCTTCTTCTTCTTCTTCTTTCTTCTTCTTCTTCTTCTTCTTCTTCTTCTTCTTCTTCTCCTCTCCTCCTCCTGCTCTTTTTAGACGGTTATTCTACAAACACAACAGCAATAATGTTGATGGGTTTTTTTCTGTTTTCGTTATTTTCTGTTATTTTTTAAATTTTTTTTTGCAAAACATCTTCTTTGGTTTTGTTCTTTCTTTCCTGTCCTTCTTGGATCTTTCAATCACCTCCTGTCTTTCTCTTTTCTTCCACTCCTTCCTTCCTTCCTTTCTTTCTTTCTTTTTTGGTTGTTGTTGTTTGTTTGTTTGTTTGTTTGTTATTGGTTGTCTTCGGTAGTGTTCTCTTTCTGTTTTCCGTTCTTTTTGTCTTTTTTTTCCTTTCGTCCTTTCTTCCATTCTTTGTTCAATTCTAACACTAAGAGAAAAAAAGAAAGAAAGGAATTTTTAAAAAATAAAAAAAAGGTAAAGATCCTTTGAAGAGCGAATGAGCTGAAATTTTTTTTTGGGGGGGGGGGGGGGGGGGGGGGGAAGGCGTTGAATTTTGAATTTTTTCCTCGATATTTTTTTGTGGTTGTTTTGTTATTTTCTTTTAACTGTTTACGAATCTATTTTGTTCCTCTTTTCATTCAAAGAAAAAGGATTTAAAGCGAGCGAGAGCGTCAGTGTTGGGTTTTTTGTGTGTGGTTTATTTATTAATTGTATTATCATTTTTTTTTGTCGTGTGTCTTTCTTCTTTCTTTATTTCCCATTTCAATCATGCTCAAACTTTTGCTTCTCCTTCTATCCTCCCTACCCCCTCCTCCTCCCATTATTTTTTTTATTTAGGGGGGGGGGGGGGGGAAAGGGGAGGGAGGGGGTTAAATTTGTTGTCATGGCAAGATTTATCTTTTTTTGTTTTTAAATTAAAAAAAAAAAGCCTTTTCTCATACCAGACAAACCAACAAATTTGTTCATGAGTTAAACATTGGTGTGGAAAGTTTGGCGGGAGAAAAGAAAATATGCAGCATGTACATGTGAATAGATGATCAGGCAGAAAATGACGAGACTTTCTTTCTTTCTTTCTTTCTTTCTTT
>CM054153.1:12528531-12536031 GCA_028751875.1 Rapana venosa
GTGTCTTCTTTGCTGTCTATGAGGAGGTTTTTTGTTGTTGTTGTCTTTTTCTTTCTTTCTGTCTTTCTTGTCTTTCTGTCTTTGTCTTTTATCTTTTTCTTTCTGTCTTTTTTCTGTCTGTCTGTCTTTCTGTCTTTTTGTCTTTCTGTCTTCTTCTGTCTTTCCTTTCTTTCTGTCTTTGCTTTTATCTGTCTTTCTTTCTGTCTTTTTTCTGTCTGTCTGTCTTTCTGTCTTTTTTTCTTTCTTCTTTCTTTTCTGTCTCTGTCTTTCTTTCTTTCTTCCTTTCTTTCTTTCTTTCTTTTTTCTTTCTGTCTTCTTCTTTCTTTCTCTTTTCCTTTCCTTTTCCTCTTTCTTTCTTCTGTCTTCCATTCTTTGTCGTCAAGACTTGGAACCGAAATAATAGAGCCTTTAAGACGATGAGCCTTTTTTTTTTTTTTTTGTTTTTTGTCGTGAAACTTCTTTCTTCTTCTTTACCGTTTCGTATCTTTCTCTCTGTTTCTTTTTTCCCCTTTCTAGACTTTGCATCAAAAGAATTAGATATTGAAAACGAAGTCGAGGTCTTTCGGTTGGTTTTTGTTTGATTTTTGTGTAAACTTTTTCTTTCTATTTACCTCTATCTTTCTTTCTGTTTCTTTTCCCCTTTCTCTTTTCTCAAAAAAATTACCTCTGTACCAGAATGTCGAGGTCTTTCGGTTGGTTGCCCCGCGCCAACTTCCTTTCCTTGTTTCTTTCTTTTCTCATTTCAATCATGCTTAAACAATCATTGCTCTTTTTTTTTTAAATTGAAAATTTGTTTTCTTTCTGTCTGTTGTCGTCTATTTTTTCTGTCTTTTTGGGTTTTTTTACCCGTCTATTGTCATGCAACAAACAATTTGTTATTTGGGAAAGTGTCCGGGAGAAAAAATAATTATGCGTATATGTGTGAATAACTGATGAAGCTGAAAATGATGGGTTTATTTTCCCCGTCTTCTTTTTTTTCTTTCTTTCTTTCTTTCTTTCTTTCCCTCTTTCTCATCTATATCAGAACTTTTTCGTTCTTGCAATCTTTTCTTCTTCTTTTTCCTGGTTTTTTATCTCTCATTTCGTCCTTTTTTTGAACGATTCACTGATAGTGTAGTTTCTTATTTTGTCCTTATGTACATATTACTATAACTGGGGTTTTTTTGGTGGTAAATAAAGGGGGAAAGTGGTAAATATATGTACGTATGTGTGTGCGTGCAGGTGTGTGTGATGCTGAGTGCGTGCTGGTGTAATGTGGTGTGTGTGAGTGCCTGGTGTGTGTGTGTGTGTGTGAGTGCTGGTTGTGTGTGTGTGGTTGAGTGCTGGTGTGTGTTGTGTGTGTGTGTGTGTGTGTGTGAGTGCTGGTGTGGTGTGTGTGTGTGTGGTGTGTGTGAGTGCTGGTGTGTGTGTGTGTGTGAGTGCTGGTGGGTTTTGTGTGTGTGTGTGTTTTGTGTGTGTGTGAGTGCTGGTTGGGGTGTATGTGTGTGTGTGTGTGTGAGTGCTGGTGTGTGTGTGTGTGTTGTGTGAGTGCTGGTGTATGTGTGTGTATGTGTGGTGGTGCTGGGGTGTGTGTGTGTTGTGTGAGTGCTGATGCGTGCTGGTGTGTGTGTGTGTGTATGTGTGTGCTGAGTGCGTCCTTGGGATGCTGGTGTGCGTGCGTGCATGCTGGCGTGCGTTTGTGTGCGTGTTGCTTTATTTTAGAATTTAAGGCTTTCATTCTTATGATTCATTTTGCTGTACGTCTGTGTGTTTTTAAGTCGAAGTGACTTTCCCCGCTAATCTATCCATTGCCTTTTGTTGTTTCTTTTTTAGGGTTTTTTTCCCAAGAAAAACAGCATAGGTTTTTTTTTTTTCCCTATCGTTTTTCTTTATCTAATTTTCAGAGGCCTTCTCTCTCTCTCTCTCTCTCCCCTTCTCTCTCTCTCTCTCTCTTTTCCTCCCCCTCTCCTCTTCTCTCTCTCTCTCTCTTTTCGTCCTTTCTTTCTTTGATTTTTCATCAACTCCCTTTTTGATAGTTCGCCTAACCCCCCCTGTTTGTGTGGTGTGTGTGTGGTGTGTTTGTGGGTGTGTGTGTGGTGTGTGTGCGCGCGTGAAGCGTGTGTGTGTTTTTTAAGTTGGTTGCGCACTTGCTTATTTGTGTGTGTGTGTGTGTTGTGTTGTTGTGCAGTCTTACTTTGCAATCACTTCCCCCTTTTTTTAAAAATTCGGTGTTTACAGGTGCGCGCTGTGTGTTAATGTTGTTACGCGCTTGTTTGCTTGTTTGCTTGCTTGTGTGTGTGTGTTTTTTGGGTGTGTGTGTGTGTGTGTGGTGGTGTGGCAAGTTTCTCTTTGCAATCCCCTCCTTTCTTTTTATTTTAATTTCGTGCGTTGTATTTAAGTGTGGGGGTTGCGCGTTTGCATGCTTGCTTGCATTGTGTTGTAGCGCAGGTGCGTCATGTGCGCGTGCGTGTGCGCGTATGTTAAGTTTTCTCTTTCCATTTTTTTTGCTTACCTTTTCTCTTGTCTCTTCCCTCCCCCCCCCCCCCCCTCCACCCTCGTTCCTTGTATTTTAGCCTAAAGCAAAAAATAATAGACTTTTTTGAACACGAAGAAGGGCTTTTTGGTTTGGGGTGTCTTTGTTTGGGGAAACCTTTTTTTTTTCTTTTCTTTTCTGTACTGTTTGTGCATGTCTGTCTTTCTTTTCTTTTTCTCATAAAAGTTACAAAAAAAAAACCCCCCAAAAAAAAAAAACCCAAGGATAGAAGCGGGGAATTTTTCCCCCCGATTTTTTGTTGCTGTTTTGTTTTTTTTTTTTCCCATCTCAAAAATCTGAAATTTTTTTTTTGTGTTTGTTTTTTTTTTTGAGTGGAAAAATGGTTTTTTTCAAATTTTCTTTTATCTCTCCCCCTTTAACCCCGCTTTTTTTTTTTTCCATACAACAAAGAATTTGTGTGGTTAACTGTGGTCTTCGGGGGAAAAAAAATTTGGGAAAAAAAAAATGTGCATATGTGAATAACTGATCAAAAAAAAAAAAGATGAAACTTCCCCCCTTCCTTTCCCCCCTTCTCTCTCTCTCTCTCCCCCCCCCCCCCCCCCCCCCCAGGGGGGGGGGGGGCCCCGGGGGCTTTTTTTTTTTTTTCCCAAACCCCTATTAAAAAAAACCCCACATGCATCTTTCCCTTTTGAAATAAAAGAATTTGTCATTGTATTGATCTCTTCGCGCGCCTTTCCTTCTCCTTCCCCTTTTTTCATTTCATCCACGTTAGTGTTTACTTTTTCTTTCTTTCTATAAAATTTTTAGTCTTTCCTCCACCCCCCCCCCCCCCCCCCCCCCCCCCCCCCCCCCCCCCCCCAAATATCGTACATTTTTTTTTCTTTGTTGTAATGCTTTTTAGATATTAATTTTTTTTGTTCGGCTATACTAAAATTTTCGGGCCCTGAGGCTTTCATTACAAAAATAATTTTTGGGGGGGAGGGGGGGGGGGGGCGGAGGGAAGGGAAGGGGGGGCGGAGGGGGAGGGGGGGGGGGGTGGGGGGGGGGGGGAGGGGAGGGCAGGGGGGTAGGAAAGGCTATCTCTATCTGTCCCCTGGACGACCGTGGGGGCACCCCCAAACTCAGCAACCAGTTCCCTCCATTCTTCTTTTGTTCTGCCCTTTTTCGGGGTTTTTTTGAGTTCTAGGCCCTTCCATTCACTGATGTTACCTCCCCTCTTCCTTGGTCTGCCTCTTCTTCTTCCCCTTGGGCAGTGCCTTGCAAAAATGTCTTTGTAATTCCTTGGGGGTTTTTGACATGCCATTTCCACTTAAGTTTACGCTTTTTTTACGATCGTTTAGAAGGTTCTCATAGGGGCCAAAAGGGGTTTTCGGATTTGTTATGCACCTTTCGTTGCTTATGTGGTCTTTGTGGAGATGCCCAAAGGGTCTCCGAAGCACTCATCTCCACTGCCTGACTCTCCCCCTCCAATTGCAGTCAGGGTCCAGATTACAGGGATTTAAAAAATAGGATAGACAAGGGAGCGCATTAGTCTGATCTTGGAGATAAGTGAGATATACTTATCTCTCCAGATGGTGTTAGTTTTGACAAAGCTGTTATTGTCTGTGCAGTCCTGCATACTACTTCTGGCTTGGATCCCTGGTCGGATACAATGGCTCCCAGGTACTTGAAGCTTTGAACTGTTTCTAGCTTCTGGTCATTAACCCTGATATCAGTGCTAATGCCGTTGGTGTTATTAGTCATCAGTTTGGTCTTCTCTGCACTGATTTCCATGCCGTATGTTTTGGAGGCCTTATCCAAGTGTTCTGTTAGGCTGGCAAGCTCTTTTTCTGATCCTGCTATTCCATCAATGTCATCTGCGAAGCGGAGGTTTGTGATCGTTCTGCCACCAATGCTGACTGATCCTTCATGATGTTCCAATGCATCAGCCATGATTCTCTCAAGGAAGATGTTGAAAAGGGTGGGTGAGAGTAGAAGCCCTGCCTTACTCCAACTGTTTTTCGAAACCATTCTCCAATGTTGTTGTTGTAGTACACTGCACTGGTGGCCTCGCTGTACAGCTGTTTGATGACTCTGATCAGGTTTGCATTGATGCTGTACAAGTTCATGGTTGCCCACAAAGCTGCATGCCACACCCTGTCAAATGCCTTCTTAAAATCGATAAATACGTGGTATAGGTCTTGTTGATGTTGAAGGTACCGCTCACATAGTATTCTAGGAGGAAAGGTAAGGTAGTAAAAAAGAAAAAAAACAAAACAAAAAAAAAAACAAAAAAAAAACTACACCCCAATAACCTCTTTTTGTCTGAACAAAAGTAGTGAGTGAGAAAGCAAGCGAAACCGACAGTGAAGACATACCAGAGATATATGATCAAATAGAGATAATTATAAAATATTATATAATAATTATAATAAAAAAGGGAGAAAAAGGCATACAGACACAGAACATATACACAGACACACAGACAGACAGACACACACTCACTCACAGACAGACAGACACACAACTAACACAGACACATAGACACACACTCACTCATTCACAGAAAGACACAGACACACAAACACGCGAGCGCGCGCGCGCGCGCGCACACACACACACACACACACACCACACACACTAAAAAGGACAGAAAAAACCAATCAAAAGAAAGGAAAAATTTAAATTTTAAAAATACATAACAAATAACAGAGAAAAATTCAAAAAAGAAAAATGAAAAAACTCAATAAAGAAAAAAAAGAGAGAAAAAAAACACACAAAAGAAATGACAACCAATCATAATAACAATAAAAAAATCCAACATAAAACTAACAAAAGGAAATCTAAAGACAGTCAACGCACAACTTACCAAAGCGAGAACATTACAAAAAAACCAATGAAACAAAAAAATAAATAACCACCCCCAAAAAAACCAAAACGAAGATGACAAAAAAAACCAAACCCTTTATACAGGAGGAACAAAACAAAACAAAACAAAACAAAACAAAACAGAAAAGAACCCCTCACTTCATATAATCACAGTCAGTCAGTCAGCTGCTGAATCCATCAATACACGTCGTACCCTTATTTTTTAAATTTTATTTTTATACCACTTTAAGTCACGAGATTTCTCTGCGTGAAATTCGGGCTGCTCTCCCCGGAGAGAGCGCGTCGCCACAAGAGCAGCGCCACCCTTTTTTTTCTTTTTCTTTTGGTTTGCAACTGTATTTGTTTCCCTATCAGAGCGGCTTTTTTCTAAGAATTTTGCCAGGGACAACTCTCTTTGTAGCCGTGGGTTCTTTTACGTGCGCTGAAAATTGTGTGTAACACACGGGACCTCGGTTTATCGTCTCATCCGAAAGACTAGCGCCCAGACCACCACTCATGGTCTAATGGATGGGGGAAAAATTTCGGGCCCAAACGGGATACGAACCACACACACACCCGACCCGGACTTTTTCGCGCGTTACCTCTAGACCACCGATCCACTAATATATATGTATGCATGTATTTTTTAAATATTTTATCACTTACCCTTTAGCGATGTTTTCCACACAACAGCAATCTTAATCTCCACCACACAGAAGAAGATGATGCAGCAGCAGCAGCAGTAGAAGCAGTATCACTTCAGCATCACAAGACCTGCACACACACACAAGAGAAAAACACAAAACTGATTCAGTGACTTTTGTAAAGTATGTAAAATTAAAAAAAACAACAACAAAAAATTACATAAGCGCCAAGAAATTGTTGTTCTTCTTCTCCTCCTCCGCCTTCTTTTTCTTCTCCTCCTTCTCTTTCTTCTTCTCTCCTCCCCCCCTCTTCTCTTCTTCTTCTTCTCTCCTCCTCTCTTCTTCGCATTCTCTTCTTTTCTTCTTTCTTTCCTTTCCTTCCTCCTTCTTCTTCTTCTTTCTTTCTTTTTCTTTTCTTTCTTTCTTTCTTTCCTTTCTTTTCTTTCTTTCTTTCTTTCTCCCTCTTTTCCTCCTCCTTCTTCTTCTCTTACTTCTTCTTCTTCCTTTCTTTGCCGAACGCTCAGACAGTAACTATTCATGTCTGCCATATGAGCGAAAAATGCGTCACGCTGCCGTAAAGCGCCTGACAAGTTTAGGCCTAGCGCATCAGACTTCGGCGTGAGAGAAAGAGAGAGAGAGAGAGAGAGAGAGAGAGAGAGAGAGAGAGAGAGAGAGAGAGAGAGAGAGAGAGAGAGAGAGAGAGAGATTGGGTTATATTTCAAGTCTTCCCGTAAAATAAAAAGAAAAGGCAGGAGAGTGAAACCAAGAAGGCAGAAAAAATAGACAAGAACAGAGGTGATCGAAAGAGGAAAAGAAAAGGAACGAGGCAGGAACAAAGAGCGGGATAGAAAAGAGGGAATTCTTAGCACAGAATTACAAAGAGAGGGATAGAAAAGAGGGAACTCTTAGCACAGAATTTCCAGAAGGGGGAAGGGGGATGCTATGCATAATGACAAGGTCCCCGGCAGGCAAGGTATTAATTAAGGAACCTTCAGCTGCTGACAGTTTCTCGTGTTTGATCTGAATTTCCGAAAGTTGCAGGTTTTCTGTTCCAAGTCTGGGTTGACTCCTAGGGCGTTTTAAAGTCCTTCGGATGAGACTATAAACCGAGGCCCCGTGTGCGAACGCATGCAGAACATCTTGCGCACACGTTAAATCCTGTTCCGCTTTTCGAAAGAGTAGGCCATTGTGTGCCGGTGGGAACAGATGACAACATTTTAAAAACCGCATACACACGCATATAAAAAAAAATCTAAAAAAAACAAAAATCATCTGAGCGCTTTGATTTGTTGCTTTACAAGTTTTGGCGAGCTCTGAGTACACTTTCTTTAGCTAAACGTGTTCGTTTTGGTGGGTTGGGTTTTTGTGTGTGTTTTACACACACGCGCTCGCGCGCTTGCACGTACGCACGCACACATGCACGCACACACACGCAGGCATGCGATATGCACGCACACACACACGTAGGCACACACACACACGCACACACGCACGCACACGCACACACACATTGTTTTAACACTGCACGCCACTACA
>CM054153.1:12541031-12543531 GCA_028751875.1 Rapana venosa
GTGAGTGTGTGTGTGTTTGTCTGATTTTATTTGTTTTGCTTTTCAAATAAGAAGTTGATTAATAACACCCACTTTCTTTCCTTTATTCTTCTGTCTTATGTGTCATTTTATTATTATTATTATTATTATTATTATTATATATGCTCTTGTTCTTCTTCTTCTTCTTCTTCTTCTTCTTCTTCTTCTTCTTCTTCTTCTTCTTCTTCTTCTTCTTCTTCTTACTACTACTACTACTACTTTAAAAAAAGTTTATTTTGTCCATAAAGAAAAATATAATAAAACCAAGAAGCGTGGAAAATTTTCTCTTCAGAAGATAATATAGTTTCTTTCTCCTTTTAATTTCTTCTTCTCTTGCTTTCGACTTTCGCTTTTTCGATTTTTTGTTGTTGTTGGTGTGTTTTGTGGTTTTTTTATGTCTTGTGTGGTTGTGGTTTTGTTGTTGTTGTTGTTGGTTTTCTTTTGCCTTTCTTACCTAACATACCCTGTGACAAAGTTTAAAGCTGATTTCAAAGTTGAGCAAAGTTTTCTCATACATATGATCGAAAGACAGATTGGAAAAATGATAGAATGGCGTTTTTATTCGTGTTTTTTTCTATTCTATTCTTTCTTTCTTTCTTTCTCCAATCCTTTGTGCTGTTTACGGAAAAGGATCGACGATTCATTCTTTATTATTTTTTCTTCTTCTCTCTAATTTTCTATGCTTGGTTGTTTGTTTTGTTTTCTTTTTTGTTTTTTACTAAGAGAAAAGACGATTTCATCGTTAATTTTTCAATTAATTTTTTTGTACAAAAGTGTATGATAAACTTTTTCCTATGTAAAGTCACAAAAAAACGCGCGTAGACAGCGCGCGCGCGCACACGCACATACGCACGCACGCACACACGCACGAACGCACACACACACACACACACACACACACACACACACACACACACACACACACACACACACACACACACACACACAAACAAACAAGATAGAAAGAAAAACTCATATAGTTCTATACACTCTCTGTCTGTCTGTGTCTGTCTGTCTGTCTGTGTCTGTCTGTGTCTGTCTGTGTCTGTCTGTGTCTGTCTGTGTCTGTCTGTCTGTCTGTGTCTGTCCGTCTGTCTGTGTCTGTCTGTGTCTGACTGTGTCTGTCTGTGTCTGTCTGTGTGTCTGTCTGTGTGTGTCTGTCTGTCAGTGTCTGTATGTCTGTGTCTGTCTGTCTGTGTCTGTCGTCTGTCTGTGTCTGTCTGTGTGTCTGTCTGTCTGTGTCTGTCTGTCAGTGTCTGTATGTCTGTGTCTGTCTGTCTGTGTCTGTCTGTCGTGTCTGTCGTCTGTCTGTGTCTGTCTGTGTCTGTCTGTGTCTGTCTATCTGGCTGTCAGTGTATGTCTGTCTGTCTGTGTCTGTCTGTGTCTGTCTATCTGGCTGTCAGTGTATGCCTGTCTGTCTGTGTCTGTCTGTCTGTGTCTGTCAGTGTCTGTCTGTCTGGCTGTCAGTGTATGTCTCTCTGTCTGTGTCAGTCTGTCTGTATGTGTCTGTCTGTGTCTGTATGTGTCTGTCCGTCTGTCTGTGTCTGTCTGTGTGTCTCTCTGTCTGTGTCTGTCTGTCTGGCTGTGTCTGTCTATCTGGCTGTCAGTGTATGTCTGTCTGTCTGTGTCTGTCAGTGTCTGTCTATCTGGCTGTCAGTGCATGTCTCTCTGTCTGTGTCAGTCTGTCTGTATGTGTCTGTCTGTGTCTGTATATGTCTGTCCGTCTGTCTGTGTGTCTCTCTGTCTGTGTCTGTCTGTCTGTCTGTGTCTGTCTGTCTGTGTCTGTCTGTCAGTGTCTGTCTGTCTGTATCTGTCTGTCTGTGTATGTCTTTGTCTGTCTGTCAGTGTCTGTCTGTCTGCCTGTCAGTATCTGTCTGTCTGTATCTGTGTCTTTCTGTCTGTGTCTGTCTGTCTGTCTGTGTATGTCTGTCTTGTCTTTCTGTCAGTGTCTGTCCGTGTTTGTCTATGTGTCTGTGTGTCTGTCTGTCTCAGCTCATTCCCTCTCCCTCTCTCTCCCTATATATATAATTTAAAATATAAAATTTACTCTTTCAGTCCTTCCATGCTTCTTTCATTTTTCTTCTTTTTTCTTTTCCTTAGTTTTGTCCTCTCTCTCTCTCGCTCTCTCTCTCTCTCTCTCGCTCTCTCTCTCTCTCTCTCTCTCTCTCTCTCTCTCTCTCCTACTTGTTTTTACTTTCATCTATTCTTCTTTTTTTTTTCTTTTTAGGGTTTTTTTCTTCAGAAATGACTCATAAGAGAGAACAACCCCCCCCCCCCCCCCCCCGTCCCTTACCTCCCCCATCAGACCCCAGGTGATTGACAGGAAAAGACACAAAACATACATTGTCTTGACTGATGTGTTTTTCTTTAACGTTGGTTGGGTTTTGTTGTTTTTTGTGTTTGTTTGTAGTTTTCCGTTCGTTCAATGTTGAACTTGTGCCTGTTTGTCTGTTTGTCTCTGTCTGTGTGTCTGTCTGTCTGT
>CM054153.1:12548531-12551031 GCA_028751875.1 Rapana venosa
TCTCTCTCTCCTCTCTTATGTTGCTTTCTGCCAGGCCACTGCACTTCTGGCACCATACTGTGCCACAGACAATCAGGAACATTTTTTGGGGTGGGGTAGGGGGTGGGGGGTGTACAGGGGTGGTGAAGGGGTGGTGGGTGGTGGGAAGGGTGGGAGGAGGGTGGGAGGTGGGACGATATTGGGGGGATTGAGAGGGAGTGAGAGAGAGAGGGGGGAGTGAAGGATGGAGGAAGGGGTGAGAGAGAGAGAGAGAGGGGAGAGAGGGGAGAGAGAGAGAGAAGAGAGAGAGAGAGGGGAGAGAGAGAGAGAGAGAGAAGGGGAGAGAGAGAGAGAAGAGACAGACAGAGTGTGAGAGAGAGAGAGAGGGAGAGAGAGGAATAAGTAGAAGAGGAGGAGGAGGAAAAGAAGAAGAAGAATGCGAAGAAGAAGAATGCAAAGAATGCAAAGAAGAAGAAAGATGCGAAGAAAAAGAAGAAGAAGAAGAAGAAGAAGAATTCAAAGAAGAAGAATACAAAGAAGAAGAAGAAGAATCTCAAGACTATGGCGCTTGAAGTTAACTCAGGAATCTTTTATAATACGTTTTATAATCGACATCAAAGCTTGACATCATAAGGGTAAATTGACTGACATCCGCAATCCCACTTTACGTAAATGGAATTACATACACTGTCCTTTTTTGGGAGATGGCAGATTATTCATTATACACTTTGACAAAGACATTAGTGTCCAAAAAATGACACATTCGGAGACCCCGCAAAAAAATGAGCAGGGTTAAATTTTTGGGGTCATAATTCAGACAAAAAGATAAAAAAGAAGAAGATGAATGAATTACAAAACAGGTCAGAGAGAACAATTTTGTGCCGTTTTCGGGTTATTTTCAAACGTGAGAATGATCTTGTTTAGTTGGGACATACAATGATCGAGAAAAACAAGCGATTAGAATAGAATAAAAGCATGTCAACTTATTAACACTTGCTCTCTCTTTCTGTTTGTCTGTCTCTGCCTATGTGTCTCTATCTGTGTGTTCTTTCTTTTCTTTTATTCTTTTATATCGAGGATAATGGAATAAGCACTCATGTGATTTTTTACATCCAGTCCCCGTGTGTATGCGATTTCGTAAATTTTGTCATCTGTTCCCACCGGCACACAATGGCCTACTCTTTCGAAAAGCGGAACAGGATTTAACGCGTGCGCAAGATGTTCTGCATGCGTTCGCACACGGGGCCTCGGTTTACAGTCTCATCCGAAGGATGTGTGTGTGTATTCATACACGCATACAGACAGATGCAGAGAGAGAGAGAGAGAGAGAAGAGAGGAGAGAGAGAGAGAGGAGGAGGGGGGGGGGGGAGAGAGAGAGAGAGAGGAGAGAAGGAGAGAGACAGACAGAAACAAACAGACACACAGACAAAAACAAACAAACAGACAGGCAGAGACACAGACAGAGAGGGGATGGACAAGACAATAAACAAGGAAATGAAATCCAGAATATATATATATATATTATATATATATATATTTACGCTGCAGAAATTGTTGTTGCCGCAGGGTTATTTTGTTGTTTTTTTGTTTTTTCTTTCTGTTTTTTTTCTCTCTCCTGTATTTAGCCTGAAGAACATCGACAGACTAGCTAAAGGGATGTAGATAATCATTATTATTTATTTTTTTGTGGTAGGGGTGGGGGTAGGGTAAAGGTTGGAGGGGGGTGGTTGGTGGAGGGGGGTGAGGGAAGGGTGAGAAGGAAGAGGAAGAGAAGACAATTCTGGCCCTGCAGGAGTCAGTCTGGTGATTTCCCTTTAAGGAAGTGAACTGACATCATCACCTAAAGGGAAATAATTATATGCACGTCTGTCTCTCTTGCTGTCTGTCTGTCTCTGTCTGTCTGTCTCTCTCTGTGTGTTTCTCTGTCTCACTATCTCTCGCTGTCTCTTTGTCTGTTTCTCTCTCTCTCTCTCACTGTCTCTGTCTCTCTGTTTCTGTCTCTGTCTCTGTCTCACTGTCTCTCTCTGTCTGTCTCTCTCTGTGTCTCTGTGTCACTGTCTCTCTCTGTGTCTCTGTCTCACTGTCTCTCTCTGTCTGTCTCTATCTGTGTCTGTCTCTCTCTCTGTTTCTCTGTCTCACTGTTTCCCTCTCTGCCTCTGACTCACTGTCTCTCTGTCTCTGTCTGTCTCACTCACTGTCTCTCTCTCTGTTTCTCTCTCTCTCTGTGTTTCTCTCTCTGTCTCTGTCTCTCTGAAGCTCTTAAAATGAGAAATAGTGTTTGGACTTGATGTATCATTCTTCTGTTTATAAAATGTTTCCAATGCTACATGTTTTGGAATGTTGATTATACTCACACCACAGAGACAGAATGAGAGCGTGTGGTGTGTGTGTGTGTGTGTGTGTGTGTGTGTGTTGTGTGTGTGTGTGTGTGTGTGGTGTGTGTGTGTGTGTGAGAGAGAGAGAGAGAGAGAGAGAGAGAGAGAATTTCCAAGGTTACAGATAAGCATTCACACAAATGTTT
>CM054153.1:12556031-12563768 GCA_028751875.1 Rapana venosa
CCCCGGCATCCCCACGGGAGAGTGGGGGAGTGGGGGGTGGGGGGTAGCTAAGCAGGCTATGAGATTTCTTTTTTTTTTTTATCCTGAGGGATTCAAAACGTGTCAAACTTCTTGTGTGTGTCAATCAATCAATCAATCAATCAATCAATCAATCAATCAATCAATCAATCAGTCAATCACATTAATTCAGTTTTTGCAGGCCATAGGACCCATAGGAACACAATATGAAAAAGCAACCATGGAGCAGTCAGTCGAGGTGATGTAATACAGTAAGCACGCAGTCTTTGTTGCAGGCAGGGAAAGAGCTACATGTTTCTGATCTTTAGACATATTTATGCAGCTTTACGTACACGTTTATATACCCCTTTATTATCACAGGTTTCCAGCAGGCTTTAAGGTTCTTGCTTGTGTGTGTGTGTGTGTATGTGTGTGTGTGTGTGTGTGTGTGTGTGTGTGTGTGTGTGTGTGTGTGTGTGTGTGTGTTGTGCGTGTGTGTGTGCGTGTGTGTGTGCGTGTGTGTGTGTGTGTGCGTGTGTGGTGTGTGTGTGTGTGCGTGTGCGTGTGCGTGTGTGTGTGTGTGTGCAAGCACATATACATATACACAGGTATACATGCAGTACCTACGTATGAATGTTTTTAACACGCACCCACAAACACGCACATGTACGCACGCATACAGACACGTGCACACACACACACATGCACGCACAGAAGCGCACGCGCAGACACACACACGCGCACGTGCAGACACACACACGCGCGCGCGCACATTCACACGCACACACACACATTATTATTATATTTTATGTCCAATATCAGTATTTTGCGAAGAGAGAGTCAAGTTGGAGACCGCATACAGAGGCATGGAGGCACACGTACACACTATCACACACACACACACACCACACACACACACACACACACACACACACACACACACACGCGCGCGCGCGCGCGCACACACACACACACTACACACACACACACACACACACACACACAACACACACACACACACACACCCCACACACAACATACTACACACACACTCACACACACAAACACAAACACACACATATACACACACAACGAGACACTGTTTCGTTTGAAATATTTTGCTTCTATCCCCACCCTCTCTCTCCTTCCTTCCCTCCCTCCCTCTCTCCCTCCCTCCCTCCTTCCCTCTCCCTCTCTCTCCCTCCCCTAGAAATCCACCCCCCCACTTCCAGACAGATTATACATAAAAGTACATTATCTCCTATTCTATTAAAAACTGACAGTTCAACGGCGACTATGAGTGTTCTTACTGTTAAGAGATTTAGCATCAAGTTTTCGAGTTCGACGGTCTCATGAATTTTTTTTTAAAAAAACACCACTCACTTCGCTTATTCCACAGACTAAAATAATATAAAACTGTAGACATCAGCATATTGATCGAATAATAATAATAATAATAATAATAATAATATAGACAGTAAGATTTGTTACGAGAAAAATAAGGAAACTCTTGTTTTTATGGCTGACGATATTGTCGTATTATTTCTTTAGGGGATTTTTGTTGTTTGGGCGTTTATTATGCGTTCACTTCTTTTATTACCAAACATATAATTGAGAGAGACAGAGAGACAGACAATGACAATGACAAAAATTTAATGTGTTAGGTTTTTCAAATTGAGAGAGACAGAGAGAGCTAGAGAAAGAGACAGACAGACAGAGAGAGAGACAGAGGCAAAGAGAGACAGAGAGAGTAGGGTTCCTTGTTGTAGGGGAGAGAGGGAGATGAGAGAGGGAGAGAGGGAGAGGATGAGAGAGAGAGGGGGAGAGAGGGGGAGGGAGAGAGAGAGAGAGGGAAAGAGGGAGAGGGAGAGAGAGAGAGAGAAAGAGAGGGAGATAGAGAGGGAGAGAGAGAGAGGGAGAGAGACAGAGAGAGAGAGGGGGGAAGAGAGAGCGAGGGAGAGAGAGAGGGAGAGAGGGATCGAGGGAGAGAGAGAGACAGAGAGGGGGAGAGAGAGACAGAGAGAAACAGAGAGAGAGAGACAGAGAGACAGAGAAAGAAGGAGAAAGAGACAGACAGAGAGAGAGAGAGAGACAGAGAGAGAGACAGAGGCAAAGAGAGACAGAGAGAGTAAGAGACAGACTGACAGAGATAGAGACAGAGGCAGAGAGACAGAGCTCTGACGGAATGTGTGTTGTTGTTGTCTTCTATTTTACGTCTGTTCACTCTCAGTGATATTAGACGGAATGTGTGTGTGTGTGTGTGTGTGTGTGTGTGTGTGTGTGTGTGTGTGTGTGTGTGTGTGTGTGTGTGTGTGTGTGTGTGTTTCTCAATATAATTATAGGGTTAGAAGAAACTGTGATTATGACTGACATGATGGACATAATGATTATGGGGTGTGGATGAGTGACTATGGTGAATTCTGATCTTTACGGGAACCGCTGCCACCACAAAATACATGAAGATTATGAGCAGAATCATTTCGAGTTCCAAACTCGTAGATTTGCGATTGCATGTTGCACACGGGGGAGTAGACTGGATGCAAAAACAAAAAGGATGTGAGTGCTTTATTCCATTATCCTCGAAAGGACAGAATGAATAAATGGAGAAATAAATGAAAAATAAATAAATGAATGAATGACTAATCATTAATAAAAGAAATCACGAGTGAATAAATAAATAATCAAATGGATAACCACCTAACCAAGAAACTAACCAACTAACCAACCAGTCAACCAACCAACCAACCACTTAACTAACTAACCAACCAACCAACCAACCAACCAACTGACTAACTAATCAACTAACTAAAAACTAACCCCCCAAAAAACAATTAGTGATCACCAAATAGGATAATGAGATAGGATAGTGCACATTCTGGGGAACTTCAAGAGATTGTTTGAGCTGGGAAACGCCCAACCACAGAACAAGCAGCAGGAACAGCAGCAGCAGCAGCAGCAGCAGCAGCAGCAGCAGCAGCAACAGCAATAACAGGCCAATGCATTTGTTTCCAGTCAGAGACAAAAGAGAGAGAGAGAGAGAGAGGAGAGAGAGAGAGGAGAGGAGAGCAGAGAGAGAGGAGAGAGAGAAGAGAGAGAGAGAGAGAGAGAGAGAGAGTTGATTTATAGACTAAAGAGGGAACAACCTATTGCGTCGTTATTGCTCTATGCGTGTGTGTGTAGGGGGGGGGGGGGGGTGGAGAGGGGGGAGTAGGGGGGAGTTTGGGGGGGGGGGGGGGGGCTGAGGGACGTGTGTGTGTGTGTGTGTGTGTGTGTGTGTTGCTTTTGTTTTTTTCTTCTGAACAAAGACATTAGTTCTGTTCTTGGGTTATTCTATCTCTTGCGTCCTTGTTTTGGGGGGGGAAATTAGGTGCGGATTGTTCTGTCTCAGTGTGTGTGTGTATGTGTGTGTGTGGGGGGGGGGGGGGGGGGTGTGGGAGAATCTGTCTGTTGCCTCTCTCTCTCTCTCTCTCCTCTCTCTCTCTCTCTCTCTCTCTTCTCTCTCTTCTCCTCTCTCTCTCTTCCCTTTGTTTCTACTGTGTGAGAGCATAGGTATTGGAGTTATTATAAGATGTATCCTAGGGCGGGGACTGGATGTAAAAAAGGACATGAGTACTTATTCATTATCCTCGAAATAAAAGAATTTGTCATTGTCATTGTCTCTTTCTCTCCTCTCTCTCTCTTATCTCTGTCTGTCTCTGTCTCTATCCCTGTCTCTCTCTCTGTATCTGTTTGTCTGTCTTTGTCTCTCTCTCTTAAAACATTTTTATTTAAAGTGTGTGCTTACAAGTATGTGCATGCATGATTATGTGCATGTTATCTCTGGGAGCAAAAGCTAAAAAAAAAAAAAACAAAAAAAAAGCACACGCTTCTTTTTGAGTAAAATTGAAAATGCACATGTCTCCTTCTCTCTCTTCTCTCTCTCTCTCTCTCTCTCTCTCTCTCTCTCTCTCTCTCTCTCTCTCTCTCTCTCTCTCACATGCTGTGCGTTATCTCTGTTATCAGGTTTGGAACTTTTGGCACTTCTCTATAAATATTGAATGCGGGCGGCGAGTTAATAATTTAGTTCTTGACATAGTGAGTGATTGCAATACCTATAGGTATATAATGTATACGTTACATATATATATATATATATATATATATATAATATACATGTGTGTGTGAGATAAGCGTACATGTCAACTCCATCCCCATTCTCACAAAATTCTCTCTCTCTCTCCCTCACACACACACAAACACACACACACACACTCTGTCTCTCTCCCTCCTTGTCTTTCTTCCTCCCTCTCTCTACCCTCCCCCCTCTTCCTTCTCTGCCCCCCCCCCCCCCTCTATCTTTCTTCTCTCGCTTGCTCTTCTAAACTTTCTTGTCTAGAATCTCTTTTGGTGGAAGGATGTTAAACTGAAGAACTGCCAACGCCCCCTCCACACACACACACACCACACTCACACCCACCCTTCACCACCCACACCCACCCACCCTTACACACACACACACTCACACCAACCCACCCACCTACCCACACCCACACACACACACTACACACACAAACTCCATACACACCTCCCCCCACACACACACACACACACTCACACCCACCACACCCATTTACCCCCGCCCCACCCCCCCACCCTTACACACACACCCCTACACAAAAAAACAAACCCATACCCCAAAACCCCCCCTCCCCCCCCACCCCACTCAAAAACCCAAAACCCACCCTTTTAACCCACACCCCCCCAAACCCCACCCTTCCCCAAAATACAACACACAAAATCCATACACACACCCCCCCCCCCCCCCCCCCCCCACACACACCACACAAATTTTTTTGGGGGGGGAAAATGGAGTCGGCTCTGATGTAAAACTCCGGTGGAAGAAAAAAAAATCCCTTTGAAACGGGCTGGTATCTCTTCGGGGCTCGAACCCGGGCATTTCCATCCCCAACGCAAAAAACGCTCTAACCATTTTGCCCCATTTTACATTTTGGGGTTCTTCTACAAATTTTTTATACGTTCATACTTTGGGAACGGGAAAAGCTCGTGGTCAACAGCACTCGCTTGCCCCCCAACCAAAGTTAAGCAGATCGACGGGTTATCTCTTGGAGGGGGTGCCCCCCCCGTTTGTGCGCCTTGGCTTCAGTCAGTCCCCCCAGTTTTTACCCAGCTGTAAATGGGTTTCCTGCCCCTTTTTTAGGGTTAAGGGGGGGTTTAAAACAAAAGACGGGAGAGGAGATGGGCGGGCCCCCCCTCAATATGCTGGCCCTTTTAGAAGCTGGGGTCCCCCTGATTTCCTCGCTCCCCCCCAAAGACCCATAGGGTATTTGGGGGAAACTTTAAACCCTTTTTAAATTTGGGTCAAAAAATATTGCACTTGCTTTGTCAGACCAAGCATGGGTTTCTTTCAGGGACAAAAAAAAACAAAGAAAACAAGTTGGGTTTAAAAAGGAAAGAGAAAGGTTTAAAGTCTGTTTTTTTCTTTTTTTTTTTCCCCCTAGAGGAGAGAGGGGGGGGGGAGAGGAGGGAGAGAGAAGAGGGAGGGGGGGGAGGGAGGGAAGAGAGGAGGGGAAAAGGAGAAGGAGAGAGAGAAGAGAGAAGAGAAACTTTTAGGAAACCCAAGGGTCAAAAAAATTTAATTGTTTTAGGGCCCTACAACCCTTACAAAACCATGGGCAATCAAATATGAAATGGGTGTAACATTATAAATTAAAAAACCCTTTTAATTGGAAAATTTTTCAGAAAAAATCCCAAAAAAAAACAAAATAATTTTTGGGTTTCCAAAGAAAAATTAGCGGGCGGGGTTTTTTTATTGTTGGCAAAAATAACCCGTCAAGATCATGGACACAAAAAATTACAGTTTTCGCTTTTAACTTTTTTAACCCCAAGGGTGGTGAAGAAAACAGGGTATAAAAGTTTTTAGAATCGTTTCTGTCGTAAGTCCCCCCCCAGCAGCCCTAACAATAAAAAACCGTTTGCTTCAATTTCTTTGTTAAAAAAAGTAAAAACAAAGGATCTTGCTAGAGAGAGAGAGAGAGAAGAAGAGAGAGAGGGGAGAGAGAAAAGGGGAGAGAAGAGAGAGGAGAGGGGAGAAGGGGAGGGAAAGAGAGAGAGAGAGAGAGAGAGAGAGAAGGGGCCGAGAGAGAGAGAGGGGAGAGAGAGAGAGAGAAGGGAGGGAGAGAGAGAGAGAGAGAGAGAGGGGAAGAGAGGGAAAAGAGAGGGGGGAGGGGGAGAGAGGGGGAGAGAGGAAAAGAGAGAGGGGAGAGAGAGAGAGAGGGGAGAAGAAGAGAGAGGGGAGAGAGGGGAGAGCGAGAGAGAGAAAGAGAGAGTGGGGAGGGAGAGAGAGAGGGAGCGAGAAAAAAGAGAGAGAAAACTCTGAAAATTTGAAATATTTATGGTACTTCGGCCTTTTTGGGCCTTAATACAATTCAAAGGGAAGAAAGACACCCACCCACCCCCCAAAAAAGGAGAGAAGAACATAAAATATAACTTCACGTTATCTTTGATAAGACCTTGCCATAATGATAAACCCTTGGCATGTGCTCCAAATACTGTGCTCCCCCGAAAATGCAACTTCCAAAATTATAAATAAAGTGCTAACAAGTTCAAACGCATCTGAGCTCAAGGTTGCCAGAACAAAACGCAGCTCAAAGCGCAACTTGGGGACCAGAGTTGACAATAATTATAGAGTTATTACACCTGACAATATCTATCAACACACGAGCATACAGACAACAAACATCAAGTGCAACGCACATCAAAAAATAGCTGAAACCCTTCACGAACTATTTTTTCGTTATACTTTATTCTTTTATATCGAGGATAATGGAATAAGCACTCATGCGCTTTTTTTTAAACATCCAGTCCCCGTGTATATGCGGTTTTGTAAATTCCGTCATCCGTTCCCACCGGCACACAATGGCCCTACTCTTTGCCAAAAGCGGAACAGGATTTAACGTGTGCGCAAGATGTTCTGCGTGCGTTCGCTCACGGGGGCCTCGGTTTATAGTCTCATCCGAAAGACTTGTGGGGAGAGTTGGAGTTTTGCACTGATGTTAACTCCAGAGGGAAAATATCCCCTCGGACTGGAATCGAACCCGGGTCGTCAGATTAGGAGCGCAATGTTCATTCGGATGAGACTATAAACCGAGGCCCCGTGTTCGAACGCATGCAGAACATCTTGCACACACGTTAAATCCTGTTCCACTTTTCGGAAGAGTAGGCCATTGTGTGCCGGTGGAAACAGACGACAAAATTTTCAAAACCGCATACACACGGGGACTGGATGTAAAAAAGCACATGAGTGCTTATTCCATTATCCTCGATATAAAAGAAGAAATAAAAAAATAAATAAAATAACCACTAGGCTATCCCGTACCTATTGAAAAAACAATTTGAACAATTTTGAACAATTTCTTTTAACCATTTTTATTTTTCAGAGGGTAATACATTAAGCATTACATTGCTTTTTTACATCCAGCCCTTGAAAAAAAAGAGATAAATACTAAGGAAAAAATGAGAGAGAGAGAGGGAGGGGAGAGAGAGAGAGAGCGAGAGGAGAGAGAGGAGAGAGAGAGGAGGAGAGAGAGAGAGAGAGAGAGAGAGAGAGAGAGGGGGGGAGGGGAGTCTATATTTTCAAGGGCGACAGATGAGGATCAACATATATTTTTTCATCCGGTCATGCCCTGATCAGGCAGGCAAATCTTCTGTCCCCTGGTTTGTAAGGGGTGCCAAAGATGTTTC
>CM054153.1:12564268-12584268 GCA_028751875.1 Rapana venosa
TCTTCTTTTTTTTAAAAAGGGGGTTATTTTTTTTTATAGTTTTGTATGACTTCGTAATTTGTTAAGATTGGTGACAGGAATATTTTTTACGAAAACCTGACTGATCTTCATTTATAGATTGTTGTTTACAAAGTAGGATATACGGATTTTGGATATGTTTTCAAAGGTTTAGATAGACAGACAGAATTGAAATTGGTCTGTAATTTGAAGGACAAGCAGTATCACCTGATTTGTGGACTGGTATGATTTTTGCCTTTTTAAATATACAGGAAAGTTGTTTTTTCTCTATGCACAAGTTTATACAAGTATGTCAGTGTTCCAGCTATAACTATGACCACAAAGCTTGATTATTCTTCCATCTAGATTGTCTAAACCAGTGTTCTGGAATTTTTTGAAGAGACAGGCTTTCCAAGACATCTGTGATTGTCATTGGCAGTAGTTTGAATGGGAATTTTATTTCTTTTGATTGATATATTGTTCTAAATAATGGAGATCATTTTCATTTGACTTGTCATTTGATATTACTTTGTCGGCAAATGTTTGAAGAAGTGGTTGTTCAATTCATCAGCTGATATATCTTTAACTGTCTGTTGACTTTTTGATATAGGTTTATTACATAATGTATTTATGGCTTTCCATACTTGGCGAGAGTCGGTAGTTGTAATTAACAACTTTTGAATGTAATCACGTTTTGATTTGCGTTTTAGTGAAGTTACTTTGTTTCTTTGTGCCCTGAACTGCTCATTTGAACCATGTGTTTTCAAATAGTCTCTTAGGTGTATATACAAGACAATGCAGTATAAGACAATGAACACAACACAATATTACAGTACAACAGCACAACACAACACAGTCCAATAAAGCTATAACATTTCTGCAAAGCTTTACATAGTCCAACAGGTCAGTTTTGATATCACTATTCCAGAACTATGCAAAATACTGACACATTGGATAAATAGCTTAGGACGAAAGCTATCTGATATATTTTCCATCAGAATAACGGTATCAATCGTGTTTGCCGACTAGCAGAAAGAAGTAAAGGAAATCGTATTGCCCCCTGAAGAAACGATATCTTACAATCTTATCCCATTACTAGAATAGGATGATTCCATTTGTGAGGTGAACGTAGATGTAAACGTAAAATGGTAATGAAGTTGTATGTGTGTATGTGTGTGTGTGTGGTGTGTGTGTGTGTGCGCGCGCGTGTGTGTGTATTTGTGCCAATTCGATGCAAATTCGATATCATACCAGACTAAACTAATGAGTTGTGGGCATGATATCTTACTGTTTTAAGCACTGAGTTTGCAATCCGAAGATACAGTTTCGAGTCACCACCAAAGCACTCTTTTGAGGCGGACTTTTTGCCTGAGGTTAACATCAGTACCGAGTCCACTCCCCGAAAGTCCATCGGATGAGACAATAAACTGAGGTCCTACGTACAAACGCATGCAGAACACATTGCACACATGGTAAAAACCCAATCCACCTTTCAGTAGAGTAAGCCATTGTGTACTGGTATGAACGGATGGCAAAATTTGGAAACAACGCATGGAGACTGGTGTTGTCCTAGACTTCATCCCTAAAATCGGAATGCAGATATCTTAACGGAGGACAAACGGTTGCAAACACAAAGTCTCACTATTGGTGAACTTCGTGGCTCCAGGTGAGGAATGAAATATTCAACAATAACATTCAGTGAATCAGTGGGTGGAGGAAGAAAGGAAGGAGGAAAGAAAGGAATGAAGGAACGAAGGAAGAAAAGAAGGAAGAAATACATAAAAATCACACAATTTACCACACTACACTATACCTCATACTCATACCATCCACCCTATCCCACCCTATCCCACCCGAAACAACCCTACACCACACCACACAATCCAAACCCAATTCCTGACACCTGACACAATTGTAGGCAATCAGTCCCACAGCGGTCACACGACCCCCAACAAGCAAAGAGGACCGGTAAATTGGGTCAACATTTGACAAGGTACTATTATTTCATACATTTTTCATCCCAATAATAGTATCAACCCACTTAGCTATCTAATAGAAGTGAGGGAAATCGTACCTTGCCTTGGAGGAATACATTCTAGCAATCGTCTGCTTTTCTGAAGAATGAGACGATTGTATTTTGTGAGGACAATGAAGTTTTGGTATGTGTGTTCATAACGTGAATGTCTGATGGTGGTAATAGCTTGTTTTATTTGTGGTTCTGTTTATCTAATGCAGTGAAATACTATATGATGGGGTGAATGAATAGGTAAATGGTTCAATAGTTGAACGAGTGAATGAAATTGAATGTATGAGTGAATGAATAGAAGCTGTGAATTGATATTAGATCACATAGAATGCAGATCGAAGGAAAAGATAAATGCACACACACACACACATAGATACACACACACACACACACACACACACACACACTCTCTCTCTCTCTCTCTCTCTCTCTCATTCTCTTTCTCTCTCTCACCTTGTGTCTCAGTTCATGTATTGAAAAAAGCAATAATAACAAATGATTAGCAAAAACACAAAAATCCAACAAAAAACCAAACCCAAACCCTTCGAATACATGAACGGAGATTTGAACCCACATCCCCAGTTAGCGTATCGTCTGGTTACAAACTCAAGGCTCTAACCACTGCACTACCCGACCCCTATACAGTACAGCATACATAATACAGTTACTCCTTTGACCTCCATTCTTTGGCCATGGTGTGTTAATAGACAGAACACTGTGGCAAAGTGAATCAGGAGTATTAGGTACCACTCGATGTGACCTGTTT
The DNA here is from genome assembly GCA_028751875.1 of Rapana venosa. Lineage (NCBI taxonomy): Eukaryota > Metazoa > Mollusca > Gastropoda > Neogastropoda > Muricidae > Rapana > Rapana venosa. The sequence goes on from CM054153.1 coordinate 12,567,058, forward strand.
TGTGGGTACGGTCTGAATCTCTGTTGGCATGATGTTGGTAAACTGGTACAACCTCGACCTCATTGTGCTTCTCTCTTGGTGACCTCTGTTTCTCTGGTTTTATCTGTCTGTTTCCGTCTGTTTGTCTTTCTCTTTCTGTCTGTCCCTTTTTCTTATTATATTTTTTGTCCCTCGTCTTCCTAATTTCCCCTCTCCAGCTTCTCTCTATGTATTCATATGCGTTGTGTGTGTGTGTGTGTGTGTGTGTGTGAGTTTGTGTGTGTATGTGTGTGTGTGTGTGTGTGTGTGTGTGGTATGTGGTGTGTGTGTGGGGGGAGAGAGAGAGAGAGAGAGAGAGAGAGAGAGCACCCGGGGAACAGACTGAGACATAGAATCAGGGCCACATCTGAAAGTTTTGAATCTCTTATGGTCTGAAGGGTTAAATTGTGACTACTCACCAAGAGCTGCTTGAAATGGATGTAAAACAATCAGTAATCAGAGAAGATTTTAGACACAAAATCTTTTATTTTTTTTCCACAACCGCAAGCTAGTCCCATAATTACAAAACAGATACAGATTCAATCAACGTTAATTCACAGCCATTGACCTCTCCCCTGAACTCTCTGACGAGTCTTTGGGGCAATGCACTGACGTGACGTTTTCAGGAAAAGTGCATCATTGGCGAGTTGAACCTGGCGGAGTCTATCCCTCACCAGGTAGCAAGGTGCATGCTGGGTGTGCTGTTATCATCTATTCCACTGGCCGCAGCCAGGCTACTCTTTTCCGGAAGGGGTTGTTATGCATGCACAAGATTTTCTTCATGAGTTCGCCAAACATTATCTCAGTTTAGTAATTCGAGTGTCACCTAAAAGACTTTCAGTGAGTGGAGTCAACTACCGGGAGAAAAGTTGCCTCGAACGAACATCTTAGTGGAGACTGGAATCCACGTTTCCTCAGGTACCTTCAGATGAAGGGCACATTGATCTAACCACTAGGCTGTTCCGCCCCTGAGTAACCAGCACAGAGAAAGAGAAAAACAAACAAGTGGAATTGTATTACGAAGTCAATTGTCGGATGGCTGAATTGGTTTAGGCTTGGATTGAGCGGTGGTGGTATTTTGTGTTTTTAGAGGGAAGATTGGTGTGTGTGTGTGTGTTATTTATTTATTCATTCGTTATTTATTTATTCTTTTATTTCAAGGATAACAGAATAAGCACTAATGTGCTTTTTTTTACACCAAGTCCCCGTGTGTATGCAGTTTTTAAAATTTCGTCATCCATTTCCACCGGCACACAATGGTCTACTCTTCCGAAAATCGGAACGGGTTTTTAACATGTGCGCAAGACGTTCTGCGTGTGTTTGCACACAGGCCCTCAGTTTATAGTCTCATCCGAAGTACTGTGTGTGTATGTGTGTGTGCGTGCCTGCCCTCGCGAGCGTGCGTGCACGCACATGTTTACATGCTTGTTCACTTTGAAAGTATTTTGTACATCTAAATACGTGTAAACGTTTATTTTGCCTAAGAAGCCAGACACATCCTGTTCCTGAATGATGTGTATGGAATAGATGCTAGCTGTCATGTGAACAGTTTGATTAAACCATTCTTTGTACGACTGTGCTGTTTTTGCAATCTTTCTCTGCTACAGTGTTATCTGTTTCTTCTGATGGCATTTCTGGAGAAATGGGATTGTAAAGCGGCGCTAACATTTTTTGGCTGTAAATCTGAAAGGCAATTTCAATGCGTGGGCACTTTTTGATTTACGTGTTCATTACGTTTTGACACTGTACAAGCAAAAAAATAGATGTTTTAGAAATATTTCTGTTTCTTTTAGATTGCTTCTTTGTATGTTTTTGTGTTTGTTTGCTTTTCTATCATGTTTTTTCCCAATGGATTTTCAAATAATGTTAACAGCACGGAAGAAACACACAAAGATAAACCTGGTTTTCTCAGAGAAAAGAAAACAAGGGAAAAGTTCACGAACGAAAAAAGGTGTGATATCGGTGTATTGTGTAAGTTGTCAGCTATCACATAACTTGATTTACATACCGTCTTTCTTATAAACAGCTGTTCGCTTAGAGATATCATCAGTATCGACACTACTCCCCACAATTCCTTCGAAGGAAACAACAAACTAAGGTGCCGTGTGCATACACACGCAGAACATCTTGTGCACACGTTAAACTCATTCCGCTTTTGGAAGAGTAGGCCATAGCGTGCTGGTAGGAGCGGATGACAAAACTTAAGACGAAAACGCATGTACAGTGGGGTCCCGTTTACACATCGTCCCCGAAGACAGAACACAGCTACCCTAATGGTGGGTAGACCATTGCACATGCAAAATCTCAGCTTTGGTGAGCTTCGGAACTCTAGCCAAGGAACGGAAAAAAAACCCCAACTCCATAAGCAGCTACCGTCATCGTCACCACCACCATGATAACCACTTCTTAAACTTTCCTTTAACTTCTCATAGTGCAGGATCACACCGTGTATGCAGTGTAACCTGGGCAAGAGAGAGAGAGAGAGCTGGCAAAGTCTGTTCTTCCCCAGACAGCAGGTTGTGAGATAGGTGGGTTTGCCTCATCCACACACAACCAGCTACAGCCACTATATTCTGCTATGAACGCACGCAGAACATCTTGCGCACACGTTGAAATCCTGTTCCGCTTTTCGTAAGAGTAGGCCATTGTGTGCCGGTGTGAACAGATGGCAATTTACAAAACCGCATACACAAGGGGACTGGATGTAGAAAAGCACATAAGTGCTTATTCCATTGACCTCGATATAAAAGAATTTTAAAAAAAATGAAAGTTGGATTTTCAATGTATATGCAAGATGTTCTGTGAGGCTTTCCTTTACGAATCCTGGTTGATGACTTTATTCTACCAATACTAATACCAACACGTCATTATGTCAATAAACAGAGAATTTCATAAGGTTACAAGCCATATATAACAACAATAATAAAACAAACCCCACAGAATAATAACATAACATCCCTGGGCTTACAGGGGACTGGTAACTACCAAGAAAAATTAACTTGAAGAAGACAACCCAGTGTAGAATGAAACTACTACCTTAAAACCACTCTCAGATCATGAATCTGAAGCCCTAACCATGCGGTTATTAATTTTGTCCCCAACAAGCTTCCGGACCACCATCATCATTAAGTAAGAATGCTGTCACTAGTACCACCAGTGATTTGCTAAACCGTTCGCTTTATCTCCCTAAGAAAGCTGAAGTATGAATCAGGCTGATGACGGTGTTTAACAGAGGGCTGACAGCCCTGTGTTGCCAGACATAGCAGTCTTCAGAACGAAGGACAGTGTTTACAGCACAAAATGTCCGGCCACTGTCTAGACGTGGGGGGTAGGGGAGACGATTTAAACGGTCGTCCTGTCGAGGGTTATGTTTCCGTAATCAGTCGTTAGGGTCTTTTAAAGAAACGGGGAATTGGGAGGGGCGTGGACTGGAGATGTGGCAGGATAAAAAAAGGGATGGGGTATTTTTGAGTGTGGTAGTAATGGCAGATGTTATACTTGGAATAGTATTGAATATAGTGGCAGCTGCAGTGGTAGAAAAGCCTTGTAGTAGTAGTAGTAGTAGTAGAATTAGTAGAAGTAGTAGTAATAGTAGTAGTAGTAGTAGTAGAAGTAGTAGTAGTAGTAGTAGTAGAAGTAGTAGTAGTCAGTAGTAGTAGTAAGTAGAATAGTAAGTGAGTAGTAGTAGTAGTAAGTAGTTAGTAGCAGTAGTAGTAGTAGTAGTAGTAGTAGTAGTAGTAGAAGAAGAAGAAAAAGTAAAGATGCAGAAGTATAGTATAATAGAGTTGTGATGTCTAGTGGAGTAGTGTGTGGTGGTGTGTGTGGTAGTAGAGGCAGCATGAAAACAGCTGCACATTGCTGCACACAGTTTGTAAAATAGCATGCATGTATGCTATTGGTTGCAGATAGTGGTGTTATGTGTGGTGTGTGTGGCGTGCACATACGTGCATATGTGTGTGTCCCTGTGTGAAATGTGCATGTAAAAGCGTATTTGTTATACATGCCTGTGGGTGTGTATGTGTGCGTGTGTGTGTGAGCACATATATTATGCTCATGTACTTGTGCAAATGTAGACACTCTCAAAAGCAGCACTTGTTTCCAATAAAATACAAGTGCGCAACACAGGCTTATATTGAATTTTGGGGGATTGGGAATGAGAGAATCTTTCAGGTCAATACCAACTCATTTAGCTCCTATTTGTTTTCCTTCCTCGAAAAATTGTTTTTTAAACTTAACTGTGAGTTTTCTTCTAATCTTCCTCCCCTTCTTCACTCCCTCTACTTGTTTTTTTTCTCTCCCTTCATTTGGCCCTGTCTCTTTGTCTGTGCCTCACTTTTTTGTCCCTTTGTCAATGTGTCTCCATTGTTTTTTCTCTTTCTTTTTGGCCCTATTGTGTTTTTTACGTCTTTTTGCTTCTGTCTCTGTCTGTCAGTATCTGTTTCTGTATCTGTTTGTCTGTCTGTCTGTCTGTCTTTCTGTCTGTGTGTTGTTTTCTTTGTTTCCCTTTCCATCTACCTCTCTTTATCTCACTGACTCAGCTTCTTCTGTGTGAATCTCTGTGTCTTTCTCTCTCTGTCTATCTCTCTGTCTGCTGTCTGTCTCTTTGTCTCTCTTTCTCTCTCTCTTCCTCTCTCTCTCATCTCCTCCTCTCTCTCTCTCTCTCTCTCATCTCTCTCTCTCTCTCTGTCTGTGTGTCTTTCACTCCTTTTCTGTTCGGTTGTCTTGTTTTTTTCTTTTTCTCTCTTAATCAGTGTCTTTCTCTGTTTTCGTTTCCTTCTGCCACACCTTCTTTGAAATCTATGTACTGTGACTACCACAAATTAACAGAACGATCACTACTCACTCACTCACAGGTATGCCCAATAAATCAACATGCACCAACAATAACCCAGTCCCTAAATCTCCCTATCCTGAAGCCAGGCTGATGACAGGGGTGAACAGACAGTTGTCAGCGCTGTGTGGCTGCCAGACCTGGCAGCCTTCACAATGAAGGACACTGTTTACAGCACAAAACGTCCGGCCACTGTCTAGACGTGGGGGGTAGGGGAGACGATTTAAAGGGTCAGGCCTGTCCGTAGGTTATGTTTCCGTAATTAGATGTTTAGGTCTTTAAAGAAACAATGAACTGGAAACAAGGGGAGGGGATAGGAGGAGGGGACGGCAAAGATGATGGGTCATACTGAGGAAAAGAAATGTAGGGGTAGGTTGGTAGTTTAGACTATGTCAGTTGGAGTTTAGGTCATTTTTATAATAGTTTTGGATATAGCAGAAGTAGCTGTGCAAACCTCAGAAATTATGAGGGAAATGGTACTTATCAGGGGTGGGGGTGGGGATGATAGACGTCATCATAGCAGAAGTACCAGCAGTGTCAGTAGCATCAGAAGCAGCAACAAGAATAGTAGTTGTAGTGGTCAAAGTATCAGAAGTGGTGATTAAGTGTAGAAGTAGTAGTAGAAATAGAAGTGGTAGATAGGGCAGTAGTGACAGCAGTAATATCCATAGTAATAGCAATTGTTTGTAATAGAACTAGTAGTGGTAGATAGTGGTAGTAATTGTAGTAGTAGTAGTAGTAGTAGTAGTAGTAGTAGTAGCAGCAGCAGTGTTTGCTGCACACGCCCACACACACGCACGTGCGCGCACGCGTCCGTGTGTATGAACTACAGAGAGAGAGAGAGAGAGAGAGAGAGAGAGAGAGAGAGAGATAGAGAGAGAGAGCATACATTTATGCATGCATACAGTCATACACGCGTGTATACTGCACATGTATACACATTCTCACAGAGGCAGTAGCAGCAGCCTTTGTTTCCAGTGTTACTGAAGGCAGATAAATTGTAGGACTCAGGCCTATCATGAATGTCAGGAGGTTGTCAATGAGAGAGCCCTTGAGGTCAGTCTGCAAAACTCTTTCATTCCCAATTGTTGCTTGCCTGTTAAATTTGATTTCAATCTCAGCTTTCAATTTTGTTTTAATCTCTGTATCTGTCTCTGTCTCTCTCTCTCTCTGTCTGTGTCTGTGTCTCTATATTATATCCCTCTTTCTTTCTCTCCCCATCTCTCCATTTCTCTTTCTTTGTCTTTGTCTCTGCTATCTCTTTCTCGTTCAATGTATTTTTCTCTTTGTGTCTCTCTCTCTGTCTTTGTCTTGTGTCTTTGTGTATATCGTCTCTCTCTCTCCATGTCTTTTCTCTCTCTTGTCTGTCTCTCTCGTTTCCCTTCTCTAACCCCCCCCCCCCCATCTCCCCCCATCCCCCTGTCTTCTCTGCTGTCAGCTACGGTTGTTGCTACAATTACAACCACCATAGGTACCCTCAATAAACTAACATTCAACAGTACACTACTTCCCTTAAAAAAAGCAACTACCGCACTCTGACGACATCTGTTATCAGTAGTACCGCTCGCTAATTAGCAATTACTATGTCTGTAAAACTCAAAGACTGAAGCCAGGCTGATGACAGTGGTTAACGTATGGCTGTCTGTGGTTTGTAGCCAGGCCTGGCAGCTTTCAGAACGAAGGACAGTGTTTACAGCACAAAATGTCCGGCCACTGTCTAGACGTGGGGGGAAAGGGAGACGATTTAAACGGTCGTCCTGTCGTAGGTTATGTTTCCGTAATCAGTCGTTAGAGGTGTTTTTTTTTTTTTAAAGGAACAGGGAATTGGGAAGGAGGAAGAGAAGAGGGGAGGGGGCAGATTAAAAAAAAGAGGGTGGTTTGATAATTTTTGCCTGTTGGCAGTGGTGGTACAGGCAGGGTGTATCTCAGTGGTTAGAGTATTGGATTTGTGATCTGAGGTCATGCGAATGTCAGGTTCAAGTCTCTGTTTAGGTTTCTGCTTGAGACTGTTTTCTGTTGGTGTTGGAAATAGTTCTTGTCCCAGGTCAAAAAGCTTTGTCTGTGTTTGATGTAAAAAAGTACCAAGGCCTGCATTAAAATACTGTTATGCTTTAAGTTGCTATGTGGGATCTGGTCTTCATCCATGACAAGCTCCGACAGAGCAACCTATAACATCCATTACAGGAGAAAAAAAATCCTTTGAAGTGGATTTTTGGCTGCCTAAATGGCAAGATACTTGAAAACAACTATACATGTAACCTTGTTGTCCACTGTGCAGTTATATTCAGGTATGAGGAATGAGGCAGAGTACAGTCATATTCTAGGTGACTCTTGGGAGCTTAAGCTGGAGAACGTCCAAACATAACAGCAAGTAGTTCTGACTCCGCAAAATCCCTCACATAATATCAGTAACCAAAGTCTTCTGCACACACACACATATCACCATCATCATCAACATCATCATCATCACATCATCATCGTCGTCGTCGTCGTCGTCGTCGTTATCATCATTCATCATCATCATCATCATCATCATCATCATCTTTTACACACATTTATAACCCATCCATTTCTCGAAGATAGAAATCAACTCTACCTGGTCGTAATAGATAGCATGAACACACACTGCACGCAAGCTGTGGAGATTAAGTCATGTATAAAATAATATTTTAAAAAATCTTATCTGGAGGAAGATGGACTCCTGCAGTTTCGATTTCGCCAAGGCACCCTGTATACACATTTTAGCGTAGTGCCATAATGACCTCTCGGGGAATTAAAAAAAGAAGAGCAAGAATTTGACCGACTGTTTTATATAGTTTTACTTTGGACTGCATGGCATTATTTTACATCGATAATGCTTTGATTATTTTGTTATGTAGTCTCTTTTTCCTAAAGCCACACTACATTTCCTTGAGTGAAATTTCTCTCAGCATTGAGAGTGCTTCGACATTGCAAAAGAAAATTTTTAGGTTATCTGGGATGTTAAGCTGATTAAGAAAATAAGAAGCCCCCCCCCCCCCCACCCCCATTCTTCATAAAAAGCAACCGTTTAACTGATTTTGTGTAGTATTTTGCCAAAAATAACCCTTTCTGGCCATTTTGTGTTTTTTTTCGGGTGTTTGTTCGTTTCTTGGCTAGAGCTCCGATGTTCAACCAGTGGCGAAACATTTGCGTCTTGGATAGTTTTGGGCCACAATTTAGGTAGCCGCATTTCGACCGCGGGGATGATGCCTAGACTTGACACCGATGTACAAGCAGCTGTTTTTTAAAAAATAAAAAAATACAGCTTTGTTATCCATTCTTACTGGCGCAAATGGCCCACTCTTCTGAAAGGCAAAACGGGTTTTAAACGTGTACACAAGATCTTCTCTGTGCGTTCGCACACGGGGGTCTCAGTTTATAGTCTCATCCGAAGGACTTTTGAGGGAGTGGAGTCAGTACTGATGTTAACTCTGAGGTAGAATCCCTAAAACGGGCACCTCGGTGGTGGCTCGATCCCGGGCCGTCAGATCAGGAACGAACGCAACGCTCTAACCACTAGGCCATGCCTTCTCCGCATTAATTAAACTTAAAACTGACTCAAGACAATAGCACGTTTATTGTTGCATCCGAAAAAAAACCTAGCAAATTGTCATTCATTACTCGAAGTTGAGTGAAAACTAACAAAAAAACTGAACGAAAATGATTTGCTGAATTTGTGGATTTGAACCCTTGATCTCACGTTTCCTGGATGGTGGCAACACCACCGGGAGCGCGGAATTAATAATTGCAAATGGGCGAGTGTTTTGTTTCTCGAGGGGCCGGATTAGCAGCTGAAAGATCAATGCGCCTCATTTAAATGAAGATTTTTCACCCATTCCGCAAAATTGTCCTTCGATTGCAGCTGTGATGTTGTTTTTTTTGTGTGTGTGGTTTAATCCTCTCTCTTCTCTCTCTCTCTTCTCTCTCTCTCTCTCTCTCTCTCTCTCTCTCTCTCTCGCTTTTTCTGTTTGTCTGTATGTCTGTAAATGATGTCTTTCTGTCTGTCTGTCTGTCTCTTCGTTCTTATTGTCTTTTCCTCTTTCAGTTTCTCTCTTAGTCCTTCTTTGTTTTATCTCTGTCTCTCTGACTCATTCTCCCTGTCTCCCATCTCTCTGTCTGCTGTCTCTCTGTCTGTCTGCCTGTCTGCCTATCTCTGTATCTCTCTCTCTCTCTCTCTCTCACTCCCTGTCTCTTCCTGTGTTTCAGTCTCTTCGTCTGTCTCTCTCAGTCCCTCTGTTGTCTGTCTGTTTGTGCGTCTGGTCTGTATGTCTCTCTTTCCTTCTTTCCCTCCCTCCCTCTCTCTGTCTCTCTCTCTGTCTCTCTCTCTCTGTCTCTCTCTCGCTCGTTCGCTTGCTCACCCGCGACAACTTTGTGCCTTTGTTTCTCTACTCTTGACTGTCTGCCCTCTGTCTGTCCTGTCTGTTGTCTGTCTCTCTCTTCTCTCTCTCTCTCTCTCCTCCCTCCCGTCTCTCCCCTCTCTCTCTCTCTCCCTACCCCCTCTTCCACCCCACCCCCCACTCTCTCCCGTCCATATCCTCCACCCATACAACACAAAGCATGTTTATATTGATTTCCTTTTCGTTCTCTTCTCCTACTTCTTTTCGCACCCCTCCACCCCCCCCCCCCCCCGTCACGCCCCCCCCCCCCCCTCCCTAGGAGTCTGGGAAACCAACTCACAGACACAGAGACTGGCACCCTGACACCCCTGCCCCGCCCGTCCTCTCTGCGATGAATCAGACTTGCGCACGTTAATTAACCCTAGGTCTTCGAGCTTGGGGGATCAAAAAGCATCTGGTCCTTCCAGTTCAGTAAGCTCAGACAGAAAGGAGTGGTGTGTGTGTGTGTGTGTGTGTGTGTGTGTGTGTTTGTGTGTGTGTATGTTGTGTGTATATGTGTGTGTATGTGTGTGTATGTGTGTGCGAATGTGTGTGTGTATGTGTGTGTATGTGTGTATGTTTGTGTGTGTGGAGGGAATGTGGAGGGAGGTGGGGGAGATTGTGTGTGTGGGGGTGGGGTGGGGGGAGGGGTGTGCGTGTGTGTGTTTGTGTTTTGTGGTGTGTGTATGTATGTGTGTATGTGTGTATATGCGTGCGGGTGTGTGTGAGTGAGTGAGAGAGAGGGAGAGGAGGGTGGAGAAGGAGATGATACGCTATATTCCTAGTATCCTTTTTTAAAAAAATAAACTGTATTGGCAAAAGAGATGGGGTAATTTACCTTGGGGGTAGAGTGAAGTGAAGTGTGTGTGTGCGTGCGTTTGCGTGCGCGTGAGCGTGCATACGGGCGTGAGAGAGAGGCTGGAACGGGTATCATATCAGGATGTTCGTACTACATGTGTGTTGGCGCGCAAATTTAGATTTCTTGGGTATGTATGCACTTACATGTGGGAAACTCTGGGTTAACTGAAATTTTGCAGGTGTGTTTGTGTGAGATTACATTAATATAAATACGAATGCGAATCATTCACACATTAAAAGCAAGAGAAGTTCATGTGGGTGTTACGACGATGTGTGAACAAATTAAACTAATAAGCATATGTCACATGAAACGGCAGAATTCAGTATCATAATCTCAGTCAGGCAAATCGTTCTTGTACTTATAATGTCAATCAAAGAACAGAAATATCCGCCCCTATGTATGCAAAGACATACGCACGCACCAACACATGTACCAGCATACATCGCATTCACATACACACACACACGCGCGCGCGCGCGCGCGTCCGCGCAAACACACACACACATCCCCTCTTCTTGCTTACTCATAATGATATTATCCCAACCATACCAATGAATCACAGACGTGTAAAAAAACCAGTGGACACCCCCCAAAAAAAAAAAAAAGTCAAAAGACGCTAACTCATGCAAAGCTCCAAATCATGAAATACACACACAGACACACACAGACACAGACACACACAGACACACACACACACACACACAGAGAAAATCTGCAGTCAAGGTTTTCTGCCCCTGTGGTACCGGAAGACTGGAGGAACAAAGTCACTTTAAGTCAAGCAGAAGATTGGAATAGGAGTGAACAGAGATGGGAAAGAGGAAAGGGTGGGTGGGTGGTGGTGGTGGTGGTAGAGAATGGCTGTTAGCTGAGACTTTGGAGAGGGGGAGAAGGAGATGAGAGGGCGGAAGGGGGGAGGGAGAGGGAGGGAGGGAGGAGGGAGAGTGACAGGTCGTTTAAAGGTCTCACGCTAGCATGCGAAGGGTATAGTAAGGAAGGACCATGAAAGATGTGAAGTTTAATTATACGATGGTAGTAGCTGGGGTGGGGGGTTGGGAGCTGGGGGTTGGGGTGGCTTATGGACTCGGGGGAAAATAAAAGAGAAGTGGTGGGGTGGGGAGGGGGATCTGATGAATATAGCAAGGACATTTGGGTGGGGGGAGTGGATGGTGAAGAGTGATGCAAAGTTAGAGTAAATCGGAGAGAGAGAGTGAGAGATGAAGATAGAGAAACAGAGAGGGACTGACAGACACGTGAGAGAGAGAGAGAGAGAGAGAGAGAGAGAGAGAGAGAGAGAGAGAGAGAGAGAGACACAAAAAATGAGGAGAGACCGGGACAGACACAAAGAGATAGATAGATAGAGAGAGAGAGAGAGAGAGAGAGAGAGAGAGAGAGAGAGAGAGAGAGAGAGAGAGAGAGAGAGAGAGAGAGAGAGAGGGGGTGTTGATGATGATTATGACGCCGACAAGATGACGACGATAAGGATAATGATGATCTCTTTATTGCAAAGGACACAGATAACCATTCACATACCTTTGAGAGAGAGAGAGAGAGAGAGAGAGAGAGAGAGAGAGAGAGAGAGAGAGAGAGAGAGAGAGAGAGAGAGAGTGAGAGAGAGATGCTGCTGATGATGACGACGAAAACGACGTGGACGAAAAGGATGATGATGATGATGATGATCTTTATTGCCAAGGATTACAGATAACCATTCACATACCTTTTGGACACACACACACACACACACACACACACACAGAGAGAAGAGAGAGAGAAGAGAGAGAGAGAGAGAGAGAGAGAGAGAGAGAGAGAGAGAGAGAGAGAGAAAGAGACAGAGAGAGAGAGAGAGAGAGAGAGAGAGAGAGGAGAGAGAGAGAGAGCAACAGAGAGAAAAGACAGCCGGCCAAATAGACAGAGAGATAGACAGACGGATAGACAGATAGACAGACAGGGACACACTTGCAGATTAAAATTTTCACAGGCAGGCAGGCAGATGAAATCCCTGATCTGGACGTGCGCAAGACGGGAGACATGGATGATTCATTGCATGACTTTGGTGTGGATGAGTACTAAGTCCACTCTATACCCTCACCTCAACTCACCCCTTACACGCGCGCACGCACGCGCGCGCACACACACACACACACACACACACACACACACACACACAAGCACACACACACATGCTCGCACGTACGCACACACACACACACAAGCTCGCATGCACGCACACGCACACATCGTATTTTCTCTGTCTTTTTTCCCCATCCGTCTTTCTATGTGTCTCTGTGTCTCTGTCTGTCTGTCTGTCTGTCTCTCTGTCTGTCTTTCTCCCTTCCTCCCCCCCTCTCTTTCTCACGGAGACCATACTCAGTTTGTCTTTCTTCATTAATATTAATCGGGTTTTTTTGGTGTCTTTCTTTCTGCCTAAGTTTGACTGCCAGTATAACTCTTAATCTCTTTGCGTCAATCTGTAGCTCTATGCCTGTCTCTTGGGGAGGGGGGGGGGAGTATCTGCATGTCTTTCTGTCTGTCTCTCTGTGTGTCTGTCTCTGTCTCTTTCTCTCTGTCTCTGTCTCTCTCAGTATCTGTCTGTCTCTCTCTCAATCGCTTTCTCGCTCTCTCTCTCTCTTTCCTCTCTGTGTGTGTGCGTGCATGCGTGTGCACACGCACGCACATGTGTATGTGTGTTGCCAACGACAGTAGTGACATTCCATCAAAAAAAACTAGCTTACAGAAGACAGTTCCCTCACGTTGCCGTGTCTTCCTTAACGTATACTCAATACTCAGCAGCCGAAAAAATATTTAATTCGTTGCCTCATCAGACTGGACATCCCCCCCCCCCCTTCTCAAACATTTGACAAAGAATTTTCTGGAATTATAAAGATAAGAAACAGTTGTCTTCATACCGCATTCGAACTACAAACATCTCCTTTAAAAAACCCACCCCAGAGTGTTTATTAACCACTAGGCCCTACAAAAAACACCTGTGAAAAAAACATACATGTATCATTGTGTATATTCTTTGTTTCTTTTACCGATGTACTTTATCCCCCAGACGCAATAAGTATAAGCTGGGATAAGGATAGTATTAATACAGGGAGAGAAACCTTCAAGGCTAGCATTGTTCCACGCTGGCACACACACACGCCCACACACTTACACGAGTCGATCCTGAAGCTTAGGATACGTACATAGAGGGCAAATCCTGCGCGAGAAGACGCACCCACGCGCGCGTGCATACACTCATACACGCGCGTGCACTCGCACACATGCCTATAAACATATACACAAAGTGGGAGAGGAGAGAGAGAGAGAGAGGGAGAGAGAGAGAGAGAGAGAGAGTGTGAGAGAGAGAGAGAGAGACAGACAGGCAGGCAGACAGACAAACAGACAGACAGGCGGACGAAGACTGAGTGAGAGAGACAGACATAAATACAGACAGATACACAGTGGCAAACGTAGACACACAGAAACAAACATAGAAACAGACACACAGAGACTCGCGCGCGCGTGCGCGCACACACACAACAGACAAACACTCAATCACAAATTCAGAGAGACCGAGAGAGAGAGAGAGAGAGAGAGAGAGAGAGAGAGAGAGACAGACAGACAGACAGACAGACAGATAGACAGACAGACAGTGAGACAGACAGACAGACAGTCAGACACAGACACACACACACACAGAAGAGGTTGCACAGTCACCCTTCTCAGTCCCAGAGCCAGTACACTTTGCCAAGATCTTCAAAGCCTGATTGCCAGGCTGTCTCTCACAGAAAGTGAATGACTTCTTAATCAGTAGGAGGCCCCCTAAATAACCCCCTAACACCCCACCACCACCACCATCACCCCTTCCACCCATCTCCCAACCTCCCTCACCCCCACCCCTCCCACATTTTCAGGACAGTACTGATCGATTTCAATCGCTTTAAACACCAACAGGACTGACTACCAATGACTAATGAAATACTTGACCTTTCTTGACTTTGCATCGGGAAAGCTCCTTGAGAAGTGGTTGCCACACCGGACAGAAACTTTTCAGTGCGTTTTGGGCAAGGGGGAAAGGAAGGGATCGGACCTGGCGGAGTCCATTTTCTTCCAGTTGTGGAGTGCATGCTAGGTATGTTTGTATCATCCCTGCCACAGACATAGTCTTTGGGGGAAAAGATGGATGAGTTGTGTACATGTGCACAAAAATGTTATAAGTACGTTCACATAGGAAACTAGATTTTGGATCTTATGCGAGAGACTTTTCGAGGAATGGAGTTCTGTGTGTGTATGTATGTGTGTGTGTGAGAGAGAGAGAGAGGGAGAGAGAGAGAGAGAGAGAGAGAGAGAGAGAGAGAGAGAGAGAGAGAGAGACAGAGACAGAGACAGAGAGACAGAGAGACCGAGAGAGACACACAGAGAGAGATTGGACTTGTGGGTTCTGGTTTGAAAGTTATGGGGATGGTTAGCTATTTTGTCTTTTTCTGTTGGGTAAAACGGGTTAGCTTATTAATTTTTATCCACTCTAGACTTTTTTTTTTCTTTTAGAATTTTCTTTGTCGAAATATCATTTTGTTGTGTGTGTGTGTGTGTTTTGCACTTCTTCGTCTTCTTCTTTGTATTATTAGTCGTCGTCCTCTTCTTCTTCTTCTTCTTCTTTTTCTTCTTCTTCTTTCTTCTCTTCTTCTTCTTCTTCTTCTTCTTCATCATTCATCATCATCATCATCATCATCATCATCATCATCATCATCATCTTCTTCTTCTTCTTCTTCTTCTTCTCCTCCTCCTCCTCTTCCTCATCCCCTACTCCTCCAGCTTCTCTTTCTTCTTCTTGGTGCTGTTTAAGAACTTAGATTAGTCTGACCATTTAGTAAAAACCTGTCTTTCAAGTAACAACTACAATAAACCCAAAAATATCCGCTCCTTCTCTTTTCCTTCCTTTCCCCTAAACCTCCCCTAACCCCTCCAGCATCCCCAAATTAATAACACGCTATAGTCAAACTGACCTCTCCTGAATCCATCACCCCAACTAGCCCTCGGACTTTGTGCTGGGGCAAAAAACTGCCCGTCTGCTTGAAGCGCTTTCAGCGTCGTATGGCCCACTGGAAAATCAGCAAACCCAATTTCTGACCACTGTTGTTGTGTGAACGTTCATTGGTTCCCCTGGCGACGGAAGTGCGGCCATCTTTGATGTCGTTTACCATAGCTAGGAATGCTGGGATAGCCCAGGATGTGAGTGTGTGAGTATGTGTGTGCGTGGCTTTTGATTGGACCTGGCCAAGGGGATGGTGCTGATGTAGGAGAGAAGGAGGAGGTGAAGGGTAGGGGGAGGAGAGAGAGAGAGAGAGAGAGACAGACAGACAGACAGACAGACAGACAGACAGACAGACATGCACGAACACAGACATGAAACTCCCCCTAACACGGATGACTTCTCGATACTCGGCCAAGTGCTTGAACTCCCCTATAGGCAGCGAGCACCCAAGAGCAGGGAGGCAGGTCATTGTTAACCTCTTTTACAGGCCACAGCCATCAAACACAACAGGCTGCCTGCCATCCTCTGAAACCAGCTTCACCCCTTCTGTCTGTCTGTCTGTCTGTCTGTCTCTGTCTGTATGTCTCTCTGTCTCTGTCTCTGTCTCTCTCTCTCTCTGTAGCCATCGAAATCAGCAAACACCATTGCTGACCACTTTGTATGGGTCTTCTGCATAGCATGGTGACTTTGACAGGGAGAGGGCTAACATCTTTTTCTTTTTTTGTATTTTCGTTTTGGGGGGGGGGGGGGGGGGGGTGGGGGTGTGGATGCTGCTTGCATGCTAGCAGGGATGGTAAAGGATAGCTCATGGTTGAGTTGGGAGGGGGGGGGAGTGGGAGTGTGGTGTGTGTGTGTGTGTGTGTGTGTTTGTATGTGTGTGTGTGTGTGTTGGGGGGTATTAGGGTGTGTGTGAGTGTGTGTGTCTGAGTTGTATGGTGTGTGTGCTTGTGTAAATATGTGTGTGTGTGTTGATTGGATTAAAATGTTATGTCGGTACAGAAAAGTGGAGGGATGGAAGCTTGCAAGGAAGATTAAAATTTTTCCCTAGGGGGTGGGGTGAAGGGGTGATCTGCATGATGTCATCTCAATTTCATTTATATCAGTGACAACCATGCACGATTTTTTTCTGATACATATACGTATCAATACGTTCACGTGCACATACAAAGAGGGCGCGCGCGTGTGATAGAGAGAGAAAGAGAGAGACAGAGACAGAGACAGAGAGACACAGAGACAGACAGAAAGACAGAGAGAAAGACAGATAGATAGACAGACAGAAAGAGAGACACACAGGTAGACAGAGAGACAGAGATAGAGAGACAGACAGATAGATAGAGATAGAAAGACAGACAGAAAGAGAGACACACAGACAGACAGAGAGAAAAGGGACAGTGAAAACTATAAAAAAGGATACTATTGCAAAGAAAGAAATACACTCAGAGACAAAAAAATCATGGGAAAGATAAAGAGAAAGAGAGAGGGGAGAAGGGGGGAGGGGGAGTGAGAGAAAGGAGAAGGGAGAGAGGGAAAGAAAGAACGGGAAATAAATGATGAAGATGGAAGGAAAGACTGGTAGAAGCTGTAGGAAACGAAGAGAGAGAGAGAGCGAGAGAGAGAGAGAGAGAGAGAGAAGAGAGAGAGAGAGAGAGAGAGAGGAGAGAGAGAGAGAGAATGACAATATGAAAATATTATCAGTGCCTCTCTCTCTCTTCGTTTCCTACAGAGAGAGAGAGAGAGAGAGAGAGAGAGAGAGAGAGAGAGAGAGAGAGAGAATGACAATATTATCATTGCCTCTCTCTCTCTCTCTCTCTCTCTCTCTTTGTTTCTTACAGAGAGAGAGAGAGAGAGAGAGAGAGAGAGAGAGAGAATGAATGAACGAATAGTCTATTTTTCAAAGTGAGAGACAGAGACAGAGACAGAGACAAACAGAACGAGAGACAGACAGAACGAAGACAAAGAGACAAAGAGTCAAAAGACAGCGGAAGGAAGGAAGGAAGCAGGAGCAGGGATGATAAAAGAAATGTCGCTTTTGTTCTCTCCCATTTCCTCCCTTGCTAAAGAAATTCGTGAGTTCAGTCCCGGTTCT
>CM054153.1:12586768-12596768 GCA_028751875.1 Rapana venosa
TTCATCTGGCAAATGCTGTATTGTTCCAGTTGGGACAGACATAGACACAAACAGACAGATACATACAACGGTAGAGAGACATAAGAACCGACAGACGATTTATTTATTTCATTTATGTATTTATTTTTTCTTTTATATCGAGGATAATGGCATAAGCACGCATTGCTTTTTTTACATCCAGTGCCCGTGTGCATGCCATTTTGTAAATTTTGTCATCCGTTCCCACCGGCACACAATGGCCTAATCTTCCGAAAAGCGAAACGGGTTTTAACGTGTGCCCAAGATGTTCTGCGTGCGTTCGCACCCAGAACCTCAGTTTCTAGTCTCATCCGAAGGACTTTTGGGGAGAGCGGATTCGGCACTGATGTTAACTCCAGAGGAAAGATCCTCTTGAACTGCGATTCGAACCCGGGTCGTCAGATTGCAAGCGCAATATTCTAACCACTTGGCTATCCCATCCCCGATTCACAGGGAGGGAGGGGGAAGAGAGAGAGAGAGAGAGAGAGAGAGAGAGAGAGAGAGAGAGAGAGAGGGAGACAGAGGAGAGGAGAGAGAGTAGAGAGAGAGAGAGAGAGAGAGAGAGAGAGAGGAGAGAGATCATATCATATTCTTTTAAATCCAATTCCTTTATTTTGAGGATCATGAGAGAGAAAGAGAGGCAGGGAGGGGGGGGGGGGGGGGGTTGGAGAAGACAATGTCTTTTGTTCCTCCCTTTTTCTGTCTTCGAAAAACTCGTGAGGTTCATCCTGCGTTTTCACATCAGGACACCCTCCACCCCTCCCTCACCACCCCGGTCCCCCCATCCCTGCCACCATCGTATATCTTCTACCGCGCCCCCCCCCCCCCCCCCCCCCCCCCCTCATTTTCTATTCAGATCTTGTCCTTCTCTCTCTTCCGTCTTCAATTGTTCCTACTCGCTATTCTAGATCCCCCTTTTCTTCACTTTATCTCTCTTTTCCACAGACCCCTTTCAAGCGTGTGGGGACTGAATGCAAAAAATTGCCCCAGCACCATTTTAGGCTCTCACTTCCTCTCGCTCTTAAATGTGCATTAATAATATGCATGCACATTCCACTTAAACGTACATTAATGTATGCCTGCACACAAACTTAAATGTACAGTAATTATGCATGCACATACCCCGACTGTGTTGTAATTGCCCTTCATGGGATGGAGCAAGCGTTTTTGTCTTGACTTGACTTGACTTGACTCATTCACTCTACACACACACGCTTGTGTGCATTTCATGCAAATATATCATGCACATGGGCGCACACGTAAAACATCACACACACACACTCCCGCACACACAGACACACACACATTTACCAGCACAGATACACAGACACACCCATGCATCAAACCCAGCCACCCCTAACACACATAGTATTACATGCATGCATGCACACATACACACCCACATACAGAGAGAGAGAGAGGGAGAGACAGAGACAGACAGACAGACAGAGACAGACAGACTGACTGACTGACAGAGAGCCAGGCAGACAGACAGACAGACTGACTGACTCTCTGACAGGTAAGCACACAGACAGAGAAAGAGGAACAGAGCAAGGAATATCTTGTTGATCCACTCAGGGATCAAGAAATGTTGACACACCGCAACAACACAAACATTGCCTGTAAAAAAAAAAGATGACAAAGACGGAAGTGACGACACTGTAGGGGTGCAGTCAAAAGAGGGACCGGAAACAAGCAGGGGAACGAACTCTGATATCACAGCATGAACTGACGCAACAAGGGGAGACAAACTCTATTAATGTTATTCACCAGCTGCAACGAACTCTGACATCTTCTTCGACTTCATTATCAATCTTTTCCGGTTCTTTTCCTTGATTCAGCATTATTGAACGGTGTGGTGATTGTGAGGCGTATGTTGTATCGGTCAGGTTAGACAGATAGATGTGGATAAGTTATGATCGATAGATTGACAGATGGGTAGTTATTATATGGATAGGTAGATAGATGGACAGGCAGACAGACAGATAAATAAATAGATAGGAAGATAGATAAGCAAAGACCGATAGATAGAAAGGTAGACGGATAGATAGATAAACAGATAGGTAGATGGACAGAATGATTGATATATCATATTGCGCAAATCCAGGACCACTCAGTCAAAAGTGCTAAATTTAGCGCAACCCCTTCCTTTTACCTTTAACCAAATATGGTCAGTTCCTGCTATAATTAGCATTAGCTGGCCCCAACTGCACTGGGATGACTAGCATCTGAGAACAGCTGAAAGTGGGGAAACTGACAGCTGCGATATAGGTAGATAGATAAATAAAGATAGATAGGTAGATAGATGAATAGACAGACGGATAGATAGATAATCAAGAGAGAGAGAGAGAGAGAGAGAGAGAGAGAGAGAGAGAGAGAAAAAGACAGACGCAGCCAGACAGACAGACAGGTGCACATATAGACAAAACAGGCCCTTAAAAAGAAACCCTGATAGTGAAAGGAGACTGAGAATGGAACAGAGGCCCAGAGAGAGAGAGAGAGAGAGAGAGGGGCAGAGGAAGGAAGCAGAAACAGCAACAAAAGGACTTCGCTTTTGTCTCGTCCATTTCCTCTGCCACTGAAGAAATCGTGAGTTCAGCCCCGATTCCCACATCAAGAACACCCCCCTCCTCCCCCTCCTCCTCTCCCCCCCTCCCGCTTCATCTTCACCTTCTTCTTCATCTTCTCTCTTCTCTTCCTCCTCACGTTCCATTCAACTCTTTTATCATCCCCTCCCTCCTTTTCTCTGCAATTGCTCCTACCCACCCTCTTTCTCTCTTGTTTCTCATCCTCCTGATCGTTCATCTGTCTCTCTTCTCTTCTCTGTTGTCTCTCAGTCTGTCTGCCTGTCTGTCTCCTTGTCTCCGTCTCTGTCTCTCTGTGAGTGTCTCTCTCTTTCTCTCTCGGTCTCTGTCAGTCTGTCTGTATCACTGTCTCTCTCTCGCGCACACACACACACACACATACTCACACACATATACATGCATGTATGCACACGTGCAATCACTTACTAACACACACACACACAAATGCAAGCGCGTGCATAATCGTACCCTTGCTTGAGGACATACAGTGTATGCATGCAAGCACACACTCACATACACACATACATACATACATATATACAAAGAAAGAGAGAGAGAGAGAGAAGAGAGAGAGAGAGAGAGAGAGAGAGAGAGAGAGAGAGAGAGAGAGAGAGAGAGAGAGAGAAGTCCAGATAAGTCCAATCTATCTATTCATAGATCAACATTATGTTCACACACAGGAACAGTACCAACACCGCCAATAAACGGCCTTAAGTGACAACACCGTACGGATACAGGCAATGAGATGGATGGACTGAAAACAAGCCAAGGAACGAACCCGGTTACCACAAGACTACCGACCCATCTGGGGAAAATAAGGTAAAACAGATTCTATGAACTTCAATCTTTGGCACTAACAAAGACCCTTCGTTGTTCTTTTCTGTGTTCTTAGTTGGCTTCTATTTGTTTCTGGTTTGTGCGTTGTTTGGACATAGAGTGCTGGGGTTTGGTGAATCACAGTTGTGGCCATTAGTGTTGAGCGGAATTGTTTCGCTTTACTTTTTCCACTGTCTTTGCTTAACTTGGGGACGAGAAAGCTCAGTGGTCGGAGCATTCGCTTTCCCCCCAGCCAAGTTAAGCAGCGTCGAGCGTGGTTACCACTTGGATGGGTGACCGTTTGCGCGCCTTGGCTTCAGTACAGTCCCCCACTTCACCCAGCTGTAAATGGGTACCTGCCTTTTTAGGGTCAGGGAAGGTAAAGCAGCGAGGGAGAGGAGATGGGCGCCGCCCTCAGTATGCTGGCCCCTAGAGAAGTGAGGTCTCTGACGCCTCGCTCCCTTAGGACCTTATAGGTGATGAGACACTCTTTACCCTTTTTAACCTTGCTTAACTTTACTTTTCGTTTATTCTGTTTCTGCTTTTCCCATCTTCTTCTTTCTTCTGTTTCCCACCCATCCCTCTTAGTTTCTTATATCTAGCTCTCTCTCTCTCTCCTTCTCTCCCCCCCCCCCCTCCTCTCTCTCTTTCTTTCTGCCTATGTGTTGCTTTTGTCGTGTTGTTGTTATTGTTGTTGCTTCTGTTCTTGTTGATGGCGTTATTGGTGGTGCTGCTGTTGGTGATCGGATAGAGAGACATAGAGAGAAAGAGAGAGAGAGAAAGAAGAGAGAGAGAGAGAGAGAGAGAGAGAGAGAGAGAGACAGACAGAGACAGAGAGAGAGAGAAAGAGAGAGAGAGACAGAGAAAAGGTCAGAGACAGAGGCAGAAATCTCCTTTTGTCTCTCGCCCATGTCCTCTGTCTTTACAGAAATCGTGAGTTCAAGCAGGGTTCTCGCATCAATATACCCCATCCTTCCCCATTCCTCTTCTTCTCCTTTCTTCCTTTCATCTTCCATTAAAGGTCTTTTCTTCCCTCTTCTCCATCCTTCCTTCCTCCCTTCCCTGCAATTGCTCTCACCCCCCTCTCTCTCTCTCTTTCTCTCTCTCTTTCTCTCTCTCCCCACTCTTGCTAATCCTTCTTCTTCTTCTTCCCCTTCCCTCACTTTATCTCTCTTGTTTGCTGATCCCTTTCAAGCATTCCGATTGAATTAAAAACGAGCAGGGAAAGAAAAAGGAATACTAAGTGAGTCGACCCAGTGTGAGACACAGAAGCACAGACACAGACAGACACATGGACACACACAGAGATACACAGATATTCAGACACAGAGACGGAGACAGACAGACAAACACACACCACACACACACACACACGCACGCACGCACACACGCATGCACACACACACATGCACGCACGCACACACGCACACACATTATCTCTATCTATCTATCTATCTATCTATCTATCTATCTATCTATCTATCTATATGTCTGTCTGCCTGTCTGTCTGTCTGTCTGTCTGTCTATCTGTATCTTTTTATCTGTGTATATCTCTGTGTCTGGGTTTTTTTTTACCTCTGTCTTTCTGTCAATCTGTCTTGTTTCTGTCTATCTGTCTGATTGTCTCTGTCATTCTGTCTGTCTGAGACTCTCTCTCTCTCTCTCTTCTCTCTACTCTCTCTCTCTCTCTCTCTTGCGCTATCTCTCTGTCTCTCTCTGTCTGTCTCTCTCTGTCTCTCTCTCTCTCTCTCTCTCTCTCTCTCTCTCTCTCTCTCTCTCTCCTATCTATCTATCTATCTATCTATCTATCTCTCTCTGTGAATCAAACAAGGAAACCTACTCCGAGGTCACAAGACAAATATTGACCTATCAAGAAAGATGTAGACTAATGTCACTGACTTAAGTGCCTGGGTGCTGTAAACACCAGACATTTTTTCCCCACTCCACATCTTTTCCTGTCGTTCTGTAATCAGTAACATTGAATGGTTTCTTGCTCTTGCTTATACCCTGGTCGCTTGGTAAACATTTTTGGTGGGGGTGGCAAAAGCATTATTCTTTTTTTTTCTTTTATTATTTTGTCATTTGCTACTTTTCTTCATTTCTTGACACTGTCTGTGTGTGTTTCTGTCTGTCTTGTGCTGCGGTCTGTCTTTCTGTCTGTCTGTCTGTCTGTCTGTCTGTCTCTCTCTCTCTCTCTCTCTCTGGGTATGGAAATAAAAAAAGCCATGGGTACTTATTCATTATCCTCCAAATGAAAGAATTTTTAATTTGTCATTGTCATTCTCTCTCTTCACTCCCTCCCTCCCTCCCCCCTCCCCCCCCCTCTCTCTCTCTCTCTCTCTGTATGCACGCGCGTGCGTTTCTGTCTCTTTATTTCCCTCCTCTCTCTCTCTCTCAATATCTCTCTCTCACTCTATCTGTGGTGTGTGTGTGTGTGTGTGTTGTGTGTGTGTGTGTGTGTGTGTTGTGTGGTGTGTGTGTGTGTGCTCTATGCAAATAGTTTGACAGGGCTGTAAATTCTGGTGCTTTTTTCTTTGGGTGATGGACAGAAAGGAACAGGGCAAGCTTGGCACAAGTGCCAACCTTAATCAACTTTTCTCCTCTTCCTCCTTCTTCTCTCATCTCCTCTTCCTCCTCTTCCTCCTCCATTTCCTCCTGCTCCTTCTTCTTCTTCTTCTTCTTCTCTTCGTCTTCTTCTTTTTCTTTTGTTGTTGTTGTTTTTTTCTTCTTCTTCTTCTTCTTTTCTTCTTCTTCTTCTTTTCTTTTCTTGTTCTTGTTCTTCTGCTTCTGCTTCTTGTTCTTGTTCTTCTTGTTCTACTTGTTCTTCTTGTTCTTCTTCTTGTTGTTCTTGTTCTTGTTCTTCTTCTTGTTGTTCTTGTTCTTCTTTCTTCTCTTTCTCTTCTTCTTCTTCTTCTTTCTTCTTCTTCTTCTTCTTCCTTCTTCTTTCTCCTGCTCCATCTCCTCCTCCTTCTTCGTCTGGTCCTCCTTTTCCCCCTCCTCTTTCCGCTCCTCCACCTCCTCCCCCTTCTTCTTCTCCTCTTCTTCATTTCCTCAACCTCCTCCCCCTTTCTTTCTTTCTTTCATTCATTCTTCTTTCTTTCTTTCTTTCTTTCTTTCTTTTTTTCTTTCATTCTTTTGTTCTTTCTTTCTTCACCATCATCTTATTTTCCTCCTTCTCCTCCTTGGGTCTTCTTTCTCTCATTTCTCAAGTTGTAAAAATATTCTGCATGTCCTTTTGAACTCTGCATCACAGCAAGAATTTTGAGCTGGAAAATACAGCCAAAGAAAACAGGTATTTGATGGCTTTCGAGAGATGAAGATAAGATTAAATGTATTGCTCCCCCGTCCCCCAAAAAAGCACAAAAAGTCCAATCATGATTTATTTTCAAAAGTAAATTTTCGTGGTTTTTTTTTAAAATTACTTTTTATTGTTGTGTGTTTAGTTTCAGGAGTTGCTTTTTTGGGTTTTGGGTTTTTGTGATTTCTGGAGTTTACATTGTTAAGTTCTCTTATGACATGTCAAGAGAAATGGAAAGCAAATAGTAATTACAAACTGCAGAATAAAAATGTAAAAAAACAAACCCAGTGCCTATGAAACTAGACAAAAAGATCGTTCTTGCTAAATGAAACTGGGCTGGGTTTAGTTTCAAAGGATGAATGTCTGCAATATTCTCTATGTCTATCTTTCAGATATCCTCTCGTACTGCTTATAGGATATTTCTGCACATACTTCCTCACCTACATCGTGCAATGGGCTGTTGAGCCTTAACGGCATGCTGGGCATTTTTATACATCTTTTAAACCAACGGATAGTGAAAGACTCATTGTAGGGTTTACGTACATATTTCCACGAACATTCGTAGCTGTATTTACAAGCGTAAGATAAAGGCATTTTGAAAAATCTGCTTATAGTTTTGCCTCGGAATTTATACAAAATGTGCACGTTTCATTTGCTACGTGGCGCAAAGCGAGTCACAAACACAGTATACATCAATAAATGATGATATTAAATTACCATCAACTATATAGAATAGTGAAGGCTGATGTTATCACCATAAAAAATCTCCTTAACTTTGCAGAAACAAGTTCATCTGAAAGTAAAAATATTGATTTGAATTTCCAGATAATGGGGCGGTTTACTAAACAAAATAAGATAAAATAAAGCCAAAAAGCCATTTAACACAAAATGAAAGAAACAGAATTTAAGTTGACATTAAAATGATATGCAAAATAAAAAATTAAAACACGAAAAAACGCAGAGCGTTAAGGAAAAGATAAATCAAAGGATGATGGATAATAAAAAATCACGAAAATCAAGTGCAAATTACAATGCACAATACTAAATAAATTTTACTTGACACACACACACAGACACACAGAGAAATAGAAAGACCCCTAACAACCCATTTTCAATCCTCTTCCATCATCACCCCCACCATACACACACACACACACACACACAGTTCAACAAATGCTGACACACTGGAACATTCCAAACACTGCCATGCCAGCCACCAGTAAAAAGACGGAAGTGACGACACTTGCAGGGTGAAGACAAAAGATGGACTGGAAACAGTGACGGAACGAGCCCTGACGTCACGTGACTAATTGAGCCATCGGGAGAAAACAGAGATTTTTATCTAATTTTGTGACAAAAGGGATTGTGTTTGGGCTGACGTTATTTCATTTCCCTTCCCATCTTTTTTTTTCAGTTAATGTTTTATTTTGTTTTTAATCTGAATAAATAGCCTTTGGCAGAGACAGGGTAGTTAATTATATTTCAGCCAGGTTAAAAGGAATGGGCTGGGGGTGAATTTAATGTGAATAACACTTTAATGCCGCTGCTTTCTTCTTTGCATTAGCATATTTTTATGTTTTGTGTGTGTGTGTGTGTGTGTGTGTGTGTGTGTGCGCGCGCGCGTGTGTGTGTGTGATCATGGGCTTTTGAATTTTGTCTCGTATTCGCGTGTTTGCGTATGTGTGCGTAGTAGTAGTAGTTCTTTAGTTTAACGTCCTTCCACTAAATAGTGATATCAGACGGGAAAGTGTGTGTGTGTGTGTGTGTGTGTGTTGTGTGTGTGTGTGCGTGCGTGTGTAGGGGGGATGCATATAGCTAATCATTGGCAATGAACAAATATTAATAAGATAAAGCATAAACAAGAACTTTGAAAAGATAGAATTGACAGCTCAAACACTAACTTTGCCCACTTACTTTGCAATTTCTACAACTAAATAAAATACAATGTACTATAGGTATCTAATAATCGGACAATGAGTTAATGACAGTACAATATCTTTCATAAAAGGGGTGTCTTTAAGCAACGGACTGGGAAGACAGGTAAAAAGGTTTTTTAGATCCGGACATTGTAAAAGAACGTGAGCATTGGTAATAGTTTTGCCACAGATACGTATACACGTTGCTGATTTTGAAAATTTAGATCTAAAAGCATTGAGTTTAAACCTGTAAATAAGAGATGCAACATTTGTATATTCTTGTGAATTATGGCATTTAATATCATCATAAGATAATAAATGAGTTATATCATCATTCCAGGAAAAAAACAATATATTGTAGTTTCTTTTTGAAGTGTTTCCAGCATGCATTTTGCAACATGCTAAAGCCCTCATAGGCAGACAAAGGAACATCTATGCTGTAAGAAACACTGTCATGCTTTGCTCCGCATTTTGCCAATCTGTCAACTTTTTCGTTAAAGTGGATATCACAATGAGAAGGAATCCAGCAGAAAGTAATATTAGTACCCCGTAACATCAGAAAATGAATCAGATGACATATCTCAGTTATGAGCTCTTGTCTCACTTTTGAGCTAAAAATTTTTTAATGCAAGTAACACTGACTTGAAATCAACACTTTAAAGTATCTGAAAAATGTCTTTCGGAAAATCTAGAAGATAATACAAAGATATGTGTGCGTGCATGTGTGCACATACTCACAGATACACACACATACGCACACATGTATACACGCTCGCACGCACACACAAACACACACGCACGGATGCACACTCACACACACATACATAGAAACACGTATACACACACACTCTAGCACGACGCAAGCACTATTTCTGGGATAAAATGTCGTATCTGCATTGTAAGTTTCCTTTCTTTTTTTAAGGTAAAAGTAAGTCATTTTTGCAGAAAGTTCATTAGAGACAGAGACGTCGACAGAGACAAAGAGAGAGAGAGGGAGAGAGAGAGAGAGAGAGAGAGAGAGAGAGAGAGAGAGAGAGAGAGAGAGAGAGAGAGAGAGAGAGAGAGAGAGTGAGAAAGAACTCTGAAACTTAGAGATTTAAGAGACAGAGATAAACAAACAAAGGGAACACATTTTTTTCCTCTTGTCTAGCTCTAGACAATTCAAGCAAAGATCAACAAATCTAACACACAAGAACAACACGAACAATGTAATTTTTATTTTCAAAAAAACACCACCAACAACAAAAACAAACGGGAGGTGACGACATTACAGTGTTGCAGGCAAAAGATGGATTGGAAACAGGCAAGGAATACGAACGAACACTAACGTCACGTGACCTAACTGAACCTTGAGAAGGGAAAAAAAA
>CM054153.1:12604268-12614268 GCA_028751875.1 Rapana venosa
TATCGCAAAAAGCCCCCATGTCAAATCCGTCGCGATGTTCAAAGAAGCAGACAACACCAAGAAAGACAGGCAAATCGCCAATGTGACAATGACAGTGTCTTGGAAGAGCCGGTCTTGTGTAACATTGACTCCCTGCTCGATGTGGAAACAGAAGAAAAACAAACCAGTGTGTACACAGAACTATGTGTCAGCAGTGAATTGAATGCCTCAGCCACACCAGATTCACTGATCTACTGTGTGATCCAGCAACAGACAGCAAGATCGGTGTGTCTTCTGAGGCGTCTGATGTGCAGGAAGAGCTGACAGTCGGCTGCACAGTGGATGACTCTGATACTGATACTGGTATTGTGAAACAGTATGTGTCTACTCTAACTGACAAACGTGTACAGCATCGATTAAGGGACAGCAAGAGAAACACACTGTTTCGAAAGGTGGTGGTACATAATTCCTTTGATCAAAACATTGTGATGTGTGAATCAGATGACATCACCCTGGAATACTCTTGGAATGGAGATCCTGGCGAGGAATCTAAGTGTGTGTTCTGGTACATCAAGCCAAGAAGAGAAAAACATGTTGCCAGAAGAACGTGTCAGCTTGCCAGACTTTGTAAAGGGAAACAGTGTACTAACACACAACACACAGAGACAGTGGTGGCGAGTGCGAGAAGGGGTTTCATCATCTTCGGACCTGATCCCGTCTTACATGGGCTGACTTCGCTGGCTGTAGACTGGAAAAGGAAAGGCTGGTTTGAAAATTGAGACACTTGAGACACAAAACAATAATGTATCGAACTTGATGTACATTTCCACTACTGCCATGGTTTCCATGTCATTGTAATCGCGTCGCGTTCGATATCGTTGTTACCACGCCGCAGCGCTATATGGGGTTGATTGCTAAATAGCAATAAAATTGTGTCAATTGTCTCTCTCTCTCTCTCTCTCTCTTCTCTCTCTCCCTCCCTCTCCCTCTCTCTCTCTCTCTCTCTCTCTCTCTCTCTCTCTCTCTCTTCTCTTCATCTTCTTCTTCTTCTTCTTCTTCTTCTTCTTCTTCACTTCTCTCTCTCTCTCTCTTCTCCCCTCTTCTCTCTCTCTCTCTCTCCTCTCTCTCTCTCTCTCTCTCTGTCGTTTTTCTCTTTCTTACTCTGTGCTGTCGTATCTATCTCTGTCTCTCTCCATCTCTCTCTTACCTCTCTTCTTTACCTCTCTCTCTCCCTCCCCCTGTCTCTCTCTCTCTCTGTCTCTATTTGTTTCTCTCTCTCTCTCTCTCTCTCTCTCTGTCTCTCTGTCTCTCTACCTCTCTCTCTCTCTCTCTCTCTCTCCCTCTCTCTCTCTCTCTGTTTCTCTGTCTTTGTCTTTGTATGACTTTATCTTTGTCTATCTCCCTCCTTATTTTTTTTATTCCCATCAATTTGGAAGGACCAATGAGCAACAAGTAATAGCATAGGTGTTTTCGCGTAATAGCATAGGTGTACTCGCACGCACACACACCACACACACACACACACACACACACAACACACACACCCCACACACACACACACACACACACACACACACACACCACACCCGTGCATACATGCACAAACACTTGTAATGTGTGTCAATGCATAATATGCAACTATGCCTCAGAGCATGTACGCATACATGGATACCAACATAAATCTCCGCTTTTAGTTTTCGTATCAAACTTCTCCTCCCTTTTCTCTCCCCTTCTCTGCCTCCCCCCATCCTTCTCTTCTTTCACGCACACACACACAAAAACACACATACATCACCCAACCATGCATCCCCCACGGGAACTGAATTAAAAAAACTAAAAGCACATGAGGTTTTTTCCCCATTATCCTAATAAAAGAAAAATAAAAAAAAAATAAACACACACAATAAAATTTTTATCAAAATGAATGTTTCAACCCCAGTACCCCCAAAATAACAGTAAACCCTGAAAAAAAGGGGAGAAACAAAGGAGAAAAAAAAAAACAAAACTTTAAACGGCACAAACGGAATTTAAAAAAAACGGGGAAACCAATTAACAGCTTTTGTGGACATTAAGCCAGCAGGGGGAGCATGTTACCCAAATTGGGATTAAAACGTGTTGGTGATTAACTCTTTTTAAAAAAAATTTTTCTTCCTCTCCTTTTGTTCTTTCGTTCTGCTAACTGTCTGTGTGGATGCCTGTCTGCTGTCTGTCTGTCAGACTGCCTGTCTCTGTCTTTGTTTCTCCTCTTTCTCTTTCACTCTGTCTCTCTCTCTTTCTGTCATGTCTGTCTGTCTGTCTCTGTCTCTCTCTCTCTCTCTCTCTCTCTCTCTCTCTCTCTCAAAAAACACGCACACAGACACAGACAGACATATACACACACTCACTTTCTCTCTCTCTCCTCTCTCTCTCGCTCTCTCTTCTCTCTCTCTCTTTACTCTCTTCTCTGTCTCTCTCTCTCTACGACGGGACGAGAACTGAACGGGTGTGCTGCTAGTAAGCTGCTGCACATTTTTGCATTTTAGCTTCAAAATGTCAGTTACTGGCCTTCCAGCAACTGTAATAACAACTTTAAACGCCCGCTGATCGACAACGTCGTATCGAGTTGGAAAGTCGCGGGGGGAGAGCGGCAGCGTTGTGTTCGTCTTGCGAATGAAGCCAGCTGACAAGCCAGTGTCAACAGAAATGGCGGACCCGGTGCTGAACCGTAACTCCCGTGTTCAGTACTATCGCAAAAAGCCCCCATGTCAAATCCGTCGTGATGTTCAAAGAAGCAGACAACACCAAGAAAGACAGGCAAATCGCCAATGTGACAATGACAGTGTCTTGGAAGAGCCGGTCTTGTGTAACATTGACTCCCTGCTCGATGTGGAAACAGAAGAAAAACAAACCAGTGTGTACACAGAACTATGTGTCAGCAGTGAATTGAATGCCTCAGCCACACCAGATTCACTTGATCTACTGCGTGATCCAGCAACAGACAGCAAGATCGGTGTGTCTTCTGAGGCGTCTGATGTGCAGGAAGAGCTGACAGTTGGCTGCACAGTGGATGACTCTGATACTGATACTGGTATTGTGAAACAGTATGTGTCTACTCTAACTGACAAACGTGTACAGCATCGATTAAGGGACAGCAAGAGAAACACACTGTTTCGAAAGGTGGTGGTACATAATTCCTTTGATCAAAACATTGTGATGTGTGAATCAGATGACATCACCCTGGAATACTCTTGGAATGGAGATCCTGGCGAGGAATCTAAGTGTGTGTTCTGGTACATCAAGCAAGAAGAGAAAAACATGTTGCCAGAAGAACGTGTCAGGCTTGCCAGACTTCGTAAAGGGAAACAGTGTACTAACACACAACACACAGAGACAGTGGTGGCGAGTGCTGAGCAGGAGTTACATCATCTTCGGGACCTGATCCCGTCTTACATGGGCTGACTTCGCTGGCTGTAGACTGGAAAAGGAAAGGCTGGTTTGAAAATTGAGACACTTGAGACACAGACAATAATGTATCGAATCTTGATGTACATACCACTACTGCCATGGTTTCCATGTCATTGTAATCGCGTCGCGTTCGATATCGTTGTTACCACGCCGCAGCGCTATATGGCTTGATTGCTAAATAGCAATAAAATTGTGTCAATTGTCTCTCTCTCTCTCTCTCTCTCTCTCTCTCTCCCTCCCTCTCTCTCTCTCTCTCTCTCTCTCTCTCTCTCTCTCTCTCTCTCTCTCTCTCTCTCTCTCTTCTTCTTCTTCTTCTTCTTCTTCTTCTTCTTCTTCACTCTCTCTCTCTCTCTCTCTCTCTCTCTCTCTCTCTCTCTCTCTCTCTCTCTCTCTCTCTCTCTCTGTCGTTTTCTCTTTCTTACTCTGTGCCTGTCTGTATCTATCTCTGTCTCTCTCCATCTCTCTCTTACCTCTCTCTCACCTCTCTCTCTCCCTCCCTCTGTCTCTCTCTCTCTCTGTCTCTATTTTGTTTCTCTCTCTCTCTCTCTCTCTCTCTCTGTCTCTCTGTCTCTCTCTCTCTCTCTCTCTCTCTCTCTCTCTCCCTCTCTCTCTCTCTCTGTTTCTCTGTCTTTGTCTTTGTATGACTTTATCTTTGTCTATCTCCCTCCTTATTATTTTTTTTATTCCCATCAATTTGGAAGGACCAATGAGCAACAAGTAATAGCATAGGTGTTTTCGCGTAATAGCATAGGTGTACTCGCACGCACACACACACACACACACACACACACACACACACACACACACACACACACACACACACACACACACACACACACACACACACACACACCCGTGCATACATGCACAAGCACTTGTATGTGTGTCAATGCATAATATGCAACTATGCCTCAGAGCATGTACGCATACATGGATACCAACATAAATCTCCGCTTTTAGTTTTCGTATCAAAACATGTCAGCTAGTATTATATCTTAGCTGCAGAAGCGCGTCGGAAATAAAGAAAAGTCATTACCCAAGCGAAAAGTTTTGAACAGTGTCTCTTATAGCCACCCATCGACATAGCCCCCAGTGCCAAGAATTAGCTTTGTTAGAGGTTTTTGGCCATGTGTAGATTCGAACTCACAGCCTGCAGGTGTCTGTAATGTTCGTGTGTGACTGGAAATGGTGTTATAAAAACCTGGCGGGGGGTGGAGGGTGGGGGTGGGGGTTGGTGTTGTTTTCAGAAACACAGTGTTATTATTTCGTTATTCTAGTGTTCTGAGTTGCTGGGTTGTGATGTGAATTGATGTAGTGTGATGTGTGTGTGTGTGGGGGGGGGGGGGCGTAAGTACACTCTGCATGAGAAGTTTTTTGAGCAGCTCACCATAAAGCTAGCTATATTCCGGCTTCGGAGGATTTTATTAATCGCTTTTCAGAAACAGTTCATGTGACACTGCTGCCAGCTTGCCAGGAATAATTGTCGACAGACTCAACATAAACATATCAAAGCTTATCCCCCTGAAGTCGGAATGTGTCTACCTTCATGGTTGTCAACAAAAAACAACAACAACCCAACCCAAAACGGTCGCATACTAAAAAATCTCACCATTGGTAAACCTCAGAGCTCTAGCCGAGGAACGAAAACTAAACTCATCTAGGCATAATAATCATTTTGATATAGACATCAAAACTTTGCTTTTACATCAACAGCTTTAACTCCTTGGCCAGTTGTGGGGTTTGAACCCACAAACCATTCCACGGGCAGTCTAGTGAGTTTTAACCGCTGGGTCACAAGGCAGCTAGCCCCGAGTCAGAGCTATTATCGTGACCCCAAATGAAGACTGCACTACAGACCCCAGGGGTAAGTAGCGCCTGAAGAGGATAGTGATGGTCTGCGCCTCGGAGGAGGATTATGTCTGATGGTAGAAAAGACTTGTAAACTTTGGGCTGCTTTCAGAATTAAAACAAAATAGTTTGGGTGTGTGGTGTTTTTTTCTGAAGAGCTTCCTTGATTTTTAGAGAGAGAGAGAGAGAGAGAGAGGGGGGAGGGGGGGGGGATGGAAGAGAGAGAGATAGATTGACGGACATTAAAGCATGAGAGGGAGTGTTTTACAGACATGAAATCATTATAGAGAGAGACAGCCTTTTAAAATTCTATTTTCAAAACAATTATTCTTTATTTCGAGGACAATGGAATAAGCATTCATGTGCTTTTTTATATTCAGTCCTCGTGTGTATGCACAGAAAGAGAGAGAGAGAGAGAGAGGGAGTGAGAGAGAGAAGACAGACAGACAGAGACACACAGACAGACGGACAGAGACAGAAAGAGAGACAGAGATAAATCTTTACAGACTAGAAATCGATATTGTATATATAAAAAATGGCAAGAAAAGAGATTAAAGGCGAAAGAAACAGAAGAAAGAATCAGAATTTTTGTGTGTGTCAAATGTGCCATCATAATCGGGTGAGGAGGCCATTGCGCTCTCAGTATTACCTTTGTTAGAGAAACACAGTGATCATCAAACCCTCTAACTCCCTCCCTCCCTCCTTACCAACATAAAGTATAGTGCATCTCCCGTTGTTTTGAAGCTCCAAATCTTCTATGAAAGATAACAAAACGTGCAGAAAGTATAGAACATGCTCACAAAATGGCTTATAGGGGGGACGACGGGATAGCCTAGTGGTTAGAACATTGCGCTCGCAATCTGACGACCCGGGTTCGATTCTCGTTCAAGGGAATATTTTCCTGCTGGAGTTAACATCAGTGCAGACTCCACTCTCTTCAAAAGTCCTTCGGATGAGACTATAAACCGAGGCTCTGTGTGCGAACGCACGCAGAACATCTTGCGCACACGTTAAATCCTGTTCCACTTTTCGTAAGTGTAGGCCATTGTGTACAGGTGGGAACAGATGACAGAATTTACAAAAACCGCATACACACGGGGACAGGATGTAAAAAAGCACATAAGTGCTTATTCCATTATCCTCGATATAAAAGAATAAGTAAAAACAAATAAAAATAGGAATGAAAAAAATAAAAAGAGCGTTCTACCTTTAACCTGCCATAAATATAAAAGCTACCATATGAAACAAAACTACCTTTGAAGATTTTATGAAGAAAACTTTGCGTGGATCTTCATACATAATTATGTTTTCTATGTTCTCAGGCACCGTGTGAAAATGATAAGCGTTAAAGAATATACTTTTTCCAGTGCGTTTTTGTGTATGTTAATTTGCTTATTCCCGAAACTTAAAATTGCAATTTTCGCTTCCTCTCATGGCCCTACCGAACTGTGAATGTCTGAAAACTGATATCTTAAAGCACGCAAAGTAAAGCCACTTTTGCAAGCAAGATTTTTGCGCACATACTAGTTAACTGAGGCCTTTGCTGGGTTATAGAAATGATAGAAAATGCCGTGTTGGTAATCTTGTTAAAGAAAAAACCCTCAAGTAATTATAAACGAAACACTTGGCAAAATAGTTCTGAAAAGGTGTAGTGCCATTTTTGGGGGTATTAATAGCAAAGATGTATGGATCATGTCTTACGTGTTGTTGCTATGAAAAAAAAAGTTCATGTATTGAGTGGTTTTGAGATGGACTATACTAGCAAAGTCAAACAGGAGAGGATTTCTGTTTGGCAAAAGGTTGCCATTCCATTGAATTCATTTGTGAGTGCAATGACCAATTATTGTGTCTGAATAGCGCGGCTTATCATATATACTACTCTGCTGAATCTCGGTCTTCTGTGTTTCTGTGTCTCTCTGTCTGTCTGTGCCTGTCGTTCTGTTAGTCTATCTATGGTAGTCTTTCTGTATCTTTCCTTCTCTGTCTGTCTGTCTTGTCTGCCTCTCCTCTCTCTCTCCCTCTCCCTCCCTCTCCCTCCTTCTCACTCTCTGTCTCTGTCTTTTTCATCTCTCTCTGTCTCTGTCTGTCTGTCTTGTCTGCCTCTCTCTATGTGTCTGTCTCTTCTCTCTCTCTCTATCTCTCTCTCTCTCCCTCCTCTCTCTCTCTTTGTGTCTCTTTCATCTCTCTCTCTCCATCTCTGTCTGTCTGTCTTGTCTGCCTCTCTCTCTCTGTCTGTCTCTCTCTCTCTCTCTCCCCCCCCCTCTCTCTCTCTGTCTCTTTCATCTCTGTCTGTCTGTCTCTGTCTGTCTTATCTGCCTCTCACTCTGTCTCTTCTCTTCTCTCTCTCTCCCTCTCCCTCCCTCCCTCTCTCTTGTCTCTTTCATCTCTCTGTCTGTCTCTGTATGTCTCTCGACTCTCTCTGCCTCTGCATGTCTGTATGTCTCTCTGTCTCTCCCTCTGTATCTCTGTCTGAATGTTT
Source organism: Rapana venosa (assembly GCA_028751875.1). Taxonomy (NCBI): domain Eukaryota; kingdom Metazoa; phylum Mollusca; class Gastropoda; order Neogastropoda; family Muricidae; genus Rapana; species Rapana venosa. The sequence goes on from CM054153.1 coordinate 12,612,019, forward strand.
TTCTGTCCGTCTCTCTTTCTCATCTTAGGCCAACAGCTCACGACATTAATTTCAACCTCAGGACACGGTCTTGACCTTATCAACAGTGAATAACTTTCAGATCAGTCTATGACTGTCATACTGGTTTTTGTTTTGTTTTTTTTGCTGTTGTTTCTTTTTTGTTTTTACAGAATAAATCTCACTGCCACACGTATAATTACAAACAAACAAAGTGTTTCACAGAATGTTGTCGCCAAGTGAAGCGCTTCGATCTCAAAATGGCGACATAACTTCTCCAGGTTTTTGGAGGGTCTGATAAAAAGTATATCACTCTTTGTTTTTCAACTTTTCCTGTCACTTTTGAATGCTTTGTAATCACTTTATCATATGGTGCTGTTTTATACATGTATATTTTTTTGCCTTCAAAAGGTCCTTCGGATGAGACTATAAACCGAGGCCCCGTGTGCTAATGCATGTAGAAAATATCTTGATCACACGTTAAATCCTGTCCGCTTTTCGAATGAGTAGGCCATTGTGTGCCGGTGGGAATGGATGACAAAATATACAAAACGGCATACACGTGGGGACTGGATGTACATAAAACACACAAGTGCTTATTCCATTATCCTCGATATCAAAAAATAGATAGATATATAGATAGATAAATAAGTAAACAAATAAATAAAATAAAATCCCCCTGTTTGACAACTATGTCAGAAGCACGAATCACTTTCTCTTGGAGCTTTTATAATTAATTTTATGTCTAATAGGTTTGGAATTTATAAACGAGCGTTGCGAACCTGTAGAAAAATCATCAACGTCAGAATACTTTGTTTGAATGCAGTGTGTGGGAGGGAACGGATTTTAAAAAGTTTGTCATCGATTTTAAAAAACCACGGCAACCATGCTACTCTTTGAACACGGAACATGATTTAGAGATTGAAAGTATGTAAACATAATTATATCGCACCTGGTTTTAACTATCGACACGAAGACATTCTCTGGGATTTATCAGAGGACGGGTTCAACGCTCTAACCACTGAGCTCCAGCTTCCCTCTGAAGGAATCTTTGCAAGAGAAAAAAAAAACACAACCAAACTAAACAGACAGTCAGGCGAGAGACTGCGTGAGCAGAGCCAGAGACAGGCAGGCTGGCTGTCCTCTCTTCAATCCGATTAACAAGGATTAGACTCTTTAAATCGAACGTAGCTTCCCGTTCGTCCCGTCATAATTATTATTGCCCTGCCTGAGGTGTGAAAGGAAGAAGGGGGAGAGAGGGGAGAGAGAGAGAGAGAGAGGGAGGAAGAGGGGGGGGGGGGGGGGGGGAGGGAGAGAGAGAGACGAACAGACAGACAGAAGAGAAAGAGAGAGAAACAGAGAGACAGAGACGAAAAATGACAGAAAATTTGAAAGGTAGCGCACACACACACACACACACATCACCACACACACTACACACACTACACACACACTCACACACTAAACAACACACACACACACTAAAACTAACACTACACACACACTAAAACTACACACACCACACTACACACACTACACACAACTACACACACACACTACACACACACACATTACACACACACACTACACACAAATCACACACATTACACACACACAACAACACACACACACACACACACTACACACACACACACACACACACACACACACACACACACACACACACACACACACACACACACACACACACACACCCAGCGACATAAAGCCATGAAACCTGAAGTCAGAGGGAACCAAAATCCTGGCTGTTTGAAATGTGGCACCTTAATCCAGTGATGAGCCATTCTAGTTTCACACTGACCTTTCCTCAAGCAGTTATCCAACACCCCCCCCCCCTCTCCTACCCCCTCTCCTACCCCCCCCCCCCCCTTCTCTCTATGTATCTGTCTCTCTGGTTCTGTCTCTGTCTCTGTGTATCTGTCTCTCTGATTCTGTCTGTGTATCTGTCTCTCTGAATCTCTGTCTCTGTGTATGTGTCTCTCTTTTGTCTCTGTGTATGTGCCTGGCTCTCTGATTCTGTCTCTGTGTATGTGTCTGGCTCTCTGAATCTCTGTCTCTGTGTATGTGTCTCTCTGATTCTGTCTCTGTGTATGTGTCTGGCTCTCTGATTCTTTCTTTGTGTATGTGTCTCTCTGATTCTGTCTTTGTGTATGTGTCTCTCTGATTCTGTCTTTGTGTATGTGTCTGTCTCTCTGATTCTGTCTGTGTATGTATCTGTCTCTCTGAATCTGT
>CM054153.1:12616768-12624268 GCA_028751875.1 Rapana venosa
TCGAGGATAATGGAATAAGCACTCATGTGCTTTTTTACATCCAGTCCCCGTGACTAAAAAGGGAACTCAGAAAGAAAGAGAGAGAGAAAGAGAAATAAAAAAATAAAAGGCTACAGAGAATGAAAGAATAGAATATAGCACAGAAGAAGCAAAATAAACACAACTACAACAAAAAACTAATAAAGAAGAAAACTGAGAAATACAAGATAGAAAAAAAAAACTAGATAGGAAGGAAAGAAAAAAGAGAGATATAAAAGCAAAGAAAGAAAGACAGAACAGAAAGAAAAAAGCTGAACGAACAAGCAAAGCAAACGAACAAACAATAAAAGAAAGAAAGGAGAAAAAGAAGAAGAAGAACAACAACAAGAACAAGAAGAACAAGAAAAAGAAGAAGAAGATGAAGAAGAACAAGAACAAGAAGCAAGAAATACATGAAAAAAAAGAAAGAAAGAGAAAATACAAGAAAGAAACAAAAGAAAGAAAGAAACAGAGAGAAAGAAAGAAAGAAAGAAGCCCCCCTCCTCCCCCAAATTTTGCACACACACACACATCACCAACACCAGCACCACCACCACCACCACCACCACCCCAAAAAAGAGAATAAAAACCAAAAAACAGAAAAAGGCATCTTCGCCATCTTATTGCCAATTATCCACACACCTTCCACCAGCTTCAGGAGACAGATTGAAACATCAGCGGCGCCAATTACCACAGAAAATGGGGGACCATGTCTTCAGACAGCCTCGCCAAGTATGCCATTTGAAGAAGGAGAAGAAGACGAAGATACTAGCTTAACTCGACTTGACTTGACTTGACTTCACTTCACTTCAACAGCACATCATCCTTTTTTTTTTAACTCCTTGAGAAAAGGTGTTAGGGGACTGCACTGACTTTTTTGGAGGGTTTGGTGGGTTGTTTTTTTTAAGGTACTGTGTTTTGTTCTAGTTGAACCTACCAAAGCCGTTCTCAAGGTAATATGAACAGGATGTAAGCATGGTATGAGAGGTTTTTTGTTGTTGTTGTTTAGTTTTGTTTGGGTTTGGGTGTTGTTGTTTTTAGGTTAGTTTAAGTTTTGAAGTTCACCAATGGTGAGATGTTTTGCGTCGTGACCATTTTAAACCCACCATTAAGTTAGTTATGCTTAGACATGGCGGATGGTGTCTAAACATGACACCTGTGTGTGCGTGCATACGGGTTTCTTTTTCTTAAATTTTGACGTCCATTCCTACCGGCACGAAATGGCCTACTCTTCTGAAAGGCGGGACGGATTTTGAACCAGTGTTCAAGATGTTCTGTGTACATTCTCACACAGGGGTTTTATATCTAATTTTCAGACGAAGGACTTATGGGGGGGGGGGGGGGGGTGGAGTCAGCACTGATGGTAGCTCCAGAGGAAAAAATGCCCTAAAACGGGTGCCGTCATGGTGGCTCGATCCTGGGCTGTCAGATCAGGAGCGCAATGTTCTAACCACTACGCTATACTGCGTTGCAATATAATGTGTGGATTTGTATAACACTGTATTGCATGATACTGTATTGTACAGTTTGCGATTTATAATCACAACCATTTTCCTTTTGTGAAATTCGGACTTCTCTCCCAACGAAAAGTGCTTCATCGAAAGTAGCACTTTCTTGTTTGCAAGTGTGTTTGAGTCCATGTGATAGCATTTGTCAACATGAAGTTGCTGCTAATGGGCTACCTTATATTGTATCAGTTCATATTGTATGATATAAAACCTCTGTTTACCATCCATCTCAAAGCCAGTATTCGGACTACTCCTTATCACCTCGTAAATATCCAGATAGTAAATCGCGCCGAAGTCGGATGTGCTGGGCCTGACTTGTCAGGCGCTTAACGGCAGCGCAACGCATTTTGGCTCATATGACAGACAACAACTGTTGCTGTCTGAGCGTTCGACAACGAAAAGGAAGATAGGGATCGAATAGACGACTACCTGCTTTCTAGGCGAAGTTTCCAATAATCTATCCGTGGTGATTCATGCAGGCTGTATTGGCAGGTTTTCACGTGTACCTTAGGAAACGCTGCACAGTCTCTTTATCTCTCTTCCCTACACCATTACTCAGTGGAGTCAGAGTAGCTTTAGCTGGTTATCTTTGTAAAGACTGTCAGCCCAAATGAGCTTGCGCATCTGATAGCTCTTACAGCCAAGAGATGTGAAATCGAAGACGGCATCTTGACAAATCTTAATTGCTCATGGGGCCTGCGGGTCTGCCTGCACTCTGTACAGTAATGGGTCATAATTACTGTTACGTAATTGCTCATTTCTGGCGCTAGAGGGAGGCAGATGTTTACAGAGAGAGAGAGAGGGGGGGGGGAGGAGAGAGAGAGAGAGAAGATAGAAGAGAGAGAGAGAGTAAAGAACAAAAGGAAGATAGAGAGAGAGAGAAGAGAGAGAGAGAGAGAGAGAGAGAGAGAGAGAGAGAAGAGAGTAATCAATAGATGAGAATCAACACAAAGGAGAGAGAGACAGAGGTAAGAGAGAGAGAGCATCAAAACAGAGGAGAGAGAGAGTGAGACGAAGAGACAGAGAAACAGAGACAACGAAGTACAAGCAACCAACACAAAAAAGAAAGTGTTAGAAAATATGCACACACAAAAAAGCAAGAAGACAGATTCAATCAAGAAGCAGCATAAATCAAAAGAAATAATTAATACTAAAAATGAAAAGAAGACGTATAATGGTATCATATACCTCCCATAATCTAACCTAGCGAGAAGCTTTGCAGAACATTTCAATTACGCATTCAGTAATGATTTGCACGAACCAATTTTGGCAGGTTTCGGAGTAAAATGGTGCATATTGTGATGATCTCTACGCCATCACCCTAGTGGCACAACTCCGCTCCTTGAGAAGACTGGGGAGTCCAAATGAACAATTACGTAACAATGTAACCCGGTATTGTACGGCAGGCTGGCAGGCTGGCAGGTCCTGTGAACAATCCATATCTTGTCAAGATGTTGTCTTCCATTTGACACCGCTTTAAACTATCAGAGGCATCAGATATCAGATTCAGACCTGTCAAGATTTTCTGTACCGTAATGAAATGTTAGTTAGCCAAAGAGAATGGAAGCGGGCTGTAAGAGATGATGATAATTTTGTTTCTGTTAGATTAAAATAGTTGATTGTGAGTATGCAGTGAGTGAATACTGGAGAGAGGGGGAGGGAAGAAGGGAGGGATAGAGAGACAGAGACAGAGAGACAGAGAAGTACCAAGTAACTAACACAAAAAAAAATGAAAGAAATATGCACCCAAAAAGAAACCCCCCAAAGCAAGAGACAGATTTAATCAAGAAGCAGAATAAATCCCCAAAAAAGAAATAATTAAAACTAAAATGAAACGAAGACATATAATATTATATACCTCACATGTCTAAGAAGCTTTGCAAAAAATTTCAGTTCCGTCTTCAATAACGATTTGCATGAACCAATTTTAGCCGGTTCTGTGTGCCATCAGAGTAAATAAGGATGCATACTGGGATCTCTACGTACGCCATTACACTAGTGGCACAACTCCCCTTCCTTGAGAAGACTGAGGAGTCCAAATAATAATAATAATAATAATAATAATAATAATAATAATAATAATAATGTATGTAATTTACATAGCGCTGAATCTTGTAAAGCAACAAATCAAAGCGCTCATATGACTTTAGTTTTAAATATCGAGGATAATGGAATAAGCACTCATGTGCTTTTTTACAACCAGTCCCCGTGTGTATGCGGTTTTGAAAATTTTGTCATCTGTTCCCACCGGCACACAATGGCCTACTCTTTCGAAAAGCGGAACAGGATTTAACATGTGCGCAAGATGTTCTGCATGCGTTCGCAAATGAACAATGATGAAACAGTGTAGCCCATTAGTGTACGGGAGACAGGCCCGCAGGCCCTATGAGCAATCCAGATCTTGTCAAGATATTGTCTTCTTCCATTCGACATGTCTCTAGACTATCGGAGATACCAGAATGAGAACGCAGACCTGTCCAGATTTTCTGTATGGTAATGGGATTCTAGTTATCCATAGAGAATGCACGCAGGCTCTAAGAGATGATGAGACTTGTTTCTACTAGATGACATAGTTATGCTCATTTGCAGTGAGTGCACACAAGAGAGAAGAGGAGAGGAGGAGGAGGAGGAGGAGGGAGGGAGAGAGAGAGAGAGAGAGAGAGAGAGAGAGAGAGAGAGAGAGAGAGAGAGAGAAGAAGAGAGAGAGAAGAGAGAGAGAGAGGAGAGAGAGAGAGAGAGAGAGAGAGAGGAAGAGAGAGAGAGAGAGAGAGAGAGAGAGAGAGAGAGAGAGAGAGAGAACGAGGAGAGAAGAGAGGAGGAGGAGGAGAGAGAGAGAGAGAGAGAGAGAAGAGAGAGAGAGAGAGAGAGAGAGAGAGAGAGAAGAGAGAGAGAGAGAGAAGAAGGAGGAGAGAGAGAGAGAGAGAGAGAGAAGAGAGAGAGGAGGAGGAGAGAGAGGAGAGAGAGAGAGAGAGAGAAGAGAGAAGAGGAGGAGAGAGAGAGGAGAGAGAGAGAGAGAGAGAGAGAGAGAGAGAGAGAGAGAGAGAGAGAGAGAGAGAGAGAGAGAGAACACGAAGGAGGAGGAGGAGAGAGGAAGAGGAGGAGAGAGGAGGAGAGAGAGAGAGGAGAGAGAGAGAGAGAGAGAGAGAGAGAGAGAGAGAGAGAGAGAGAGATGAAAAGAACAAATGAACAAGATGTAATTCATTCTCTGAGGGTAACAATTTAAGCATTATTTGCTTATCATATACTCCTTTTACATCCAGTTCTCAGTAACGTGAAATGAAGAAGCAAAAAGAAACAAAGAATAAAAGAAAAAAAGCGTATGCAGGCTTTGTATAGAACTACACAGAAAAACAATCGAGTATACAAACGAAGAGAATCGTGAAGTAAGATCTAGGAAGAAGTGTGGAGATGATGTAACACCAAAAGAAATTGAGAGCAACACACACGCACCACGCACGCACGACACACACACACACACACACACACACACACACACACACACACACACACACACACACACACACACACACACACACACACACACACACACCACACACAGTGGGGACGGGACAGCTTAATGGTTAGAACATTGCGCTCGCAATCTGACGACCCGGATTCGATTCCCGTTCAAGGGGATATTTTCCCCTGGAATTAACATCAGTGCAGACTCCACTCTCCCCAAAAGTCCTTCGGATGAGACTATAAACCGAGGCCCCGTGTGCGAACGCACGCAGAACATCTTGCGCACACGTTAAGTCCTGTTCCGCTTTTCGTAAGAGTAGGCCATTGTGTGCCGGTGGGAAAAGATGACATAATTTACAAAATAGCATACACACGGGGACTGGACGTAAAAAAGCACATCAGTGCTTTTTTTCCATTATCCTCGTTATAAAAGAATAAAATAAACAAGAAAAACCGCGCATACAGAAGTAGGCAAAATTTCACTCAAGATAGCATAACAACCCCCCCCCCCTTTCCCCCCCAAAAAAAAACCCACCCAACAAAACAAAACAAAAAGAAGACTACAAAACAACAAAATGAAGAAGAAAAAAACAATCGTACAGTGACAGTAATAACTTATTGATTCAGCAAAGACCTTCCATAATTTTTTCAATTACATAGCGAAGGTGGTTTCTACAGCCCCATTTTTTTTATACGGGGTTTCCCCGTGTATCAGAAAAAATGCCGTACATTCCTGTTCTTCGTACCCTTGTGCAATCATACACCAGTACATGCCATTATCTCAGGGGAAATCTGCCAGCAAGGTGCAATGAGCAATGGCACAACTGTGCATGTCATTATCCCAGACACTGTGAGCAGTACTACCACGCCAGGTCTCTGCTCAAAGGTGCGTGAGTTCTGATCGAAGATAATAATATTGTAGATTTGTTGCCACAAGAAAATGGCTTTCGTTGTTACTGTGTGCACTTCAGGACATTGTTGTGCAGTGCACATTTAGTCCATTCCTAGACTCAGTACTTGAAGGGAGAAAAAGCATAACGATAGATCGTAGAGAGAAAAGCAGGCAGGCAATGATAGATTTGAGTTGAACGTAGACCCCCCAAAAAAGACACAGATATGACTGATTGCATATCTACAAAGACATACACAGCTGAGCATACAGATTGTGAAAAAAAGAAAGATTGAGTGTGTGTGTGTGTGTGTGTGTGTGTGTGAATGAGACAATGACAAATTGACAATGACAAATTCTTTTATTTCGAGGATAATGAATAAGCACACATGTGCTTTTTTACATCCAGTCCCCGCCCGTTAGGGATACATCTTAATAATAATAACCCAATACTTATACAGTCTCACAATAAAGAGAGAGAGAGGTGAAAAGAACAAATGAACGAGATGTAATTCATTTTCAGAAGGTATTTAAGAAAGCATTGCATCATGATATACTCTCTGTTACATCCAGTTCTAGGTAATGTAATGTAAGAGGAAAAAACTAAACCAATGAACAAAAGGAAATAATTATAACATATTCCTGCTTGGTTTAGAAATTCATAGAAAAAAATCGGGTATAGAAAATATGAGGGGAAGCATCTTGAAAGTGGGGAAGAAGATGGAGGCGATTTTAAGAAGCGATGAAATATCAAAGGAAACTGAGACCAAATAAGAGAGAGAGAGAGAGAGAGAGAGAGAGAGAGAGAGAGAGAGAGAGAGAGAGAGAGTCAGAGACAGAGAGAAAGAGCAGAGAGGAGAGAGAGAGAGAGACAGACAGAGAGAGAGACAGAGAGAGAGAAACAAAGCACCATCTCTCACACACAGAGAGAGAGAGAGAGAGAGAGAGAGAGAGAGAGAGGAGAGAGAGAGAGAGAGAGAGAGAGCAAAACAAAAACCAGCATAAAGCAGTAGGGAGAAACTCACTCAAGATAGCACAACAAGGAAAAAAAAGACACACAAAAAAAACGAAAAAACAGCAACAACAACAAAAAGAATACAAAACAAAACGCACAGGGACATTAATAGCTTATTGATTCAACAGAGACCTTCCGTAAACTTTCAATTACGTAGCGAAGATGATTTCAGCAGACCATCTATTCTCTTACAGGGTTTCCCCGTGCATGAGAAAAATGCCGTACACTCCCCTTCTTCCCGCCCTTGTGCAATTATACACCAGTGCATGCCATTATCCCAGGGAACTCTGCCAGCTAGGCGCAGTGAGCAATGGCACAACTGTGCGTGTCATTTTCCCCAGACACTGTGAGCAATAATGGCATGGCAATTCCTCTTCCGAACATTGTACGAATTCTGATGATGAAAGATAATGGACTTGGTGAGATTCAAAAAGGTGGTCAGTGATATTGTGTGTTAAAGATGCGCTGTTGTAAAGTCTATTGCAAGATAGCATGAAATATTGAATTCTGGATCTGGTTTGCCTATTGAGTTGCGTATGTTTTCTTCTCTGTGTCTCTGTCTCTGTGTCTCTTGCTATCTGTCTGTCTGTCTCTCTGTGTCTCTCTTG
>CM054153.1:12629268-12634268 GCA_028751875.1 Rapana venosa
TATATCCGTCTGTCTGCTCTCTCTCCACCCCCTCTTTCGCTCTTCTATATCTCGTCCTCTCTTTCTCCTTTTGTATGTGTTTCTCTTTCTTTGCATGTCTTTGTTACATCTTCTCTCTCTCTCTGACTTGTTTTTCTGTCTCTGTCTGTTCAATTTAGCTCTGTCTCTCTGTTTGCCTCCCCATTTTCTCTGTCTCTGTGTGTCTCTATGTGTGTGTTGTCTGTCTGTCTGTCTGTCTGTCTGTCTGTCTCTCTCTCTCTCTCTCTCCTTCTCTCTCTCTCTCCTCTCTCTCTCCTTCTCTCTCTCTCTCCTCTCCCCGTCTCTCTGCGTGTTTTTTGTGTCTCTTTCTTTGTTACTTTTTAAACACATACACAAACACACACACCACATACACAAACACACACACACACACACACACACACACACACACCACCACCACCACCACCACCACCACCACCACCACCACCACCACTGCCGTCAAATTTTGTCTCAAATCTTATTTCCTCGCCATGTCCAAACTCAATTTCGAGATGACATAAAGAGTTTGACACGGGGAAAAAGAAATATTTTAGGGCTGATTAGAGAAAATGGCCTTTTTAACCGTCGGTAATGCAAACAAATTAAATCAATTTGCTCTGTCTGAAAGGAAGGAAGAGTAAAGAACGACGACGAAAAAAAAAGAAACGAAAAGAGAACATGAAAAGAAAGAAAGAAAAACTAAAAAAGAAAGAAAAAGGGAGACAACAGAGTATTATACAGGAAGCAAGACAGGCAGAGAAGCATTATATTAGGATAGAGGAAAGAAAGAAAGAGAGAAATAAAGAGAAAAAAGAAAAGAAAGGAGGAAGGAAGGAGGAAAGACAGACAGAAAGAAAGAAAGAAAAAAAGAGAGTGAGGAGAGGAAGGAAGTCAAGAAAGAAAGAAAGAAAAGAAAGAAAGACAGAAAGAACGAACGACAGAAAGAAAGAAAGAACGACATAAAGAAGAACGAACAAACGAACAAAAGAGAGAAAGAAAACAAGACAGATAGCACACAGAAAGAAAGAAAGAAAGAAACAACAACAATAAAAGAGATAAGACCGATTCTATGTAGAAAATGAGAAGACAAAGAAATAAAAATTATTGTATATAGAGCTAAGACAACAGACAGAAATAAAAATAGGAAGGCTAAAGAAAAGCTAAGAAGAGAGAGAGAGAGAGAGAGGAGGAGGAGAGAGAGACAGAGACAGACAGACAGAAGACAGGACAGACACTCAGACAAATGAGTCAAAACGAGAGAGAGAGAGAGAGAGAGAGACAGACAGACAGACAGACAGACAGACTGACACTCAGACAATGAGTCAAACGAGAGAGAGAGAGAGAGAGAGAGAGAGAGAGAGAGAGATACAGACAGACAGACAGACAGAGATACAGACAGACAGACAGAGAGGGCATGGTTAAGTGCTGACGATCGTTTGATGAAGTAGCATTTGGCTAACAAAGGAAATGAGTAAAGAACATAATGAGGTCCGTAGGGGTCGCTGTGGCCTGATAATATCTTACGCCATAAGTGAGTGACTGTGTATATACGTCACTCTCTCTGTCTCTGTCTGTCTGTCTGTCTGTCTTTCTGTCTGTTTCTCTCTCTCTCTGTATGCGTGTCTGTCTATATGTTTTTATTTAATTAATTAAGTTTATTTTATCATTTTATATCAAGGATAACGGAATAAGCACTTAAATACTTTGTTTTTTGTTTTGTTTTTACATTTGTCCCCGTGTGTATGTGGTTTTGTAAATTCTGTCACCTGTTTCCACCCGCACACAATTACCTACTCTTACGAAAAGCGGAACAGGATTTAACGTGTGCCCAAGATGTTCTGCGTGCGTTCGCACACGGGGCCTCGGTTTATAGTCTCATCCGAAGGACTTTTGGGGAGAGTGAAGTCTGCACTGATGTTAACTCCAGGGGAAAATATCCCTTGGAGCGGGAATCGAACCCAGGTCGTCAGATATCTATGTCTGTCTATATGTCTGTCTGTCTGTCTGTCTGTCTCTCTCTCTCTTTCTCTCTCCTCGCTCCCTCTCTGTTTCTCACTCTCTTTCTTCCCCCCCCCCCCTCTCTCTCTCTCTCCATCCCATCACTCCCTTTTGTTGTATTGTGGCCTAAGGCCGATGTACTATTAAACTATTTCAGAATTCAGAGTTCTCTCTCTCTCTCTCTCACTGCCTCCCTTCCTCCTCCTCCTCTCTCTCTCTCCATCTTCTCTCTCATTTTGCATTCTGTTTGATTCTGTTTCTGCTTCATAAGCGGCTGTGGCCTTACGTCACTAAACCATTTCGTTTGTTTTCTTTCAAGAGAGCTGTCTACACTTTAAAACAGAGAAAAATATTGACAAGAAATATTAAACCATTATACCTTTTTTTTCTAAAACGCTGCTGTACAGGCAATATAGAACAAGCAAATTCAACTTCCAGAACCTATTACCATCCCAAAATGAACCTCTGTTAAAATGATTTATACATTTTTTGGCAAGCTAAACAATAATTGCTGCCATCACCATAAATGCGTCATCTACCTCTTGCTTCACCACCCGCTGATCAGCGTGACCTAGAGAGGTTAAGAGGTCATAGGGAATAGGTCATCCGGTCACGTGTGCACGGACGTATACTTGTGTATGACCTTTGACCACTTTAGACATGTGAAGGGTCTTCCACTTCATGACCACTTGGATGGAGAGATGTGGAAAAGTGGAAAAAAAAACCCTGTCTCTCTCTCTCTCTGTCTGTCTGTCTCTGTCTCCCTCTCTGTGTCTGTCTTTCTGTCTCTCTCTCTATCTCTGTCTCTCTCTCTGTCTCTGTCTCTCTCTTGTCAAGACATAACATATACACATAACTGAGTGCCCACATGCATGGAAGAAAAGACCAGCTTAATTGCTTAGCTGACTGACACAATAAAGAGAGAGAGAGAGAGAGAGAGAGAGAGAGAGAGAGAGAGAGAGAGAGAGAGAGGCGAGAGGGAGGGATGGAGGGGATTGGAAGACGGAGGGAGTGGTGCGAGCCAGCGAGAGACAAATTCTTTTATTTCGAAGAGAGAGAGAGAGAGAGAGAGAGAGAGAGAGAGAGAGAGAGAGAGAGAAGAGAGAGAGAGAGAGAGAGAGAGAGACAAGAGACAGAGACAGAGAGAGAGAGACTAATAGACAACAATTTTAGTATAATTAAATTTGTTTCCCAATGTTACTTTCTCTTTTTTTTCTTTTTTACATTAGCAAATATCGTAATGATGCATTAAAAAACTTATAATTGATTTACACTTTGCAGCTTAGCAACAGTCATGTTCATGTTAATTTTCATTGTCTAATAAAGCACATCATAAGCTACAGCTTGTCGTTGCTATGATTTCAAAATGCTGTTTGTTTTCAAATGTTTATGCTCATGAATGAATAAAACTAATTGAAACCATATGAAAAACGTTTATTTCTTAGATAATTGTGGGCATCTATAATATGACCCTTTTTGCCCCTAATATGTTAAGCAGTAATCACTTAATACCCTGCTTTAAAAATAATAAAAGCAGCACTATCAAGTAAAAAATCTCCTACATTTAACCCGTGGTTAGTAAAACCCGCGCCATTTCATTGTCGTATTGTCTAAGCCAGACCCCTTTCCGGCTCTTCACGTTGTAATGAATATCACGAGAGGCCGCGAGATCGTAAATCAGACATTTATCCCATAATAGTAATTTTATATCGCTTCATCCATCTCGTCCTTCTATCAAGGCGATCTTTCTTTTCATGCTGATCCTGTCATGCTCTTATGATTTTCCAGAAAGAAGAGAAGTGATGTGAAAATGTACGCCTATGGTGAAAAATCTTCAACTAGGCGCGAAAGTTCAAGCTGTTTTTTGGGGGTAGGAAGAGATTTGCTTTTAAGGGTTATGTTGTTTGTTGGCAGTGATCAATGTATGTATATATATATGTATGTTTTGTTGTGGGCTTTTTGCTGATACCAATTATTAGTATGTATTTTGTGTGTGTGTTCATTTGAGATTTAAAGCTGTAATGCTATACTTATTAATATGTTCCGTTTAAAATTTTCACTAAAATATGTGGTAGTGAGATTACATACAGCTTTTAAAATTGCTTGCTTTTTCATTTTTGATTGTCTTTAACTGTATATGTTTTGATTTTTTATGTTATTTAAAACTGTTGTTTTGCTTTGTTTTACTTTTATTTAGGTTTGTTTTTAGAAATACTACAAGTTTGATCAACATAAAACAAAAATTATCACACATTTTTGTTGGAGTTGCTACGAAAAGGAAAGGCTGATTTTCATTCGCACAGTGTTTGGAGAGTGTCGAAGGGAACAACAGCACTGTTTATTTTAAAGATTTGTATGATAAGATTGATGCTGAAGATCTTAAGCTTGGGTGAAACTAGAGATTTTTTTACGGCTTCACTTCTTAAATCATGTTTTCGTTTTCATTTATCACAATTGACAGGGCTCTACACTACTCTTCTTTCCAATCATACTAACAAAGCCAGGCATCAAGTAGACTTGAGAGATACAGACACCTGCAGTGTAAGTCAAGTATCCTTGGAAGTACGGTGCACTAGCCTATGAGTATCCTTGGCAAATCAAGTCCTTTCTATTTATATGAAAACTTTAGGTCTTAAGCTTACTTCATAAAATTGCCATGAGACGATTGGCCCTTACAAAATGGGGTCATCTGTTCACACACATGCGCACGCCAGCAAGCACACACGCAAGCGCGCACGCATCACACACACGTGCGCGCTCACATACGCACACCGTACACACACACAACACACACAACACAACACACACACACACACACACATCGGAGACTACACACACGTACACACGAAAACAACACACACACACACACACACACACACCACTCAGAGACTACACACACTACACACACACACACAACACAAACAAGACTACACACACTACACACAAACACACACACACACACCAAACATACACATACACACACA
>CM054153.1:12641768-12651768 GCA_028751875.1 Rapana venosa
CGGAGTTTGATGGCTCTTTGTTGTCTGAGGGTGTTGATGTTCATGGTTACCTGTGTGTCCCTTTCCTTTCCTTTCTTTTCCCTAGTCTTTGTCTGATAGAAAGAAGGTTAGGTGTGAAGGAAAAGGGTAGTGGTGGAGGGGGGGGGGGGGTAGTGAGATTGTGTGTGCATGGCTGTTGCTAGTTCTGATCTCTCTCTGTGTCTCTGCGTCTCTGTCTCTCTATGTGTATGTCTGTCTGTCTCTGTGTGTCTCTCACAATCTCTCAGTCTGTTTTCTCTGTCTCTGTTTCTGTCTGTCTGTCTGTCTGTCTGTCCTGTCTGTCTGTCTCTCTGTCTCTGTCTCTCTCTCTCTCTCTCCTCTCTCTCTCTCTCTCTCTCTCTCTCTCTCCCTCACTCCCTCTCGCTCATGATCTCTATGTGTTGTGTATATGACTATGTGTTTTCTTTATGTGTATGCACATATGTGTTTCTGTTTCTATCTCTGCCTCTGTCTGTCTGTATCTCTGTCTGTCTCTCTCTCTGTGTTCATTCTCTTTCCCTCTCTCTCAAACACACACACACACACACACACACACACACACACACACACACACACACACACACACACACACACCACATACACACCATCACTCCTCTCCCCCACCCCAACCCCCACTCCCCACCCCCCACCACACCTAAACTTCCCATGCTAAAAAATCAGACACTTTTACTCTACCACTTAGGTAAACCTAACACAGACAGACACTACCCATGAACTAACTGGCCTCTCACCCAGCAGTCACTCAGTCAGTCAGTCAGTTTTTTTCTATAAACTTGGCCCCATTCTGTGTCTGTCTATGTCTGGCACTATCAGGGACTGACATGAAGCAGTTCTGGCACTGTAGTGAGAGTCTGCGTTCTGGTGGCAATCTCTCACCTTTAATGGTTGGCACTGGGCGTAGTTTAATGGCTTTGTGTTGTCTGAGGGTGTTGATGTTCATGGTTACCTGGGTGTTCCTTTCTTTTATTTCTTTTTCCTGTCTTTGTCTGATAGAAAGGTCAGTTGTGGAGGAAAAGGGCAGTTGGGTTTTTTGTGAGATTGTGTGTGTGCTTGGCTGTTTCTGTTGCTGTTTCTGATCTCTTTTTTGCCAGGTGTGTGTGTGTGTGTGTGTGTGTGTGTGTGTGTGTGTGGAGGGGGTATGTGTATGTGTGTTTCTGTATCTCTGCCTATCTCTATCTGTCTGTCTGTCTGTCTCTCCCTTCACACACACACACACACACACACACACACACACACACACACACACACACACACACACACACACACACACACACACACACATCACACACACAACACACACACACACACACACACACACACACACACACACACACGGATACGGGATAGCCTAGTGGTTAGAACATTGCGCTCGCAATATTACAACCCGGGTTCGATTCCCGTTCTAGGGGATATCTTCCCCTGGAGTTAACATCAGTGCAGACTCCACTCTCCCCAAAAAGTCCTTCGGATGAGACTATAAACCGAGGCCCCGTGTGCGAACGCACGCAGAACATCGTACGCACACGTTAAAATCCTGTTCCGCTTTTTGTAAAAGTATGCCATTGTGTGCCGGTGGGAACAGATGACAGAATTTACAAAACCACATACACACGGGGACTAGATGTAAAAAGGCACATAAGTGCTTATTCCATTATCCTCGATATAAAAGAATAAAATTCAAAAATTCAAAATTCAAATTCTGTCTGTCTGTGTCTCTGTCTGTCTGTCTGTCTCTCCCTTCACACACACACACACACACACACACACACACACACACACACACACACACACACACACACACACACACACACACACACACACACACATACTTACACACTCAGAGAGATGGAGAGAGAGAGAGTTATCTGGAATACAATAGATATAGAAGAAGACTATATATATATAAAAACAAAGTTAAAGAAGAGAGAGAGAAGGAGGGGCATTACAGAAATGCCAGCCACAGCAGGAGGGAGATTTGAAACATTGAGAATGGAATCTGGGAAGATGTTGCCATTGGTTGCCATCTGGCAGGGTAAAGAAGGCACATGAAAAGCCACAACGACAACAAATCCCTCTCTCCCCCCCCCCCCCCCCCCCCCCCCCCCGCCCCTTTCTCTCTCTCTTTCTCTCTCTCTCTCTCTCTTTCTCTCTCTCTCTCTCTCTCTCTCTCTCTCCTCTCTCTTCTCTCTCTCTCTCTCTCTCTCTCTCTCCTCTCTCTCTCTCTCTTCCCTCTTGCTCTCTCTCTCTTTCTGAGTAAGTATGTAAGAGAAACAAATGGAGAAAACAAGAAATCATGAAAAGGGAAAATAATCAGAAAATCACAAGAGAATTCATCGATAAAATACAACCAAAAATATTTACATGAAAACCGGACAGAAGACTAGCCTGTAAGAAAACTAATAGGTAGATCACCTTTCAAACTCTTGAGGGAAAAAAAATTGGGCACCGGACAAAACAAACTATGCTCATACTCTAACCATAGACCCATTACTTCCTATCATAAAACATAGAAACTTTGAACCATGAAATCGGTTTTGCAGTGCGTTCAGAATTCTTAGCATATCTTTTCCCTTGCAGGCAGACGAGAGTATAAATGCCAGAGCCGTTTTCAATCACATTCCCACTGGGAGAGTTCCATTCCTAGCATGTATTTCTGTTCTTCCTGAAATTCCTCATATCTTCCTCTGTCTTATGTCTGTCTGTCTGTCTGTCCGTCTGTGTGTCTGTCTGTACTGCAAGTGCTGCTCAGTGTGTGGCAGCCGTGATTTTTAAAATTTTATTTATTTTATACCACTTTCAGTCACGGCAGATTTCTATGCGTGAAATTCGGGATAATCTCCATGGGGGAGATCGCGTCGCCACAAGAGCAACGCCACCCATCATTTTTTTCCCCCTTCCTCTTTGCAACTGTATTTGACTTTGCCAGGGACAACTCTCTTGTTGCCGTGGTTTCTTCAACGTGCGCTAAATAATTATGTGAAGCACGCAGGACCTCGGTTTATCGTCTCAACCGAAAGACTAGCACCCAGACCTCCTCTCATGGTCTAATGGGTTGGGGGGTGGGGGGGTAGTTTTGGGCCCAAACGGGGATCAAACCACCGCACACTTCCGACCCGGGCTTTTCGCTTTCTAGGCATTTGCGTTACCTCTAAGATGGCGAGCTAGGAGAAAGTCTGGTAGTTTGTAGGGTGATGTTGTGTGTGGGAGAGAGAAATCAGGGAAAGAAGACAGTGATTGTTGTTGTTGTTGTCTGCAAAAGTTGCAGGATAATGAGAAGTTAAGAGAGTAAGCGAATGCAGTGAGTGAAAGACTGAGGTGTACTGTTCAAGTGTGCAGGTGCATGTGCAGGTGTGTGAAGTGTGGGTAAGTTTGTGTGTGTGTGTGTGTGTGTGTGTATGTGCCGACACTCACATGCATGCTGACGCATTCGCACGCGCTCACACACACACAGACACACTGACTCACGCACACAAACTCTCTCTCTTATTCTCGTTCTCTCTGTCTCTCTGTCTCTGTCTCTCTCTCTATCTCTCTCTCTCTCTCTCTTTTGTTCTCTTTCTCTCTGTCTCTCTCTCTCCCTCTCTCTCTATCTCCCTCACACACACACACACACACACACACACACGCGCATGCATGCACACACACAGAGTTTCCATGATCCAGACAGTAACACACGCCAAGGCATCATTAATTTACTCATTTTTTCTCACCGACTTTCCTCTCTGCATCAATCAGTCTCTCCATCCATCCAGTTGCTACTAACTAACATGCCTCTTGTTTGTCATGGCTGTAAAAGACAGATAGTACTGCCTGTTTTGACATGCAAAATGCTTCTCTAGTTTCGCAGAACATCTGCAGCATCAATAAAATAGTCGAAATAATAGGCTGGACGTAACGCGATGAAGATGTACTAAGAAAAGTCAAGTTTAACCCATGAATGTATAAACTTGCGCGTGCTACTATACTACTCTTCTCTGTCCACAGAAAATGTGCAACATGAAGAAGATACTCAAAACGATGGGCTGTACGTAACGCCTGAAAGCTGATGCTAAGGTAAGTCATTTTAATCCATGGATTTATTACGAGTTTGTTTGTGGATGTGTCTCACTGTGTGAGTATTTTTGTGTGTATGTGTCTCATTAAGGTAACTTTTTGATTGCTGTTCAAATTACAGTGTTTGTTACTTGCTAAAATAATGAATTTTGTTTGGAGAAAAAATCATATCAATGACATAAAAAGAGCATAGTAACTTGAAAAACAAGAGAAGAAAAAAACCATAAGCGTGTACTCTTTCACAAATTCTCAACTTAAAACAAAAGATTTGTATTGATTGCCTTTTTATCTTAAAAAACCCAAACAATTTAACAACAAAAACGAGAGGTAAGCACATGAGATCTAACAATCATTGAATTAGCATGTATGGTCCTACAACATCAGCAAAAATCGGTTTATAAATGAAACGCAACCAGAGCAAAATCAAATCATGAAGGACAAAACTTAATTGTTAAAAAGACCAAAACGGAATGAAACAGAATAAGATGAAAGGAGCGCAGACAGGTGGCGGTGCATTAGGGAAATGCCAACAGCAACAGCAGCAGCAGGAAAGGCGATAATGGACAGGCTGCAATAAATGATGCTGGCATTGATCCATTCTCATCTCAAGGGTTAAAGGGGGGCAAGGGGGAAAAAAAGGATTTGATTCAAAGAAATAAGCAAATAAGCTTATACATCTCCGTCTTTCCTTATTTCAACATGTCCCTCTGTCTTTGTCTTTCTCTATCATTGTCTGTCTCTGTCCTCACCCTCTCTCTCTCTCTCTCTCTCTCTCTCTCTCTCTCTCTCTCTCTCTCTCTCTCTCTCTCTCTCTCTCTCTCTCTCTCTCTCCTCTCTCTCTCTCTCCATGACTTTGTCGATGTATCTGTCTAGTCTGTGTCTGTCTGTATTTGACTACATCTATCTATACGCCCGTCTGTCTGTTTCTATTTCTGCCTCTGTTTCTCTGTGTTTGTCTCTCTTTCTTTCTCTCTGTCTCTGTCTGTCTGTCTGTCTCTCATTTTTGTTATACTGTTTTCCTTTTCTCCTATGTACATTTTTGCATGTACATACAAAATACTCATGAACACATACACACGCTACACAACACACACACACTCACACTACACTACACTACAATACACTACACTACGCCACACTACGCTACACTGCACACACACACACACACACACACACACACACACACACACACACACA
This sequence comes from Rapana venosa, assembly GCA_028751875.1. Classification (NCBI taxonomy): domain Eukaryota; kingdom Metazoa; phylum Mollusca; class Gastropoda; order Neogastropoda; family Muricidae; genus Rapana; species Rapana venosa. Next base: position 12,647,058 of record CM054153.1, read on the forward strand.
CACACACACACACACACACAGGGGGGGGGGGGGGGGGGGGGCGCACACACACACTAAAACTTTTAAAAAAAAGAACAAACTTCCTTTCTTCACACACACACACACACACACACACACACACACACACACAAAACCAGACCCCTTCTCTATCAACTTGCAGACTTGACAAACCCACTTCAAAGTTACTTTTTTCTATTTGCACTGTGAAGACACACTGGCATTTCTGGGCCTGCTTCTGCCACTGGCTGATCTGGCTCTTGCGGAAATCTGTGCATAATGGTAAACAGCTTGTGCTTAATGGGTGTGGGGTAGGGTTAGGGGAGGGGGTCTTTTGGTCCTGAGAGTGTTGATGCTGCCAGTTCCAGAGTTCACCCCCTCCCTCCCTCCCTCCATCCCTGCCTGTCTTTCCTTGGGTTGTGTAGCGTCCTGTCAGGTCACCTGATTGTTTGTTTTATGGGGAAATAGTTTGAGCTTTTGTTGTTGTTGTTGTTAGGTCGGTGTGTAGTTGGAGCTGGTGTTTGTCTTGTTTGTCTAGTTTTGAGTGCTTGTTTCTCTTTCAGTTTTGTTTTGTATGTATGTATGTATGTGTGTGTGTGTGTGTGTGTGTGTGTGTGTGTGTATGTACGTATGTATGTAAGTGTGTGTGTATGTATGTATATGTGTGTATACTATGTATGTATTTATGTATGTATGTATGTATGTGTGTATGCATGTATGTATGTATGAATGTATGTATGTATGTATGTATGTATGTATGTATGTATGAATGTATGTATGTATGTATGTATGTATGTGTGTGTATGTATGCATGTATGTTTGTATGTATGTATGTATGTATGTATACTATGCATGTATGCATACTCGAGTGCTGTACTTGTGTACTTGTATCACTATGTGTGGAAGGGCAAAAAATTAGATGCTTGTGTTATTCTCTCTCTCTCTCTCTCTCTCTCTCTCTCTCTCTCTCTCTCTCTCTCTCTCCCTGCCCCATCTCTCTCTCTCTCTCTCTCTCTCTCTCTCTCTCTCTCTCTCTCTCTCTCTCTCTTTCTCTCTGTGCACTCTTGCATGTGCCTGTACATGTGTACACACACACATGTGTTTGTATCTGATATTTCTGTAATGACATTCTGAAGCAGGATATCACAAACTCCCAACATCCTAAATTCTGAGTTCTATGAATATATTCCTTCAGGCAGAGACGTGTAAAAAACAAAAGGTAAAAAAAAAGGTAAAGGAGTCCCTTAACCTATAATGTCATAGGGGAGCGAGGCGTCAGAGACCTCACTGCTCTAGGGCCAGCATATTGAGGGCGGCGCCCAATTCCTCTCTCTCGCTGCTTTACCTTCCCTGACTCTAAAGAGGGCAGGTACCCATTTACAGCTGAGTGAACTGGGGGAACTGTACTGAAGCCAAGGCGCGCAAACGGTCACCCATCCAACTGGTAACCACGCTTGACGCTGCTTAACTTGGCTGGGGGAAAGCGAGTGCTCCGACCACTGAGCTATCCCGTCCCCTATAAAACAAAAAGACTAGAATAAACAAACTTCTTTTCTTCCACAACCCCACGCCCCCCCCCCCCCACACACAACATACATATTAAGAAATATTTGTTCTTAGATAGATGGCTTCTTGAAAAAAGCAAATGCATTGCTCATTCAATGTACCATCTCGAAATATAAATTTGACTGGACTAGACTGGACTTGACTTCACACACACACACACACACACACACACACACACACACACACACACACACACACACACACACACACACACACACACAACACACACACACACACACACACATACACCAGACCCCTTCTCTATCAACTTGCAGACTTGACAAACCCACTTCAAAGTTACTTTTTTCTATTTGCACTGTGAAAACACACTGGCATTTCTGGGCCTGCTTCTGCCACTGGCTGATCTGGCTCTTGCGGCAATCTGTGCATAATGGTAAACAGCTTGTGCTTAATGGGTGTGGGGTAGGGTGGAGTGGGGTGGGGGTCTTTTGGTCCTGAGAGTGTTGATGCTGCCAGTTCCAGAGTTCACCCCCTCCCTCCCTCAGTGCCTGTCTTTTCTTGGGTTGTGTAGCGTCCTGTCAGGTCACCTGATTGTTTGTTTTATGGGGAAATAGTTTGATGTTTGTTGTTGTTGTTGTTAGGTCGGTGTGTAGTTGGAGCTGGTGTTTGTCTTGTTTGTCTAGTTTTGAGTGCTTGTGTCTCTTTCAGTTTTGTTTTGTATGTATGTATGTATGTATGTGTGTGTGTGTGTGTGTGTGTGTGTGTGTGTGTGTGTGTGGTGTGTGTGTGTGTGTGTGTGTGTGTGTATGTATGTATGTATACATGAATATATATTATATGTATGTATATATATATATATATATATATGTATGTATATATGTATGTATACATGTATGTATAATGTATGTATGTATGTATGTATATATGTATGTATGTATGTATATATACTCTGCATGTATACTTGAGTGCTTTACTCGTGTACTGGTATCACTGTGTGTGGAAGGGCAAAATATTAGATGCTTGTGTAATTTTTTCTCTTTCTCCCTGCCCCATCTCTCTCTCTTTACCTCTCTCTCTCTCTTTCTCTCCCCCTATCTCTCTCTCTCTCTCTGTACACTCTTGCATATGTCTGTGCATGTGTATGCACACACATGTGTTTGTATCTGATATTTCTGTAATGATATTCTCTGGCAGGATATCACAAACTCCCAACATCCTAAATTCTGAGTTCTATGTATACATTCCTTCAGGCAGAGCCGTGTAAAAAACAAAAAGACTAGAATAACCAAACTTCTTTTCTTCCACACCCCCACGCCCCCCCCCCCACACACACACACATATTAAGAAATATTTGTTCCTAGGTAGATGACTTGATGAAAAAAAAGCAAATGCAATGCTTATTCAATGTACCATCTGGAAATATAAATTTGACTGGACTAGACTGGACTTGACTTCACACACACACACACACACACACACACACACACACACACACACACACACACACACACACATACACACACACACACACACACACACACACACAAAACCAGACCCCTTCTCTATCAACTTGCAGACTTGACAAACCCACTTCAAAGTTACTTTTTTCTATTTGCATTGTGAAGACACTGGCATTTCTGGGCCTGCTTCTGCCACTGGCTGATCTGGCTCTTGCGGCAGTCTGTGCATAATGGTAAACAGCTTGTGCTTAATGGGTGTGGGGTAGAGTAGGGTGGGGGTCTTTTGGTCCTGAGAGTGTTGATGCTGCCAGTTCCAGAGTTCACCCTCTCCCTCCCTCAGTGCCTGTCTTTTCTTGGGTTGTGTAGCGTCCTGTCAGGTCACCTGATTGTTTGTTTTATGGGGAACTAGTTTGAGGGGTTTTTGTTGTTGTTGTTGTTAGGTCGGTGTGTAGTTGGAGCTGGTCTTTGTCTTCTTTTGTCTATTTTTTGAGTGCTTGTTTCTCTTTCAGTTTTGTTTTGTATGTATGTATGTATGTGTGTGTGTGTGTGTGTGTGTGTGTGTGTGTGTGTGTGTGTGTGTGTGTGTGTGTGTGTGTGTGTGTGTGTGTATGTATGTATGTATGTATGTATATATGTATGTGTATGTGTGTATACTATGTATGTATTTATGTATGTATGTATGTGTGTATGCATGTATGTATGTATGAATGTATGTATGTATGTATGTATGTATGTATGAATGTATGTATGTATGTATGTGTGTGTATGTATGTATGTATGAATGTATGTATGTATGTATGTATGTGTGTGTATGTATGCATGTATGTTTGTATGTATGTATGTATGTATACTATGCATGTATGCATACTCGAGTGCTGTACTTGTGTACTTGTATCACTATGTGTGGAAGGGCAAAAAATTAGATGCTTGTGTTATTCTCTCTCTCTCTCTCTCTCTCTCTCTCTCTCTCTCTCTCTCTCTCTCCCTGCCCCATCTTGCTCTCTTTATCTTTCTCTCTTTCTCTCCCTCTCTGTCTCTCTGTGCACTCTTGCATGTGCCTGTGTATGTGTACGCACACACATGTGTTTGTATCTGATATTTCTGTAATGATATTCTCTGGCAGGATATCACAAACTCCCAACATTCTAAATTCTGAGTTCTATGAATACATTCCTTTAGGCAAAGACGTGTAAAAAAAAAACCACACACTATAATGAACAAACTTCTTTTTCACACATACACACACTCACACACACACGCACACACATATATATATATATATATACATATATATATAATACATATATGTATATATATATATATGATATATAAAGAAATATTTGTTCTTAGATAGACGGCTTGATGAAAAAAAGCAAATGTATTGCTTAAGAATAATAATAATAATAATAATAATAATATATGGAATTTATATAATCTACTAATGTACCATCTGGAAATATAAATTTGACTTGACTTGACTTCACTTCACACACACACAAACACACACGCACACACACACACACACACACACACACACACACACACACACACACACACACACACACACACACACACACACAAAACCAGACCCCTTCTCTATCAACTTGCAGACTTGACAAACCCACTTCAAAGTTACTTTTTTCTATTTGCACTGTGAAGACACACTGGCATTTCTGGGCCTGCTTCTGCCGCTGGCTGATCTGGCTCTTGCGGCAATCCGTGCATAA
>CM054153.1:12659268-12661768 GCA_028751875.1 Rapana venosa
ATAATTCTGAAAATGACTTGATAAAGATATATGGTGATAATTCTGAATATGACTTGATAGAGATGAGCTGAGAATTGTGAATATGACTTGATAGAGATAATTTATGCTGAGAATTGTGAATATGACTTGATAGAGATATATGGTGAGAATTGTGAATAATTATGACTCGATAGAGATATAATTATGGTGAGAATTGTGAATATGACTTGGTAGAGATATGCTGATTTTTGTGGATATGAAATGACAGTGCAAATTGTTTCGGTGTTGTAGCGTTTTCCTATTCGTTTCTTTGCTAGAGCTCCGAGGTTCACCGATGATGAGATTTTGGCGTATCATGACCTTTTTTTGCCCACTATTAAGGTATCGGTACTCTGATTTCGGGGATTGTGTCTATGCACGACACCTGTGTGCATGCATTTTTGTAAAAAAAAGAAGTTATATCCATTGCATTGGGAACAAGATGGCCTACTGATCTGAAAGGCGGAACGGGTTTTAAACTTGTGCGTTCTTGTTCTGCGATCGTTCACACTCGGGATCTCAGCTTATAATGTCATAAGGACTTTCAGGGAAATGGAAAGAGAGATGAGGGGGGGGGGGGGGGGGGGGGGAGGGGGGGAAGAGACAGACAGACAGACAAACAGACACACAGACATAAAGATAGACACCGCCAAACAGAGACAGAGAGAGATGCAGACAGGGACAGAGTGAGAGAGAGAGAGAGGGGGGGGGGGGGGGAGAGAGAGAGAGAGAGAGAGAGAGAGAGAGAGAGAGACAGACAGACAGACAGAGAGAGAGGTAGGGAGAGACAGACAGTCAGACAGACAGACAGACAGACAGTCAGACAGACAGACAGAGAGAGACAGAGAGAGATACACACAGACAGGCAGAAACAGACAGACAGACAGAAAAAGGAAGAAGGTCTTTCACTCGTACCTGCCAGACCAGCATCAATGGCAGAATCTTCACTGATGCCATTATCAGCGCTTTAAATTCTCCCGACCCCCCACCCCCATCCCCAACCGATGCTGGCATTTCTCTAATGCACTTCTATCTGCTGATCCATTTTTTTGTGATACTTTTTCCCCTTCTACTTAAATTTACATTTCATTTTAACGTCTCTGAGGTCATTTGAGTACTTTGGGTGTTGTTTCGTCTGAATGTGGTTCCTTTTTTTCGAATTTGGTTAATGGATTTCTGTCAAATGAAGGATTGGGTTTGGGTTTTTTTTTCCTTTCTATTTTGTCATATTTTGTTCTATGTTATGCTTTTGGATTATGCTCGTTCTGGTTTGTTTGATGCAATAATTAGTGGTTTGATTTTCTTTTTTTCTTTTGTTGTTTGCATGGAGGCCGGAAATGGTTCATTCTTTATATTGTTCCTGTCCCTAAATGTAAGAGAGAGAGAGAGAGAGAGAGAGAGAGAGAGGAGAGAGAGAGAGAGAGAGAGAGAGAGAGAGAGAGAGAGATGGGGGTGGGGGTGGAGATAGCGATAACGATAACGAAATTTTATTTTCTGAGGGTAATAGAATAAGCACAGGACGGAGAGAGAGAGAGAGAGAGAGAGAGGAGAGAGAGAGAGAGAGATGAGAGAGAGAGAGAGAGAGAGAGATGGGGATGGGGGTGGACGATAGCGATAACGATAACGATAACGAAATTTTATTTTCTGAGGGTAATAAATAAGCACATGGACGGAGAGAGATGAGTAAGAGAGAGATGAGAGAGGAGTGAGGAAGAGAGATTGAGAGATGAGAGAGGAGGAATGAGGAGGGAGAGAGAAATGGTTTAATTGCACATCGGCTTAGGTCAATTAGAATAGAGAAAAACGGATGATTCTGATATACATCACTATGTTAGATTCCTTTTGGATTAAACAGTGGTAGGTGATGTGTGTTGTGTGTGTGTGTGTCTGAGAAGAGAGAGAGAAGAGAGAGAGAGGAGGGGGGATAGGGAAGAGAGGGAGGGGTGGGGGTGAGAGATAACGATAACGAAACTTATTTCTGAGGGTAACAGAATAAGCACAAAGCTTCTTTTTCTACATCCTGCCTCGTAGTGAGTCGTAAATAGAGAGAGAGAGACAGAAGAAGAGAGAGTAATGCTGGAGAGAGAGAGAGGAGAGAGAGAGAGAGGAGGAGAGAAAAGGAGGAGAGAGAGGAGAGAACTCTGAACTCTGAAATGGTTTTAATTGCACATCGGCCTTAGGCCACAATAGAATAGAGAAAAAAGGATATCTGATATAACATCACCTGTCTGTATACAGTCTCTATTTGGATTATTTTATTTATTTATTTATTTATCCTTTTATATCGAGGATAATGGAATAAGCACTTACGTGCTTTTTTACATCCAGTCCCCGTGTGTGTGCGGTTTTGTAAATTATGTAATCTGTTCCCACCGGCACACAATGGCCTACTCTTACGAAAAGCGGAACAGGATTTAACATGTGCGCAAGATGTTCTGCGTGCGTTCGCACACGGGGCCTTGAGAGAGAGAGAGGAGAGAGG
>CM054153.1:12666768-12671768 GCA_028751875.1 Rapana venosa
AGTCACCAAAAAAGCCACAATAAAGGGGGATGGCCAAAAAAGGGAAAATAGTGAGTCTGTAACTGATATATCCACATAAACAAGATCAGACCGCAAACTCACGGACAGGAAAGCAGACTATGCCGACAACAAGACACAAACAGCAAGTAGATCGACAGAAAGATTCACGGACACAAAAAAGACTAAAATTTTCAGGCAGAAAGAAATACAACAGCAAGGAGAGAGAGAGACGAGAGAGAGAAGAGAGAGAGAGAGAGAGAGAGAGAGAGAGAGAGGAGAGAGAGAATGAGAAGAAGAGAAAAAGCAGAGGAGATGAAGAAATGAGAGAGACAGAAAAAAGAAGAGAGGGAGAGGGAGAAATGAGAGACAAGAAAGAGAGAGGGAGAGAGAGAGAGAGAGAGAGAGAGAGAGAGAGAGAGAGGAGGGAGGGGGAGATACAGACAGAATGACAGACAGACAGACTCACAGACAGACAAACAGAGAAACAAAGACACAGAGAAGCAAGCAGAAAGGCAAGAGAAAGAAAAGCATAAACAGCAAGTAGAGAGAGAAAGAGAACTCGAACTCGAACTCGAAAGGTTTATTGAGAGTAAATTTATAAGCACAGAGCTTCTTTACACCATGCTCTCACAGACACAGACAGACAGGCAGATAGATAGACAGACATGCACGCAAGCAGACAGATAGACAGAACTCGGATAGGTAAGGAGAAAAGTAGATTTTAAAAAAACACACCACAACTTTTATCTTTTATGTGCTCGTCTGTCATTTCACCTAGTTGACATTTGTATTTTTAACAGGACAGCCAGAGTGTTTTAATCTACCCCCATGTTTCTAAATGCCTGCCGTGAAAGTTATTGCCTCCCCCTACAGGAACCGGAAGTAGGCGGCGTGTCTGAGATAAGGCTCATTAAGGATAAAGGATTTCACCAGGGGATTCTTTCCGGATTAGTAAGTGTGAGTTGCCACACACATATAAACAGGGCTGCGCGCGCGCTCACTCACACGAACACACGCATACACATAGAGCGCAGGCGCGCAAGCACTCACACAGACACACACATACACATACAGCGCTCACGCGCGCAAGCACACACACACATACACATATTGCGGGCGTCAAGCATGCGAACGCACTCACACACATACACACACAAGCATACACATACAGCCTGAGCACGCACAAACACATATAAACACACACACACCACACTCACACACGCACTCACTCACACCAACCCATACCTACCCACCCACAAGTGCGTGCGCACACACGCATACAGACACACACACACTGCACCCCCCACACACACACCGCACCCCCCCCCCCCACACACACACCTACACACACCCTCCCCCCCCCCCCCACACACACACATCCACACACATACACGCACACACCTACACCCACCCACCCATACACACACCTACACCCACCCACCCACACACAACACACGCACACACGCACACACACACACACACCACACCACACACACACACCGCAATATACAAATGTCATCCACACACACACACACACACGCAATATACAAATGTCATCCACACACACACACACACACATACACACACACGCACGCGCACACACACACACACACGCACGCACTACCGCACACACACACACACACACACACACACACACACACACACACACACACACACACACAGAGGCCCTATCAGAGGGCCTACATGCCAAGTCATAGATCGCGGGAGGCAGAGACATGATGAATGATATCCGGTTTGTATTTTCTCTGGGTCACTGGTGTCAGCTGATCTCAGCTGATGGCTGCTTATCCCGATCTCTGTCTGTTTGTCTGTGTGTCTGTCTGTGTCTCTCTCTGTCTGTCCCTCTCTCTCTCTCTTTCTTGCTCTCTCACTCTCTCTCTCTGTCTCTTTAATTCTCTCTGTATTTCTCTGTCTACCTTGTCTATGTGTCTGTCTGTCGGTCAGTCTGTATATCTGTCTCTCTCTTTCTCTTTTCCTCTCTTTCTTGGCCTACCTTGTCTATGTGTTTATCTGTCTGTGTGTTGGTCTCTATGTCTGTCTCTCACTTTCCCTCTCCCTCTCTTACGCTTTCTCTTTCTTTCTCTCTGTCTCAGCCTGTCTGTCTGCCTGTCTCTCTGTCTGTCTGTCTCTGTCTCTCTTTCTGTCTGTCTCCCGCTGTCTCTCTATGTCTCTCTCTCTCTATCTATCTCTCTCTCTCTCTCTCTCTTCTTTCTGTCTGTTCTCTCTCTCTGTCTCTGTCTCTCTCTGTACGGGTGTGGGGTGTGAATAGATGACAGAGAAGGAGAGACAAGCAGACAGAGAAATAGAGTTAGATAGGCAGGGCGGGGAGGGATTTGATTTTTGATAACATGAGTAGATAGTTACTCATCTGTGTACTCTATCATGTGTGGACATGTATGAAGCATTTACACACACACACAACACACACACACACACACACACACACACACACACACACACACATTCCTCTAATATCATTTTGAGTAACAGACGTAAAATCGAAGCACAACAACAACAACACACACACACTCACTCACACACACACTCCACACACACATTCCCCTATCATTTTGAGTAAACAGACAAAATCGAAGCAACAACAACAACACACACACACTCTCACTCCACACACAACACACAACACACACACCACACACACACACACACACACACCACACACACACACACACACACACACACACACATACACACACAACACAACACAACACACACAACACAACGCACACACATACACACACACACACACACACACACACACACACACACACACACACACACACACACACACACGCTGCCTTTCCACATTCTACTTCCACATAGGGACACATGATCCACTGAGTCAATCAGCTGCCCACAGACGTAATAGGTTAACTCCCTTCCATTTCCCAGTCAAAGATCAGTAGAGTTAGAAGACGATAGTTAATGTTTCGATTCTATCTTTCTGAGATCCGTTACTTTAAGTGGTGTACGTGTGCAACAGATAGCGATATACCGATGACTTCAGGACAAATCGTGCCAGAGATAGACATTTGTTTGGTCCAATAGAGAGAGACGTTTGTTTATTGTCTTGAAGTTTTCTTGTATTAACGTAGTACTAAGCGCGTAAATGGCTTTTGGTGAAATGATTGACATGGAACTTTTGTGTGTGTGTAAAATGTGCTTAGGTGTATGTTTTTTCCCTTTAATTTAAAGCTTTGGCTTGTTATTATTTTTTTAAGCCCCCCCCCCCCCAAAAAAAAAAAATTCTTTGTTTAATAAGTTATGGCATGACTGTGTTTGGAATATGGAAAACTTGTTTCTTTATTAATTTTTGTTCATATATGTTTATTACAACCAATAAATGATACATGTCTTAGCTACACACACACACACACCACTCACACACACAACACACACACACACACACACACAACACACACACACACACACACACACAACACAACACACACACACACACACACACACACACACACCACAACACAACACCACACACAACACACACACACACACACATCACAATACCAGCACAATACCAGCACCGCGTAAAGTTTATTAAAAAAAATACTCCACACCAGAAACTGTTACAAAAGTTGATATCTGCAAGTTTGTAAATTTAAAGTTACATTACAATCCAGACTCAAAATGAATATTAGAACTTCCCTCATGGAGAGACCAGGGGGCCTGTCAGAATAAACAGCATCCCCCACATTCTGGAAATTCTGTGCTAGAAATGTCCTCTTTTCTGTCACTCTCTTTGTTTCTGCCTTGTATGTTCTTTTCTTCCTGTCACCACCTCCTTATATATTTTTGTATACCTTCTTGGTGCATTCTCCTGCCTTTCCCCCCCCCCCCCCAGAAAGACTTCAAACATAACAATTCTCTCTTATGCCGAAGTCGGAAGCTCTTGGCCTGATATGGCAGCATGACGCAGTTTTGCTCATATAACATTTTATTTTATCTTATTTTATGTATTCTTTTATATCGAGGACTATGGAATAAGCACTCATGTGCATTTTTACATCCAGTCCCCGTGTGTATACGGTTTTTGTAAATGTTGTCATCTGTTTCCACCGGCACACAATGGCCTACTCTTCCGAAAAGCGGAACAGGATTTCACGTGTGCGCAAGATGTTCTGCATGCGTTCGAACACGGGGCCTCGGTTTATAGTCTCAACCGAGCGTTTGATGAAGAAGAAGAAGAAGAAGATGAAAAATAAACAGAGCGCCTATTATCAATGGGATGGCGGGAATCTTAAATGAAGCCACCGACGAGAGAAGGTGCAGACCTCTAACCATCCTCAGTATCTCAGCTCTGGAGGAGGTGGGAGGTACAGGAATGATGGATGATATCCTGTCTTCTGCGACACTGGGTCACCACTATGGCACAGGTCTGCCTCTCATGTGTGTGTGTGTGTGTGTGTGGTGTGTGTGTGTGTGTGTGTGTGTGTGTGTGTGTGTGTGTGTTGTTCTTCAATTTAACGTCTATTCACATTAAGTGATATTAGACACAAAAAGGCAAACAATTCAGAAAAAAGGGTTAAGAAACTGTCTAACTACTGTAACTATAATACAATAAAAGAAATGAGTTTACCTTATGAATAAATAGCTAATTAAACTACAACAGATCAAAAGATACATTTCAAGTATTCCATGCTAAAAGAACAATGGGAAAAAAAGGTAACAATTTCGAAAACTATACCATGGTGGGTAGAATGCCTATACTTTAAATCAATAAATGACATACTTACTTGTGCTATAGCAAATTACTAACACAACTCTCTTTCAACAGCAAAGCAATTTCACAGAGCAATGTAGAGTTATTCAAAACCTTTTGCAAAGATCTCTCACGAATGGTGGGCAGCTGCTTTTTTAACATTTGGCATTCGAAAAGAATATGAATGTTTGAGATTGCCCCACCACACACACACAATGCACATTTCTAGAAAATTTTGTATGGA
>CM054153.1:12676768-12714268 GCA_028751875.1 Rapana venosa
GGTGTGTGTGTGTGAGTGTGCGTGTGTGAGTGTGTGAGTGTGTGTGCGTGTGTGTGGTGTGTGTGTGTGTGCTGTGTGTGTGTGTGTGTGAGTGAGTGTGGTGTGTGTGTGTGTGTGTGTGTGTGTGTGTTGTGTGTGTGTGTGTGTGTGTGTGAGCACAGCAGCTTGGGAAACTAACATGTGGAGGCGATGGATTGCTTTGCTTTTTCGTTTTGTTAGGGTTCTGTCGATTCATTCTTTGTCTGTGTTTGTGTTTCTGTCTGTTTTGCTTGTTTTTTGTTTGTTTTGTGTGGTGTTGTGTATTGTTTGTGTCTGTCTGTCTCTCTGTCTGTCTCTCTGTGTCTGTGTCTGTTTCTGTGTGTCTGTCTTCTTTCTGTCTGTTCTGTCTGTCCTGTCTGTCTGTCTCTCTCTCTCTCTCTCTCTGTCTCTCTCTCTCTCTTGGCATATTTTGTCTATCTGCCTGTCTTTCTGTCAGCTATCTCTTGCTCATTTTTTAACTTTCTACTTCTTCTTTTATTGTTGTGTGTACAAAGATGAGAGAGAACAGAGATAGGTTAAAAGAAACAGAGAGAGGGGGGGGGGGGGGAGAAGAAAGAGAGGGGGGAGGGGGGAAAAACCCAGCAAACAACGATGGGAGAGACAAAGACAGAGAGAGGTTGAAGAAACAGAGACACAGAGAGAGGGAGAGAGAGAGAGAGAGAGAGGGGGGGGGGGTAAAAAAAAACAACCCAACCCAGCAAACAAACATAGAAAGCATCACACAGCTTAAGAAAGGAGCACAGATCAAAAGGAATCAGAATCACATTGTTTTTTTTTAGTCTTCGGCTAGAGACACAAGGTTTTCCAATGCATTGTAATACTTTTGCGTATGCAACGGCTTTTGCCAACCATTAAGGTAGCCACATTCCGATTTCAGGAATAATTTCTATAAACATCAGTGTGCATACAGTTGTTTAAAAAAAATTGTCATGCATTCTTACTGGCACGCAATGGCCTACTCTTCAGAAAGGCAGAACGGGTTGTAAAGTGTGCGCGAGATGTTGTGTGTGCGTTCGCACACGTACACGGGACCTCGGTTTATAGTCTTATCCAAAAAACCCAAACTTTCTCGAAGAGTAGAGTCGGTACTAATGCATGGGTGTCCTGGTGGCATTGATGGCTTGAACCCTGGGCCGTAAGATCGCGAACTTAGCGATCTAACCACTAGGCTATCCCTCTACCACCACCCCTAAGAATTACACATTTTAAGAAAGGCGTGTAAGGATCAAAAGGAATCAGAGATATTTGTTCCAACATTTCAGTATTTTATGTTTGTGTTACTTTAACAAAAAAGAAAAAGATCAGAAGGAATTGGAGATCTATTTTCAGTATATCTGGGTTGTTGTTTTTTAAAAATGTTTATGTCTCCATACCATTTTCTTATAGGAAAAACGCGAAAACCAATATCCATCTTCGGGTCCCCATCAAATAAAAAAAAAGGCATTGGTCACTAATCCTATTGTTGACAAAATTGACGACTGTCCATCACCCAGCAGTCGTTCTCACTGTCACAATATTCAGGGTCGACACTTAACTGCCACTCTCCTCTACTGAATAGCGGAGCAAAAAAAAGCGGAGCCTTGAATGACAGAGAGAACGTAGTCTATCCACTAGTATTATTTTCTACTTTTCCTCCCCGCTTCGGACGGTGGTACTACGGTATTGTCACGCGTACAGAAAAAGTGTCTGTTCAGTTTGTGGATTTCTGGGGCTTTTGGGGGGCTATTTTCACCACTACCCAGGTGTTTTCTATTGAAGGGCGTAGATATAAAGTAGTAGCCTCCCACTGCCTCTGCGGGTATCTCGTTTTTACTCTATGAATTTCTCGTTTGTTGGTTGTTGGTAGTGTTTCGGCTTGGTGAAAAGGAGAGGTGTGTGTGGAGAAGGGGGAGGTATGTGTGTGTGTGTGTGTGGTGGGGAGGGGGGGGGGCAGGGAGGGGGTGAAGGGTGTGTGTGTATTTGAGGACTTGCATATTTTGCCCCAAAAATCAGTTTTTATCAATTTGGTTCAAGAAAAATACAAACATAAATTTGAACATTCCCAAGAATGCTTCATTGAGGAATAGTTGTAAAGACTAGTCTGGTCAAAGTTGAGCTTACTGTTCTATGAAAGAGGGATGAACTTTTAACTTGTGTACATTACACCCCCAAGTCACAATGCGGCTACTTTAATAGTGGGCAAACACGTTCTCATACGCAGAGAATCTCACAGTTAATGAACCTTCGAAGCTGGACCCGAGAAACGAAAAAAAAGCGATGTCAGCATTCGACACATTGTAGGAAGACAAACATACCCAGCATGCGTCCTATACCTGGCGAGATATGGACTCTGCCAGGTTCAACACAGTATAGTGCCTAACGACCCTTAGAAGGGAAGTTGGAAGTTATTAAGGGAGAAAAGAGAGAAAGGACAGTGAACTGAGTTCGAGAGGTGGACAGTGACTCCATACACCAAAAGCTTCAACTGCTTTTCAACGTCCTTCTTGATCCCCTTGTGGGTGAAACAGAAAGCACCCCGACTCACCACCGCCTTGAATGCTCTGTCTACCCGACCGACCACCCGTGTGTGGCCTGAATGGGCCTGCCACTCTCCTGTCCACCCCCCTTTGACTGTATGACCCCTCCGCTATTCAAGGGGTAGTGTCCACTGTCTTCCTGTCTTGTGGTGGACTGGGGGTGGGCTCTTGCTGCGTCCCTGAGATCTTTCAGTTCAAATGAAGCGTTGCTCTAAATGGGGTGGTTTTGAGGGAGACTAGGAGAGGGGGGGGGGGGGGGGTGGAATCTATTTGCTTTGTGTGTGTGGGGGGGGGGTAGTAGTAGTAGTAGTAGCAGCAACAGCAGCAGCAGCAACAGTAGTAGTAGTAGTAGTAGTAGTAGTAGTAGCATAATATTAGTAGAAGGAGTAGTAGTAGTAGGAGCAGCAGCAGCAGCGACAGTAGTAGTAGGAGTGAAATAATAGTAGTAGTAGTAGTAGTAGTAGTAGTAGAAGTAGCAGTAGTATATAATAGTAGTAGTAGTAGAAGAAGTAGCAGTATAATAATAATAATATAATAACGATAGCAAGAGAAAGAAGAAGAACAAGAACCGTAGATGGAGGCAGAGAAGCAACAAAATGACAGAGAAACGAAACAGAAGGAGAGGTTACAGAGAAAAAAACAACAAATCCACCTAATTCATAATCCCCACTTGGCAACAAATACCAGCTAATCCGCGTAAAAAGAAGAAAGTTTTCTAGTTTGCCTGTGTGAAGATCCCATGTGTATCCTGTGCTGTGTCAGAAACTGTCCGCCATCCTGACACCTTGTCATCAGCCAATGAGGCGTGGCCATGTGACCAAAGAGGATGTCCATTTCTTCATGAGATTATGATAATGGAAATTGCAGGTTATGCAACGCTGAGGAATTCTGCAAAGAGGACAATGTTTTGTTTTGTTTTGAATTCATTAATGTATTATTCTAAAGATAATTTTGAGACATATGTAATGAAACATGGGTCAGAGTTGAGTGATTATTCATCTTGTTCTTTTTTTATTTTCATAATCTGTTTCTTTCTTTCATTTCTTGTCCTTCTTTCCTTGTATCTTTCTCTCCTATTCTTTTATTCTTTCTTTTCTGTCATTCTCTCGTTCTTTTGTTTTCTTTTTTAAATCCCTTTTCTTTCCTTCTTTCTTTCTGTCAATTTTTATTTCTTTCTCTTTTTTCTCTTTCCTTTCTTCATTTTATTGATTGAAAACATGTTGGGTGAAAGCCAGCTTGTGTAAAACAAGCAAAAAAGCCCAATATGCAGTTGATGCATATTTTTAGACGAACAGATCAAAGTATAAAGAGGAAAATGATAGATGAAGCTCTAAAATGTCCGAGTACAAATAACATGAAAATAATGAAAACATTGGAAATTAAGTTTTAAAAAAAAGTCAATTGTGAATACATTTCTTTTCTCTCCTCTTTTTGATATCAGAAATCAAGCAACGTAAAGAACTGCCATTTGTATTATGAGAAAATCAGACATTGACAAATGACAATGACTTGGATTTTCTTCTTAAAATCCTGAGGAGATATTGGAGCTCAACACAGAAAACTCATCCCTTCTCTGGGCTTCAGAATGCATGTGGGCACCTTTGTCAATCATTCCACTAATCACATCTGGACTGCTTGTCTACAAAAAATGGATTTTTAAAAAACAGTGTGTGTAAAATGCTTTGTACGAATTTGTACATGGAGACTAGCCTTACTGCCTCTCTTAAAGAACTTGCAGGGGAAAAAACCCACTTTGGATAGATTTGCACATGGAACCTAGGTTTATTTCTTCTCTCAAGGACTTGCCTTCAGACACCTTAGAGGCTCATAAGATCATACAGTTCAGCGTTTAAACCACAAAGCTATGGACCCCCTTTTAGGTTAACCTACCTGACAGGACAGTGAACTGAGTTAGAGAGACAGCCCCTGAAAGACTGTTTCAGTTGCTTTTCTACTTCCCTCCTCGATCCCCTGTGGGGAGGCAGAAAGCCCCCAACTCACCTGTTGAATGCTCCTTACACCCGACCACCCGTGTGCGGTTTTGACTGAAGCTGTCACCTCCCTGTCCACCCCTTTGACTCCCTGACCCCACCACTTAGAGGCAGTGTCCATGGTGGTCCTGTCTGGTGGTGTCCCTGTGCTGAGCTCCTGAACTAAGAGAGGGATTCCATGAGCTTTCCTTTGAAATGAAGCGTCCCACCAAAAAGCCTCAAGTTCAGGATTATTCAGAAAACATGCTTGCTCTGTGTGTGTGTGTGTGTGTGTGTGTGTGTGTGTGTGTGTGTGTGTGTGTGTGTGTGTGTTAGAGAATTTTGAAAATTTTCTTTGCATCTTTGTGGAGTTCTGTTTTGTGGACTTTTTTGGGTGGGGTGTGTGTCTGAAAGAGTACATGGTATTCCATAAAAGTACACAACTTATTGTCAACATTTTCCAGTTTATAAAAAAACTTCTGAAAAAAGACTATGCTGAATTGTTAGAGACTTATTTCAAAAATTGCTATCAGAAATGTTCAAACATAGCTGATCTTACTAGAAGTTACAGAGAGCAATAAACCCGTGATACCGTTACTAAGACACAAATGAGGGGATGAGGAAAGAAATATAATGCTGTGTGTGCGGTGGAGAAGCCAGTTCAGCTGCTCTGTGGTTTCCTGACTCAGACACAGGTTCTGATGGTTTGGTTTTGGTTTCTTTCTTTGCTGGTAAATGGCCAGAGTTATCAAAATATATATTATTGTGCAAAGTATGATTGGGGGAAAAAACTACGAAGACAGATGTCAGATATTGTTATGAAATGTTAAAAACTGCTTGATGTTATCAAAAATGACATAGAGCAATAAATAGACAACATGGTTACCTGGACATTTTTGTTCAACAACACTGGAGCGCACAACATCATTTTAACAGATGTAGTGGCAAAATTTACAGAAGGACCACAAGCATACAGTATAATTATATTAAACACACACCACACATACACGCACGCACGCACACACGCACACAACACACACACACACACACACAACACAACAAACACACGCGCGCGCGCGCGCGCGCACAGAGAAGAGAGAGGGCATCAAGAGAGAACAGGAAGGCACATCCCTCCTATCGTTCATGAGCAGGCACCTACTGGACACTGTTCTAAACGTCAAGTTCATAGAGTTGAACAAATAAAGCAGTGGACAAAGGTCTGGATACCGATTGTCCTCAAAGAAACCTTGGGTGGCATGGGGTACAGAGAAGATCTTCCCCCCCAAAAAAAATGAAGCCCCAGAAGCTTTGTGTGTCTGACAAAAGCATCCCAGGGAGAAAGGAGAAGAAGCGATGATGAGTTTGTTCATTCATGGATTCACTTCTGTAGTCAACTTAGTCAGTGAAGGAGCTACTGTAGTGTGGGGAAGAAGAAGAGTGCTTGTGACTGTCACATGTGAATTGGTATAGTAGAGAGTGGCTGTTGTGTGATAGGCAGTTGAATCTCTCTGACCTTAGGACTGTTGCTGCTAAGTTGACAGTTCTTTTTGTGGTTTGGAGTCGTTGAAGATGACAAGCTATTAGTGTAAATGTCTGTGTGTGTGTGTGTGGAGGGGGGGGGGGGGTATGGCATGTGAATGTGTGTGTGTGGGGGGGGGGGGGGGGGACGTTGTATAGGTGTGTCTGTGTAACTGTGTGTGATTTGGATTTAAACAGAATTGGGGGGGGGGGGGGTAAATGGTGAGGAAAGGAGAGAGAGAAATAGACTAAGAGAGAGAGAGACAGAGAAAGAAAGAAAGAAAGAAAGAAAAAAAAAGAGAGAGAGTTACAAAATTATTTGACATAGAGATCGAGAGAGAGAAAAAGAGCAAGATAGAGAGACAAAGACAGAGAGAAAGAGAAACAGAGACAGACAGACAGACAGACAGAGGCAGAGGGACAGTGACAGAGACAGAGGAAGAGCATTAACAAAAGAGCTCATTCATATTCTTCACCTTGGGGGAATACCATGCACAGTATTCTGGTAACAAGCTAATTTTCTACACCACTTGTGTGAAGATCCCATGTGTATCCCGTGCTGTGTCAGAAACTGTCCGTCATCCTGACACCTTGTCCTCAGCCAATGAGACGTGGTCACGTGGCCAAAGAGGATGTCAATTTCTCAGTCAGATTTGCTAATGAGAAACATTGGTTAATTTATGATGGAGTCGATTTTGAAAGTTGTTGAAAAATGTTCTTTTGAATCGATTTGTTTATTTTCTATGTAATAAAATTTTAGACATCTAAAACGTGTGTCAGAACTGATTGATAGCTTTGTTTCTATGATAATTCTGTTTTTTATCTGGTTTTTAAATTTTTTTGCTTAATTGGATTGTTTGTATCTTTATTTTGTTTATTAGTTTTGTCTCTTTCTTTCTTTTCTTTCTTTCTTTCTTTACTTCCTTCTTTCCTTCCATCTTTCTATCCCTCTATTAGCTTTTTTTCTGCCTCTCCCTCTCACCTTTTCTGATAATTCCTCTCCATCTTTCTGTTTGTCTTTTTTCTTTTGATTTTTTTGAATTATATATCTTTATTCCATTTTATTTTTCTGTTTATGTATCCTGGCAACCATCCTTTTTATTTATTCGAATCTCTTATTTCATTAATTGAAAACATGCTAGAAAAGGACAGGTCTAGTAAAACAAAAAAAGTTTTCAATTAGCCGCCAGTGCATGTTTTTCAGGCACTGAGATCATAAGGTATAGAAAGGAATGATGAATGGAAATGATCCCGACAATCTTATCACAAACGAAATTAACTGATAATAAAAAAACAATAAAACTGAATTACGAAAAGGGAGCGATGAATAGAGAAAATCCTGACATATTTTAGCACAAACTAAATTAATCATAGATAAAAAGAGGAAGAGTTGTTAAAAACGGTAAAACTCATATCAATGCAGTTTGTATTTTTTTTCAAAATTAGCGAATCAATCACTTTAAAGAACTTGATTTTGCTAGGTGATTTGTATACGACAGAGCCAGCGGATTGATAAAAAATAACAACACAGTTGGGCAGATTCTCATTTTTCAGGGTTGAGATGCTCACACACGTGTTCTGTGTGTTTTTCTTGAGGGTTTGACTGACATGACAGAGGGCATGGACAATCAGCAAGCCCTCCTCTTCCTGACACTGATTACAGTCATCGTCACTGTCATCACTGTCACTATGCCATCAGGTACTCTTACTTCTGGCGGAATAGCCAAGTGGTTAGATCCCCCCAACACATAATACTTGACTGTAGAAAGGGGCACAGGTTTAAGTCTCCACCTCTCCAAAGTCGGAATATGGCTACCTTGATAATGGGCAAAAATGGTAGCATTGGTGAAATCACTTCATTGATGAACCATGGAGCTCTGAGAGATAAAACAGAACTCTACAGAAACGTTTGTATAAGGGGATCATTTGTGTTCCCTGAGGTCACCATTGGTACTGACTCCATCCCCCCCTGAAAAATCCTTCATATGCAGCTATAAACTGATATACTGCACACGAACGTACACTCAATCTCTTGCTCACAAATTTAAAACCCTTCTGTTCCTTGTAGAACAGTAGGCCGGGGGCATGGAAGACACAAACGATAATACTGAACATGGGCGACTTGAAGAGGGACGGGCACTGTAAGGCTCATCTTACTCAAGAGACAATACCTGGAGAGAGAAAAAAAATCAGTGCGGTGCACCAGCAACTCCTTAAAGAGTTTAGGAGGAAGTTAAAAAAATGGTCATCTGGTTTCTACCTGAAGCAGTCAGGGGTACGGGATAGCCCGGTGGTTAGAGTGATGTGTTCGTGATCTGCTGACCCGGGTTCGATTCTCGTTCAAGAGGATATTTTTCCTCTGGAGTTAACATCGGTGCCGACTCCCCTCTCCCCAAATGTCCTTCGGATGAGACTACCCGTGTGCGAACGCACGCAGAACATCTTGCTCACATGTTAAAACCCGTTCCGCTTTTCGGAAGAGTAGGCCATTGTGTGCCGGTGGGAACGGATGACAAAATTGACAAACTGCAAACACACGGGGACGGGATGGAAAAAAAAGCATATGAAAGCTTATTCCATTAACCTCGAAATAAAATAACAAAATCTTTTTTTTTAAAATTAAAAGAGTAGCAACAAAACCGAAACAGGCAATGGATATGAAATGCTTCCACAAACTCTATACTCGTAGAGAGATCACAACACCAACGAGGAAGGGAAAACCAGAATTGAAAATTTCCATCAGGCACAGTGGAGACCTCCTGACCTCAGTAGGAAGTACGGGCACGTCACATGAACATCTGGACTGGCCACGACTGTCCTTCAGGGAACAGCACAAGGAGGGAGATGAAGAAGAGGCAGACAGAGAAAATAACAATGGAAAGAAAACATCAGAGTTTGGACTGGCCTTGAGTCGAACGACCTATTGTACGGAAAACTTGAGACACGCGAGTAGTTATGGAGGAATCTGGTTGCAGAATCTTCAGTGATGACCCAACGATCAGCCAGACTACAGGTGATGAGGGTCAGAATAGGAACAGTTTAACATAATCGCTAACTTAAGCACAACCCACGACAAAGAATTCCGTTCAGAAAATCTTAGTAACATCATTAATTTTACTCCGGGGGGACGGTTTGGATGGGTGTTGAGAATCAAGCCTGTCACCGGCAGTGCGCATAACAGGAAAACAACTGACCAAACCGACAGACCAAAAAAGAAACAAAGCAACAAGAGAAGAAAAAGAGAGAAAGATGGTTGTTTGGGACAAGACGTGTGTGTAGCAGGAAACACGGAGGCCCTATCTGACTGGGGACAAAGTCTGGATCACTGGTCTGGAAGCAGAATCGATGGTGGAGGAAATCCTGGATTAACTCTTCGCGTTGAAGCTGTATAGTTCTTGTTTTTGTTGGGGGGGGGTTGCTTGCTTGTTTGTTGGCTTGTTTGCTTGTGTATTTGTGTGATTGTTTCTCTGTCTCTGTCTGTCTCTGTCTCTGTCTGTCTGTCTCTATTTGTTTCTCTCTCTCTCTCTCTCTCTCTCTCTCTCTCTCTCTCTCCCCCTCCCCTCCCCCCTCTCTCTCTCTCTCTCTCTCTTTCTCTCTCTCTCTCTCTCTCCTTCTCTCTCTCTCTCTCTCTCTCTCTCTCTCTCTCTCTTGTTTTATTTCTCTCTCTCGTTCTCTCTCTCTCTCTCGTTCTCTCTCTCTCTATCTTGTTTTATTTCTCTCTCTCGTTCTCTCTCTCTCTCGTTCTCTCTCTCTCTCTCTCTCTCTCTCTCTCTCTCTCTCTCTCTCTCTCTCTCTCTCTCTCTCTCTCTCTCTCTCTCTCTCTCTCTCTCTCTCTCTCTGGGTGGTTGTTTCTTTTTCTTTCTTGTTTTTCTTTCTTTTTTTTTTCTTTTCTTTCATTCTTTCTTTCTTCCCTTCTTTTCTTCTTTATAATGGCTATTTTTAGATGTGTTTTGATTTCTTTGAAATGGTCTGTCTGCCTCTCAGTCAGTCTGTCTATCCATCTGTCAGGGCTGTCTATGTGTCTTGTCTGCCTGTCCGTGTAGATATCAATTTTTTCCCAGTATGTCTATCTTTCTGTGATTCTTTCCTTCTTTTGTTTCGTTTTATTCGTTCTTCTCGCTGCTACTTTTTATGTTTCTTTTTGTCCCTTTTCCAGTCTGTTTCATTTGTCACACTTGTCATGCAGACATGCCTATGTCTCATCCCGTAAACAAACACAGACGCATTCATGCACGCAAGCACGCACATGGATTCTCTCTGTCTCTCTGTCTCTTTGTATGTCTGTCTGTCTGTCTGTCTGTCTCAACACGTAGACATACATGCACACATACAAACACAAACACACACTCACACAAACACACACTCACACACACTCACACACACGCACACACACACACGCACGCACGCACGCACGCACGCACGCGCGCGCGCGCGCGTGTAGGGGGTATGTTTATGGATGAAGAGAAAAGGCAACAACATTCATAGGTTATGTACTTACTGTCGAAGTATCTGTTAACTTGTAAGATTTGTAAATTTGTTCTTAAAGCTGTGAGTGTTGTTAATACTACTGCTGTCGTTGCTGCTGCTGCTGCTACTGCTGCTACTGCTACTGCTGCTGGTACTACTGCTGCTACTGCTGCTGCTACTACTGCTGCTGCTGCTGCCGCTGGCCTATACTTTTATGAATGAATGCTGGATCTTTAAAGTGTAAGCGATACAGCATACGTACGTGTGTTCGCATACACAAAACGTCAGTTTGTCATTTCATCCAAAAGACTTGCGACGTGAATAGAATCTAAGCCAGTGCTAACTCTAGTGTAAAAAAAAACAACAAAAATATCTCCCTCAATGGATTCGAATCCAACACCCTTAGATAACATCAGATAACGTAGCAGCAGTACGTTCTAACCACTCAGCTGTTCCGCCCTGTTGATCTGGGAACTGGAAAATCATCGAGTGCAATCGCCCTAAAAGTGCCTGTGATTTTTTGAATAGCTAATACCCGATACGGTTTGAGGGGTTTGTATATAACGTATGGAGCCAGAAGGAGAGAAGTCTGCGGTGACAAGGGCGAAAGATTGTGATCTACTTTTGGGGAGGTTGTGCTGTGTGTTCAAACAGGCCTCTTAGGCGTGTTTGTTAATGCAGAGTAGATAGAAAGAAAGAAGTTCGGCGTTGTTGGGGTATCTAGCATGTCTGCTGGTTCAATGAAGTGAAAAGACACGAGAGAGAGAGAGAGGAGGGGTGGGGGAGAGGAGAGATAGGAGGGAGGGAGGGAAGGGGGGGAGAGAGAGGGGGAAAAGAGAGAGGAGGGAGGGAGGGAGGAGGAGGGAGGGAAGGGGGGAGAGAGAGGGAGAGAGAGAGGAGGGAGGAAAGGGAGAGAGAGAGGGAGAGAGATCACCACGTCACACAAGAAGAATTTTTCATGACAAAAGGAAAATGTTTGAGAAGATAGTTGTAGATATGGTGTATTAGCCTCATGTTTGTGTTTTATGTTTTCGTTTTCTGTTGTTTGAACAATGTATGAAGTCTCTCTCTCTCTCTCTCTCTCTCTCTCTTCTCTCTCTCTCTCTCTCTCTCTCTCTCTCTCTCTCTCTCTCCTCTCTCTCTCTCTCCCTCTCTCTCTCTTCTCTCTCCTCTCTCTCTCTCTCTCTCTCTCTCTCTGTTTCGGTCTTTGTCTCTGTCTTTCTGTCTCTCTGTCTCTCTGTCTACCTGTCTGTCTGTCCGTTGTCCGCCGCTCACTCTCTCTCTCTCTCTCTCTCTCTCTCTCTCTCTCTCTCTCTCTCTCTCTCTCTCTCTCTCGTATAGTGACTTTTTGTTCTGTTGACTGGGGATCTGAATTCAAGAAAAGCAAGTAAGAATTATTCTTTCAATGGAAATAGCACTGACTTTGATGAAACATCTGTTCCTGCTGAAAACAAATTTCCACGGAAATCAGAAGATAAAGTTGTTAACAACTTTGATGATCAGTTGATTGAATTATGTAACATGTATGATTGCATAATACTAAATGGACTAAGTGAAACAGACTTTGATGATAGCTGTACTTATGTTGGACACTCTGGGGAAAGTACTGTGGATTATTTTGTCACATCTGTTGAACTCTTTTCTTCTATTCAAGTGGTTGCCTTAGTTGTTGAAAACTGTATAGAGTCAAATCACTTACCTGTTATCATGGAGGTAGAAGCAATGGGAACTGGTAATGACTGCCATGTCAACAGTAAAGCAAGTGAAAATGCTGAATTTGACAGATTTATCTGGAATAAAGCATTGGAAAATGAGTTCAGAAATTCTTGGGAGAGCACAGATATTCAAAACAGCTTGAGAATGGCCATAAATAACTTAGATAGCAATGTAGAGGGTGCCCTAGAAGTGGTAGAATCTAGAATGAGATTCAATAACTTATATAAGTGTTTAATGTTTACTATACCAAACACGTTTACTCCAATTTTAAAAAAACAAACAGAAATTACACACACCAAAATATCTTTGCCTGCATCGCCAAACAAGGAATGGTTTAAAAAGAACAGTAACCACAAAAAAGAGCAAAGGAGAGAACCTTTGAGTCATACACAAACTAAAAACATTTTAAAAGAAAAAAAGATCGGATAGAAAGAAAGTGGGAAAGAGAAAGAGAAAAAAATAATAGAAAAGAGAAATGGGCCGGTTGCCAGACGTGAAAGGAATGAATTTTCATTCTCTGTGCCCATCTGAAAGCAGACGCTCTCTGAACCCTTAGGCACTCTCTGCGCCACTGCCAGCTCTTGTAGAAGTGGGGGGCTCAAGGTGAAGGGAGAGAATGGAATAGCTGGACAAACGGGCCAACTTAGGGTGGGGTAGGGAGGGGGAGGAGGGGGGAAAAGGGAGGGGGGGGGGAGGAGATGGAAGATGAGCATAGAGGGTAGTTAGTGGTGTGGTGGTGGTTGTGGTGTTGCATGGTGGTTGTAGATGAGATAGAGGGAGAGGGACAGTCTTCGGTCTTAAGCCTGGATGGTTACATAATGGTGAAAGGTCGTGGCTTGTTGCAGTGGGGGTTTTGATATGCGTTACATGTATTACTACATGAAAGAGAGTGGGAGAGGGAGGAGAGAGAGAGGAGAGGAGAGAGAGAGAGAATGACGATGACAATGACAAAGGTTTATTGTGTTAAGCACATATGCCCATTCACAAGGGGACAGCGGGGTGGGGACTGGGCACAAAATACACATATAATTGATAACACAATCAATCGTACCCTGCATACAACAACAATTACACATAATTTGATTGCTAAAGCTTTCGCCCATTGGAAAGGGATGGGGGTGGGGGAGGATGGAGATACACTAAACATACAATCCATTGACACACAGCACAAACGATGAAGAGAGAGAGAGAGAGAGAGAGAGAGAGAGAGAGAGAGAGAGAGAGAGAGAGAGAGAGAGAGAGAGAGAGAGAGAGAGAGAGAGAGAGAGAGAGAAGAGAGAGAGAGTTTATTGCACAGTACATGATTACCATGTAAGGTTTACTCCAATCCAATCTTTTTTTTATAACCCCAGAGAGACATAATTATGGTCTGTCCACCTTAAAAAGCCCACCTACAACTATCTTAACACACACGCATATTATATGCCCCGGCAATAAACTTCTTCTTCTTGGAGACAGTCTGCAGAGAACCACGCACCCATAAACCACACAATCTACTACCCCAACAGAAAACATTCCGGATACACCGTTGAGTTATGGCTGACACCCAGCCGATTCAAGGTCGTAGTGACAAGTCATATAAACCACGCTGAATGCAAAGCCGAAGAGAGCAAGGAAGCAGTCAAGCAAGCTGTACACCTTGTCACTCTCCTTTCTTCTCTCTCTCTCTCTCTCTCTTTCTCTCCTCTCTCTCTCTCTCTCTCTCTCTCTCTCCTCTCTCTCTCTCTCTCTCTCTCTCTCTCTCTCTCTCTCTCTCTCTCTCTCTCTCTCTCTCTCTTTTGTGTAATCCTGGTCTGTTCCTGAAATGTGAATGAATGTTGTGGTTGGGTCACTGAGTTTACCTTAAGGTGGGTTGGATTATTGTAGAGGAGAATGGGAAGAAACCAGAGCGTAGACTATACAATACTTATTGTATAGAGATGGCCATCAACTTGTGTGATACAGACACTTAATTAAAGCAACAGACTGTGAAAAGAGATCGCTTGGTTTAAATATTTTTCTAACAAATTCCATTCAAATCAAATACTTTGTTATCTCATAAATAGAGAAACTCGTATGGGCTACAAGCCATTCATAAAAAAAACCCCAGCAAACATGAAGACATTGCAGAAAATCACCACAACAAGCATCCGTACATCATCACGAACACATCATAAAAGTTTTTTAAAAAGCAATCATTATCAATAAATAATTAGGATGGTTCTTTTTATCATATTTCAAGAGATCATCAGAATCGAAAGCATTTATAGTGCATTCGATCAAGAAAAAATGCTTGAAACATGAAATTTGTTATAAATCAAAAGTTAGACATTCCTTCTTCTTCTTCTTCTTCTTCTTCTTCTTCTTCTTCTCCTCTTCTTCTTCTTCTTCGTCGTCGTCGTCGTCGTTGAACACTCAGACAGCAACTCCTGAGGCTCTGAGAAATGGTGCCGTGCGCTGAAGGTCTTCCCTCTAGGGGTCTGAAGAGTTTGTCCCTCATCGGCAGGTCAGTAGGCCAGATATCGGCCAGTCCTCAGGTGTTGGTGTGTTGGACAGGTCTGGAGGAAGTGTTCCACTGTCATGGGAGAAGTGCCACAGGGGCACGCCTCAAAATCACCAATGTGGAACTTGGTGATCATGTGATGTCTGAGTCTGCAAAAAAGTTAGACACGATAATCATGACATGACATAATGATACAATAGGTAGATTTAAATTTCAGCTGAAGACATGAAGTGCTGGTGTCGATACTAGTCTTTGGAATGGGCCGATAAACAGAGCACTCATAGATCTGGCTTTCAGCACACATGAACTAATCCAAGCCATTGTCATCGATCATGCAGGGTATATTCTATTTCATATGGGGGGAAAAACATACATATGAAACAGTGGAAAATAAACTGGAGCCTAACAGGAACAAAGTCTCAATGATTACTTTGTTTCCGCATGTGACCTCTGTGTTACCTGGGTGATTGCGTCATTAACCTGGCTTGAAGTCACGACCTCTGACATGGTGGGGCTTGCGTGGATGGAGTAGGCAGTGAAGGCTCGACCACATTATTGTCGTTGCTTTTTAAAAAAAATTGATTTTAGTGTTTTACATCAAGACAAAAGGGAAAAAGGTAAAGGAGTCCCATAACCTATAAGGTCGTAGGGGAGCGAGGCGTCAGAGACCTCACTTCTCTAGCGCCAGCATATTGAGGGCGGCGCACATCTCCTCTCCCTCGCTGCTTTACTTTCCCTGACCCTAAAGAGGGCAGGTACCCATTTACAGCTGGGTGAACTGGGGGAACTGTACTGAAGCAAGGCGCGCAAACGGTCACCCATCCAACTGGTAACCACGCTCGACGCTGCTTAACTTGGCTGGGGGAAAGCGAGTGCTCCGACCACTGAGCTATCCCGTCCCCCTTACATCAAGATACAGCATAAAAATCAGCGTTTGATGAACTAACGGAATAAGAAACACACACACACACACACACGCACACGCACACACACATTTTTTTTCCCTCAGCAAACACAACAGTTGTTCTAATGTAGCTGCTGCACACATTCAAGACTCCGATAACATCATCAAGCTCAAGCATTTAAAAGGGTTCTCAACATTCGTGACCAAAAACAAAAAAAAAGAGCAGAAGAGACTCTTCGAGTCCTGTGCAAAAGTGGACAGGATAAGATAAAAAGAAAAGGAGAGAGAGAGGGGGGAGGAGGGAGGGAGGAGGGAGAGAAGGTTGACAGGGAAAAAGACACAGGAAGAAAGAGAGAGAGAGGGGGGGTAGACAGAGTGACAGAGAGAGACAGAAAGACAGTGGGAGAGAGAGAGAGAAAGAGAGAGGGAGGGAGAGAGAGAGATAGGGGTAAATAGAGAGACAGAGAGAGACAGAGAGAAAGACACAGGAGAGAGGGTGGGCGGGAGGGGCGAGGGAGAGAGAGAGACTGACAGACAGACAGACAGACATACAGACAGAGACAGAGTTAGAAACAGAGGAACACTGGAGAGGGGAGACACAGAAAAGAGAGAAGAGAGAGAGATAGAGAGAGAGAGAAACAATGAGAGAGGGACACACACATAGACACAGAGAGAGAGAAAGAGAGACCAAAAGTGAGAGAGAGAGACACACACACACATAGACACAGAGAGAGATAGAGAAAGAGAGACCAAAAGTTAGAGAGAGACACACACACACACACATAGACACAGAAAGAGATAGAGAAAGACCAACAGTGAGAGACACACACACACACACACATAGACAGAGAGGGAGGGAGAGAGAGAGACACACACACACATAGACAGAGAGAGAGAGAGAGAGAGAGAGAGAGAGAGAGAGAGAGAGAGAGAGAGAGAGAGAGAGAGAGAGAGAGAAGAAAAGAAATGGGCTGCAAGACGTGAGTGGAATGAATTTTCATTTCCCTGCCGATTTCACAGCAGTCTCCTCTTCTCTCTCTCTCTCTCTCTCTCTCTCTCTCTCTCTCTCTCTCTCTCCTCTCTCTCTCTCTCTCTCTCTCCTCCCTCTCTCTCTGTCTCTCCTCTCTCTCTCTCTCTCCCTCTCTCTCTCTCTCTCTTCTCTCTCTCTCTCCTCCTTCTCTCTCTCTCCCTCCCTCTCTCTCCTCTCACCTTCTCTCTCTCTCTCTCTCTCTCTCTCTCTGTCTCTCTCTCTCTCTCTCTCTCTCTCTCTCTCTCTCTCTCCCCTTCTCTCTCTCTCTCTGTCTCTCTCTCTGTGAACCCTTAGGCACTCTGGCACAACAACAGCTCTTGTAGAGGGGCTCAAGTTGGAGAGAATGGAAGAGGTGGAAACAAACGGAACAGCATGTGGCAGAGAGAGGGAAAGGACGAAGAAGAAGAAGAAGAAGGGGGGACAGGGAGGGAGGGTGGTGGGTGAGCATAAATATTGGAGAGGTGAGGGGGTGGGGATGTAGTGGTCATATTGGATGAGGGTGGTGGATGGGAGAGAGGGGGCAGGGATGGAGGAGAGAGAGGGAGAGAGAGGGGGGGGGGGAAGGGGTCAGAGAGAGGGTGGAAAGAGAGAGGGGGGAGATGGAGAGTGATAGAAAGAGACAGAGAGACAGACAAACAGAGAGAGGGGGGAGAGAGGGGGGAGAGAGGGGGGGAGGGAGAGGAAGGGAGAGGGAAGAGGGGTCAGAGAGAGGGGAAAGAGAGAGAAGGGGGAAGAGAGAGATGGAGAGAGATATAGACAGAGAGACAGACAGACAGAGAGGGGGCAGAGAGAGAGAGAAGGACAGAGACAGAGAGATAGACAGAAAGAAGGCAGGGATGGAGAGAGATGGTGGGGGAGATTTAATCCCGCACTGTATTGTCTAATGAGGTCTATTTTTGTCCTTTAACCCATCTACAAATTACATAACAACTAAATGAACACATCAAGGGTAACATTTTAATATTTCTTGCTTTTCACTATCTATAGAAGCCCGCCAATATCTCACACCCCAAACCACTGCAGTAATCCCCCCAAAACATTGCTGTACACTGTAAAGAGTTATGACTGACAACCAACCCGAACATAAGATGGCATTCCAATAAACCCTCCTGTAGGCAAAGCTGGATAAAGGGAAACCAGTCAAGCAGTCTCTCTTTGCACCGGTGACTTTCCTGTCCTTGTTCTCTAATCACAAGGCTTCCTACCCTGGTTGGTATCCTTGTGTGCTGTTTCTTGAATGAAGAGCGGGTGTCGTGGGTTGGGTCACTGAGTTTGTCTAGCGGTGGGTAGATTACGTAGATTACATCTGGAACGACGCAAAGAAATGAGCATATAAAATATAGTCGTGTGTGGAGGTGGTGTAGGGAGCGAGAAGGGGGTGGGGGGTTGGTGAGGAGTGAGGGGTGAGATTGTCGTTTGGATCCAGTGAAAGCAGGGTTTTTTTTCTTCCAATGTTATTACCCTTTAGAACCAGGATCGAAATCTTTTTTTTTCAGTCTGAAATCAGATGTTAGAGTATTAACACTGTGGTTTGACATAATGTAAAGTTAGGCTTGATACAAAATGACAAAATAGTAAATAATAAGATTATAGCTCGGTGGTCGGAGCACTCGCTTTCCCTCCTCCCTCAGCCAAGTTGAGCAGCGTTGAGCGTGGTTACCAGTTGGATGGGTGACCGTTTGCACGTCTTGGCTTCAGTACAGTTCCCCAGTTCACCCAGCTGTAAATGGGTACCTGCCCTCTTTAGGGTCAGGGAAGGTGAAGCAGCGAGGGAGAGGAGATGGGCGCCGCCCTCAATATGCTGGCCCCTGGAGAAGCTGAGGTCTCTAATACCTCGCTCCCCTACGACCACATAGGTTATGGGACACCTTTACCTTTTACTGATACAGATGCAGACGTCTTGGTGATGTTAGAGGAGGGCTTCTTTACTGTTCCCGTGGGGGGTACTGGTATATTTTTCAAGACCTTGTCATGGTTCTTTCAGTGTTTCAAGTGATGTCGTAGAAGATTGGGTGCTGTAATTTCTCACAGCTCTCTAGCGCTGTCATGCAGGAAAACGTGGCTATGTGTACGCTGAACAGCTTCAGATCTGAAGAAAAACACTGAAAGAATTTGAGCTCGGGTGGGGTGGGGGTGGGGTGGGCAGCACAACAATGAGACTATCTTAATTAATTAGAAATCAGACATTGTACATGGTAGTCACGTTTCCACCCTACCCTCTTTTGTACCAAAGAGAGTCCCAGAAATCTCTCTGTCTGTCTGTCTGTCTGTCTGTCTGTCTGTCTCCCTCTCTCTCTCTCTCTCTCTCTCTCTCTCTCTCTCTCTCTCTCTCTCTCTCTCTCTCACACACACACACACACACACACACCGAAATTCTACAAAGGAGTCAAAATCCACTGCACTGGCCAAAAGTCCACAAAAAGCCATAGCAAAAACAGAAATGTCATCCTTTTGATTTTTTCTCTCTTTTTTGGGAGGGGGTGGGGGTTAGAGGGGGAGGCGGGGTGCTGAAGCATTCTTGCCAGCTCATCCTTAGCTCTTTGAGGCATGAAACATGATTCCGGTGCTGATCACATTCACATTCATTTTGCCTGCCTAGAGAATCGTGGCCATGTCTTTCAGTGTCCCAGAAGCTGTCTTGGAATCTATTGCTTTTATCATCAGTAACATTTTTCTGTGTCTAACACGTAAAAAGGTGCGGTTGTGTGTACACTGAACAGATTAAGTATTAAGGAGGTATAGACGAGAAGTCCAGTCCAATCCAATCCTGTTGTTTATTGCCCCGTCGACCACAACGGCCATATCGGAGCTGTCACCTCGTATAATTTGAAATCTCAGATTAAAACTTTGCAACTATAATACAAACCTATCCCGTAGTCTTGTAGAATAGTTGGAGCGCCACTGAAGATTTTGTAACCAGCTTCCTCCACTCCTACGAAGGGAAGGCTGAAAACCGCGAGAAGTGGAGGAAGCTGGTTGTAAACATCTTCAGTGGTGTTCCAATAAATCTACGAGACTACGGGATAGGGTGAAGTGAATGTGAAGAAGAATGGTTTTCATGTACAGCCAACCACTTCACGCCAGCATCAGACAGGTTCCGTTTTTGTTCTGACAAATTAATAAATGATTTGTCTTCTGTTGGCAAGTCGTGGTGCTGTCTACATCTCAAATTTCTTGCTAACAAAGCCTTGGAATCTTATAGCTGTACTAATACCCTATACACAGACAGCAAAAAAGAGCACACACGCACGCACGCACACACACACACACACACTCACACACTCACACACACACACACACACACAGCTTTGGTCTTCTTTTGGGGGGATGATGCCATGTTGTCCCCTCAACCCTTCCTTTTTATTCCCGACTTCTTTGAGGCGTCCCACATGGCAAAGGTCTCCGCCATGCCATCCCAGCACAGATTAATCTCACGTATTGCAGACAAGCTGGTCTTGTGGCTCTCTTCAGGGTCTTTGAAGACTGCATGGCTTCAGCTTCAATCATTCACGGGGGTTTCCAGTGCTGACAGTGAGAGCTCGGGGTTTGCCTTTTATACTTGGGGGGAGGTGGGAAAAAAAAAAGCCTTCAAGTATTGAAAGAGAAACCGACTTCAGGAAAGAACAATATTGCGAACGTGAGATCGTCTTGACTGTTTTGGGAGAGAGAGAGAAAAAAAAAATCAGACGTTTGAGATGACAGTCACGTTTCTCTATGCCCTTCTCTTCTGACACTTCTCTTTTTTTGTTCTCTTTGTTTGTTTCTTTGTTTTGTGTTGTGTGTGTCTTTTGCGAGAATCCAAGAATTCTCTTACTGTTATTGAACTTCAAACAGAATCGTCGCACAAGTTGTGCTTGTGAAAAGTCCATCCACCAAAAGCGTTATGTCTGTGAAAAGGGAACGCCATTCTGGTTTGGTTGTTTTGTTTGTTTGTTTGTTTCTTGCTGGCTTTTTTTTCTTCAAAGGGACAGATGAGATGGATTTCCTAACGTGTCCTCATGTTATTTGAGGCGCAGAACTTGGCGTCTGTGTTGTTCCTGTTTAGATTAATCCTACATATATATTGAGAAGTTGGGTTGAGTCTTTTTTCTTTACGTTCAAAAACGTTGTCTTTCAAAGATCCGTTACTTTAATCATTTACAGCTTTCTGTTTCTGAGCTATGAAAAGACGTGGTTGTGTTTTCACAATGAATAGCTTCAGAACCGAAAAAAAGTAGACAGACATTTTAGGGGGAAGAGATCGGGGCTTTTAATCGTGAAATATTTAATCCCATTTTGATTGAAGGATCAGGCTTTGTATGTGTGATAGTCACATTTCCGCCTAGATTAAAAACAATAATAATATATTTGTTAACTTGACGAAGCCCAAGGAATCCTCTCTCACTCACACACAGATATGTATTATGTATATCTATATATATATATATATCTATATCTATATCTATATATCTATCTATCTATATCTATCCATCGATATATATATATAAAATTATATACACCAAACTTCAAATAGAGTCTCAGCGTTTCATTCATCAAACATCCTCTTAAGCAACCTGAAAAAAATGTCATCCTTTTCATTTTTCTTTTAGAATAAGTTAACTATCTTTGTGTTTTTAATTCACCCTTGACCTTTTTAAGGCAAGACTTTCATGTCGTATCCATTCAGATGTACTGCAGCAATCTAGGGTAATTTTTTGGTCCCTGTTGTACACGTTGTCTTCAAAGATGCACCGTACGCTTTCGTGGTTTTAAGGCTCTCTCTGCTGACAAAAGATGATTACTTTCACACAGTAATCATCTGAAGATCCGAAGAATTATCAGACAGAATCTCTTTAGTTTGGAGGTAGTGTCATACCCCACCCATGATGAAACCATTCAAACTAGATTTTAAAGAAACATTTCACTTGATCGTCACGTTTTTTTCTAACCTCGTTTGTCTCAGGGACCTTTCCGTCTTCTTTTCAGCCACGCAGAATTAAAACGAAAAAACGAAAAGAAAAGAGAAGAAAAGAAAGAAAGAAGGAAAGGAAGAAGGAAAGGAAGCCTCATATTCATAACAAACTGTAAAAAGGGACATCACCCGGCGTTCTGGCCAAAAGTCATCAAACACCCCCACCCCCACCCCCACACACACGCACACACACACACACACACACACACACACACACACACACACACACACACACACACACACACACACACACACACACACACACACACACACACACATCTTCCTTTTTAAATATTGATTTTCTTCTGAAGAAATGGAAAATACACACACACACACACACACACACACACTCACTCCAACCCATCCCTTAATCCTTTTGATGTCTTTTTTAGGGGGGGCTGAATGATGAAGTACTTTCTCAACTGGTCCACAAATTCTGTGAGGCATTAAACATGGCTCCATGGCTGTTTTCACTCGGATTAATTTCATAGATTGGGAGCCGAGAAGCGGAGATGGTTCCTTTCTTTCTATGTTCTGAATGTTTGAGCTTTTGATGATGCTGTCTATGTTCTGAACATTTAGGCTTTTGATGATGCTGTTGCTTGAATCGTTCACGGCTAGCTTTCTGATCTGACTGACTTGGGAAAGACGGGGTTATCTCTACTACACTCACTGACTTAAGGGGGACTTGCCTTGTGTGTGTGTGTGCGTGTGTGTGTGTGTATGCGTTGGTGGGTGGATGGCTGGGTGGGTGGGTGGGGGTGTGTGGTGTGGGTGTGCATTATTTCATTTCATTTTATTTTTATTCTTTTATTTCGAGGTTAATGGAATAAGCACTCATGTGCTTGCTTTCTTACATCCATTCCCCGTGTGCATGCAGTTTTGAAACTTTTGTCATCCGTTCCCACCGGCACACAATGACCTACTCTTCCAAAAAGCGAAACGGGTTTTAACGTGTGCGCAAGATGTTCTGCGTGCGTTCGCACACGGGACATTGGTTTATAGTCTCATCCGAAGGTGAGTGTGTGTGTGTGTGTTTTGTAATGGTGGTGAAGTGTTGTTTCAGTAGAACGTTTTAAAAAATAAACCTCAAAACGATCTCAACTTGGCTGAGAAAGCTGAACTTAGCGAACAAAATGTCATAGTTTTCCTGAATCTGTATCAAGCTACTGACAGTTTCAAACATTCCACACATAAGTTTTCCCTAAAGAGATTAATGTCAAGCTTACACGCAAAAAAGAAAAAAATCAACAGCACTAACATGACAAATATAAATGTTACCCTTGAAATTTCGTTTGAACAGGATTGAGCATTTTTCTTTGGCCAAGAAGTGATCAGTTTTTGATGCTGTATGCTTGGCTCTTGTGCTTCCTTCACGCGGATTGATCCAGAAGGTCGTCGTCATTTTTCAAGTGTCAGAAGAACTGTCTTTGAAGATGCTTGGCTGTAAACATTTTCCAGCTTTGCCGCGCTGGCTGACAAGTAGAGCAATGTATTTGTGTTTACACCGAGTGGCTTCAGAGCTGAAGTGGAAAAATAAATCTTGTCTTCCTGACCCCTAGGGTGTTTTGATCATAGGAAGACCTCATGCCACCTGTTTTGACCCGAGAACATCTTTGAAGGGTGAAACCCGTTTTTGACAAAATAGGCATTCCAAAACGCTTGGTTACATTTTAAAATGTGTTTCGTTATCTTTTAGAATGTTCTGCTATATACATAGCGTTAGGAAAACTTCTACGGCCATACCACGCTGAAAGCACCGGTTCTCGTCCGATCACCGAAGTAATGCAGCGTCGGGCCCGGTTAGTACTTGGATGGGTGACCGCCTGGGAACACCGGGTGCTGTTGGCAATCTTTTGTGCCGTCAGCGCCTGGACTTAATCACAGTTCTTGATTAAACCATTGACGCTGGGGGCAACAGCAAAGTGAGAGGCTGTATGACCAGTGGTTTTCTTTCCCACTCATGGAATTCCACTTTACAGCTTAGTTTTTAGTGATCGACTATGACTCTCTGACTAGGAGGCTTGACTCGCACAGTCCTTATGTGCTGCAGCCCTGGGGGCTGGTTGGCCTTTGGAGAACATCTCCAACGCCGACTGTCCTTATGCCCATTTGGCCGAGAGAGTGGGGATGTACTGTGGGCAAGCCATCTCCACTATAATCAAATTTCTGCCCAGTTTCCAAAACAGCAGCTGCCTCCTCTGCTTTTTTGGAGGTCATCGTCGGACACGACGGACAAACATACATACATACAGTTATACTTCGTACGACTTCCATTGTTTACAGGCTTTTCTGTGCTGCTATATACAGGGAGAGGGTTTCATTCACAATAATCTGCCGGGGGAAAAATTGCAGTTTTGAGTGATATCAGGGATGTTCTGTATTTGCCAGTGCAAAACAAATACCTGTAAAGGTTCAGAACTTATTTTGCGAATGCTCACTACGCCAGGATCGTTAAATCAAAACCAAAACATAGTTTTTAAAGAGAAATACTGTATAGTCTTCCTCTTGCCTTCTCCATTGTGAATATACGCAAGCATTGAGTATGCTGTTACCTTTAAAAGTGATTTTATAATTTTGCAATAGTCGTCGCTGTGATTTTTGTTGTTATATTTGTTTTCGTTTACTATTCTAAATCATGAGTACTACGCTTGAAGCTGTGTTGATTTTATTGTTCATGGCTTTTCTGTGCAGGAAAATGCAAGGACTTTGGAAGATTTTATACAATGCGAGATAAAAATTGAAACAAACAAAACGCGTTTTTCTTCAACGGAATTTTATGGTGTGGTTATATAAAGAAAAACCATAATGATACGAGAACTAATATCTGACGGCTCACCTTTCTCGTCACGTATCAACCATTTACAAATGTTTGTCGAACCCAGTAAGAGTTTAAAAAGCTCACATATAAATACATCATGATTTTGACGTGGGCGACACACATCCTACAGAACAAAAATATTCTTTGAACATGAATGGCTGAAAATAAACGCTGTAAAATTTTCCTTTATTGGGGAGGTGATAAAGTCAACCCTTTCTCGGCATCTTTAAGGCATGCACAAACACGGTTTCTTTGCCGTCTCCGATCTGATTAAGTCTGTACATTGCCAGAGATGGTAGCGGCCCTTCCCGTGACCCAAATGTTGTCTTTGAAGATGCGCACTTTCATCTTTTCCTGTTTTTCTCCAGCTCTGCCGTGTAGAGAACGTGGCTGGACTCAAAACAGAGCAGCTTAGGAGCTGAAAGGGAAAACACTGCAGAGAGGTTTATTTGGGTGGGCATCTTGATGTCATTCTGAGCCTATGAATCAAACGGTAGAGGGCATGAAGTGGTTTTTAAGCTCTAGATGCTAATGTCTATTTCTGAAGTCATTGGGACACTGTCACTGTCCTGAAAGTTTTGGCCAGTTATTATAGATTGAAAAGAAAATACTTGCTTTTAAACGACATCGGAAAGGTGTGATAAGTTATGCCCCTTTTTCGAAAGTTTTAGAGGCGCATATGATGCAAAAAGACTACATCTGATGAATCTTCCTTATGAAATAGTGATTTTCTTCTGAAGAAATGGAAAAAAAGTAGTTAATGAGTACATATGGAGAGGGGTGGGCGAATGGAAAAAGTAATTTTTCTCCCTTTGTTTCCCATTGTTTGGAAAGCCAATCTAATAGTTAAGGAAACCACAGAACAGAACAAGATATTTCAGTTTATAAAACTGTTAATTGAAACCATGTAGTGAGCATGTTACAACAGTTTTATCACATTTAAGAATTCATATGAGCTAGAAAACCGATTAATCTGTCAAACTGCTTTCATTTAGAGCTTTTATTTAATTTAAAAGTGGACAAGCACACTTTGTTATTCTGCAAACCAGAATGGTGAAGGGAGTGATAATAATAACGATCATAATAAATGGAATTTATATAGTGCTATATCTTGCAGAAACAAATCAAAGCGCTTGCATTCATCCTACTCTAACACATGCAACAAGTTACAATCAATAGTTTTTGCAAATTCAAATGTATACGCGCGCGCGCGCGCACACACACACACACACAGAGGCTGTACACTTTGGCAGGGCAATGGGGGTTTCGGCTGTTGAGGGCAAGGACAGAAATGAGATGAGACAAGTGGGAAAATCTTAGATTTGAAATAAATGTGTTTAGAGGCTGGATTTAAAAGTGTCATAAGTAGGCTTTTAACGAAGGGAGAGAGAGAGGTCTTTCCAGATTGATGTACCAGAAAAAGAGAAAG
Source organism: Rapana venosa (assembly GCA_028751875.1). Lineage (NCBI taxonomy): Eukaryota > Metazoa > Mollusca > Gastropoda > Neogastropoda > Muricidae > Rapana > Rapana venosa. Next base: position 12,702,612 of record CM054153.1, read on the forward strand.
AGCGACGGCCGACAGAGGATTGGTTGTACGTAAGCACAAGGTAGCAACATAAGAGTAGTTTTGAGGCAATTGCAAAGTCTGGTAACCTAGTCCTAAGCCTGGGTGGTGATGAAAGGGTATTGCACTTTGGTATGTGGGGAAAAGGTAAAAGGAAAACTTAAACCACATTAAACAAAATGAAGACGTTGTGAATCAAGAAGTGCCGAAGAGTTGCGGGGTTTCATTAAAAAGAAAAATCATTCTAGCTTTTATATATATATATATATATATATATATATATATATATATATATATAATATATATATATATATATATATATATATATATATATATATTACGTTTCTTCTATCTATACAGTAGAGAGAGATAGCATTAAAGGCGGTTATTTATTCACTTTACAATCTTCCCCGAACCGTGGTGACATCCGGAGACTTGAACCCGTGCCCTCAAGTGCCGCAATGCACTAAGTTCAACAGTATAGCCTCTTGGCTTTTCCAACCCCACATAACTTCCTAAATTATCAATCCATCTGCACTGATGTGCCAGAAAATGAAGTATCAAGTGTACGTTTTGAAGTGTTTTGGGGGATTTGTGAACACGATTGTGCTATCTGACACCATTTGCTGTATGTGGGATAAGTGTTTCAAGTGTTTTTGATAAACGATCTTGAATATGGGGGCAAGGAAAGTGCCAGGAAATTTTGATTATTATTTCTTTGTCTGTCTCTATCCTTGTATCTCTGTATCTCTGTCTCTCTTTCTCGCTGTCTGTCTGTTTGTCTTTCTGTCTGTCTGTCTGTCTCTCTCTCTCTCTATCTCTCTCTCTCTCTCTCTCTCTCTCTCTCTCTCTCTCTCTCTCTCTCTCTCTCTCTCTCCTCATCTTCCTCCTCTACCCCCCTCCCCCCAAGGAACAGAAGAAAAAAAGAATGTGAATACTTATCTGTAGCCCTTGCAAAGATAAATATATCTCTCTCAATGCCAGTTTGTTTGTCTATCTGTCTGTCTCTCTCTCTTTCTCTCTTTCCCTCTCTCGGTCCCTGTGTGTGGCTGTCTGTCTGTGTGTGCTTGCTACCTGTGTTTGCGCTTGTGTCTATGTTTGTGTGTACTGTGTGACGCCCTATGTGCATGCACACACACACACACACAAACCATAGTGCATTCACATCTTCATTTCAAACTGTGTGTCTGCTAGCTGAAGCCCTCCTACAAAACAAACTTGATGTAACCTGAGCTGAGGCTTCTCTCCCACACATTTGCGCTGTGGATTTGGGCTGGATGGACAGGACAAAATAGCTGAATAAATTTGTCCTAAAGATAAAACAGAAGGTGTGAAAGGCAAGGAGTCTGTTAAACCGACAAAAAAGTACGCTCTTCTTTCTCAACCACTTCCCTGAACAATGATTTTTAGCCACGAAAGATGCTCTTCACACGTTTCTGACAACGTCTTCATTCTGAATTTTAAAATATCTTGCTGGATGGGGTGTCTTTTGGTAAACCACATTTTATTTCGTTTGGTGATTTGTTAGTCCCCTCCTCTTTTGTCGCCTGTACCTCCTGGGCAAATTTCAGCACCAATAATGTGACTTCCTCAAACACTCAGACAGCAACTCATTGTTGTCTGTCATATGAGCGAAAAATGCGTTGCGCTGCCGTGAAGCGCCTGACCAATCAGGCCCAGCGCATCCGACTTCAGCATGGGAGAGAATTGTAATACTTGAAGAAGTCTTTGTGGATAAAAGGCAGGAAAATGGACAAGAAGGAGTTGACAGGAAGAAAAAGAACAAGGCAGGAACAAAGAGAGGGATAGGAAAGAGGGGATTCCTAGCACAGAATTTCCAGAAGTTGAGAATTTTATTTATACTGACAGGCCCCCGACATCCCCACGAGGGGTGACTTGACTTGGACTTGACTTTTACCAGAACGCCTTGAAGAATCGCTGGGGCATTGCGCTGAAGTCTTTGGGCTGTGCGTCTTGGACAAGTTGAATCTGGTAGAGTTTATCCCTGTCCAGGGTGCAAGTTGCATGCTGGGTATGTTCGTGTCGCCCATGCCATCGTTCATAGCTGGCTTGCACTTCTACGAAAAGTAGATGGATTTTTCTTAACATGTTTGTAAGATAGTCTGTATGAGTTTGCACACAGGACTGATTGTCCTTTAAAAAAAACACCTTAATGCAATTGATAATGTTTATCAACTTTATTTTCAGTTAAGATGCAAAGAGGGGAAAGATAGCCTAGTGGTTAGAGCGTTGAGCTCACAATCTGTCAGGAGGGGTTCGAGCCACCACCAAAATAGCCATTTGAATGGATTTTTCCACATAGCATTACCACCAGCACTGAGTCCACTCCCCCCGAAAGTCCATCGGTTAAGACTAAAACCCGAATTTTCCTGTACAAACTCGCGCAGAACACCTTGGTGTACACAATATAAAAAAACCGTTAATGTTAATTTAAAAAATGACACATGGACGCCGGTGTCGAGTTAAGATCTATCAGACAATAAGATGCTGCAAACGTCAAGCCTTGATTTCAATCAGCTGACTGCAATTTTATGCGAAGAAACCTTTAAGGATGACAGAAGAATATGAGATAAAAATTTTCTTTGTGGATTTGTAAGGAGTTTCACTGTATAGTTACTTTTTTCTGTTGTGTAGGAAGAGGAACGTGCAATCAAAAGTCTGTTCAAACCATGCACTGTTCCATTTACTTGCTATTCAAAATGTTAGCTACGATCTCTTCTCTTTTCCTATCTAAACCATGTACAAATCTGTTTGCTTACTCTTCAACACGTCAGTTACCATATTATTATCTCCTCTTTTCCAATATTTTTGCACTGTAAAGGAGTCTACCTCGTCTATGAAGAAGTTATTTTCATCCACTTCCACAAGTTATCTATTCCCGCTTTTAGAATTGATCTGTTTGTGCTGCTAAAAACAACCCATTCCGCTCTTTCAAGCTGTTGGCTTTATACAGGCTGCACTCCAGCTATTGATGTTGTTTCTCTTTCTGCACTTTAGCAGTTGAAACCTCTACAGTTATCTCCTTCCACGGCCAAGAGCTGTCTACTACCGATGTTTATAAGCTGTCAAATCTACCTGCACAAAGAAGGTCTGCAGTGCTGTTTATTTCACATGGTTCTGGTCTTGTGTTAGTCATTGTGAGTCATACTGCTTCCACCCTCTGGTTTGTACTACTATACGCTGTCTCCTTGGTCTACCATGTAATCCTACATGACTGGGTGTTCCGTTCAAATGTCCTTCTTTACGTGTCTCTCACTTGTCCTTGGAGACGCCTTCACAATGTGTTTTTTAGAACACTTTTCTGTCTCTGATGCCTATTTGTTGCTGTCAATAAAAATATGAGTTTTGGTATAGATTGAACCACTAAACGATTTACAAAAGGGAATGATGATTTACAAGATTATTCATTTATTTATTTCTTCTTTTATTTAGGGGCCAATAGAATAAGCACTCTTGTTCATTTTTTTTACATCCAGTCCCCGTTCCGGTATTGTTTAGCCAGCCACTAAGCTAATTTTTTGGATTGACTTTGAGACAAAAACAAAACATTGTCAGAAAGAGTGAAATGCTACATAGAGAATGCATGTATTGTGTCTCGTGACTTTTATTGTTGATCGCCTTCTTTCTCGATAAAATGAATGTCTTGAATGTGTTTTATTTCATGCCACTCGCGTGTATAGTTTGTTGTTTTTTTTCAAACAATTTCTGCCACGTCACATCAGAATCCCTTTTAAAAACAGATTAAAACTACTGAAACACCCTTTCGGGAATTTAAACATCTAGTTTATTCATTCAACACATCCAATGTTCTTGGCACTTAAAGTTTTAAAAAAAAACCACCAACAACAACCCAAAACAACAACCAGGTTTTAAAGGTCATCTTTTGACAAGAAGTGAAAGAAGACATTGGAGTTAAAAAAAGGGGGGGGGGGGGGGGGGGGAGCTGAGCATGAGAAGAAGTAAGGAGGAGTAGGCATAAAAATAGCGGCAGTCAAAAGAGAAGCTGGTGCTGGCTAGCTAGCTATTTCTTCCCAATATTTGACGACGTGCTGAAGGAGGCTCTGCCCCCACACTCGCCCTTGTTGCGTTTGCTTTAACACCTAACGAAATCCCACTTCACAGACGTCAAAAAGGCCAAGTGGGCAGAGACCATTCAATTAAGGGTTTTTTTTCTCTCTCTGGGAAATGATTATACGCGGGCGTACACGCACGCACACACACGCACGCGCGAGCACTACGGACGCATGCATTCGTAAACACACACACACACACACACACACACACACACATACACATGCACTCTCACGCACGTGCACTGTCATGCACGCATATTCATGTTCAGATTGGGCCGTCTTCAGTAATTGATGTAAGCAAAGTTCCAAGGCTGACGTTAAAGTGCTATGTGCTTTGAAAAGCTCTGAGAGAGAGAGGGAGAGAGGGGTAGAGAGAGAGCGTGGGGTTTTGAGGGGGGTGGGGTGGGAAGAGGGAGGTAGAGAGAGAGATGGACAGACAGACGGAGACAGAAAGAAATACAGAGAGAGAAGAGAGAGAGAGAGAGAGAGAGAGAGAGAGAGAGAGAGAGAGAGAGAAGAGAGAGAGAGAGAGAGAGAGAGAGAGAGAGGAGAGAGAGAGAGAAGAGAAAGAAGGAGATAGAGAGAGAGAAACAGACAGATTTATATATTTATTTATTCTTTTATATCGAGGATAATGGAATAAGCATTCATGAGTTTTTTTACATCAAGTCCCCGTGTGTATGCGGTTTTGTCAATTTTGTCATCTGTTCCCACCGGCACACAATGGCCTCTACTCTTTCGAAAAGCGGAACAGGATTTAGCGTGTGCGCAAGATGTTCTGCGTGCGTTCGCACATGGGGCCTCGGTTTATAGTCTCATCCGAAGGATGAGAAGGGACAGAGAGACAGTCAGACAGACAGAGAGCGCAAGACAGGGAAAGAGAGACGGGGAGAGAGAGACAGAGAGAGACACAGAGAGAGAGAAAAATTGAGAGACAGACAGAGACAGGGTGACAGGGAGAGAGAGACAGAGACAGGCAGAGAGACACAGAGAGAGAAAAATGGAGAGACAGACAGAGACAGGGTGACAGGGAGAGAGAGACAGAGACAGGCAGACGGGGGATGGGATCTTCATTCGTGGCCAGCTCTTAAATCTGCCATCATTATCCACCGGCACTCTCCTCTCAGGGTAAAACAAATCTGTCAAGCCAGGGTATACAGCTACCTATGATAACCACGCGATGCTTGAAAATAGCCAAACGTACACGCTCACTTCTCATTCACGGTGTTTTCTTACGGTCCTTCAGCCATTCGCAAGTACATTATTGAGTGACGTGGCAGGGTGCGTGCGTGTTCTGGGGGTGACGCCCAGCTTGTTTATTTATTCATATTTATTTATTCTTTTATATCGAGGATAATGGAGTAAGCACTCGTGTGCTTTTTACATCCAGTCCCCGTGTGTATGCGAATTTTGTTATCCGTTCCCACCGGCACAAATGGCCTACTCTTACGAAAAGCGGAGCAGGATTTAACGTGTGCGCAAGATGTTCTGCGTGCGTTCGCACACACGGGGCCTCGGTTTATAGTCTCATCCGAAGGACTTTGACATTCAGTTCGATTTTTTGGGTCGAACTGGGAAGAAAGGGCGAGGCTGGGAATCGAACCCACAACCTCACGGTTTACTTGTTGGCAGGCGAATGTCTTAACCATCCTGCCACCTTCCTTCACAATGTTATTATTATGGATTGTTAAGCTGAGGAACGCTCAACATCCTTTGTCAGAAGCCTCGTGTTATCATCGTTGATAAATGTTGTTCCCCAGGTTAACACCCCGGGGGTCACTCACCCACAACGTGCGTAGTGGTTAGAACAGGGGGGACGGGATAGCCTAGTGGTTCGAACATTGCGCTCGCAATTTGACAACCCGGGTTCGAATCCTGTTCAAGGGGATTTTTTTTTTTACCCCTGGAGTCAACATCAGTGCAGACTTCACTCTCCCCCAAAAGTCCTTCGGATGAGACTATAAACCGAGGCCCCGTGTGCGAACGCACGCAAAACATCTTGCGCACACGTTAAATCCTGTTCCGCTTTTCGAAAGAGTAGGCCATTGTGTGCCGGTGGGAACAGATGGCAAAATTGACAAAACCGCATACACACAGGGACTGGTTTAAAAAAAAAGCATATGAGTGCTCATTCCATTATCCTCGATATAAAAGAATAGATAGATAGATAGATAGATAGATAGATAGATAGATAGATAGAGAGAGAGAGAGAGAGAGAGAGAGAGAGAGAGAGAGAGAGAGAGAGAGAGAGAGAGAGAGAGATCTTTAGATAATTTTTTATGCACTCATCAAACCTAGAGATCTCTGTCTGTTACAGGCTGTTATATTAAGGGGACAGGATAGCTCAGTAGTCAGAGCACTCACACACACTTTCCCCCAAGCTAAGGTTAAGCAGCATTGAGCGTGGTTACCAAGTGGGATTGGTGACGGACCGCTTGCGCGCCTTGGCTTCAGCCTGCCCTCTTTAGGGTCAGGGGAGGTAAAGCAGCAAGGGAGAGGAGATGGGCTCCGCCCTCAAAATGCTGGCCTCTGGAGAAGCTGAAGTCTTTGGCATCTTGCTTCCCCAACGACTGCATAAGTTATGGGACACCTTTACCTTTGTGCAAAGGGATTTCATGGACAAAAAGACAATCTCAACAGAAAATTTCAAAGCACGATAGGGTTGTTCCATATATGCCTTTTTGTTTTGTATTTTATTGTTTTGTATATCGATTTTAAGTCACAGCAAGTTTATCCCCGTCGCCACAAGACCAGCGCCACCCATTTTTTCTTGTCCTGTCTACATAAGTATTTGGTTTCCTATCAGAGGGGCCTTTTTCTATAGAATTTTGCCAGGGACAACTTTCTTGTTGTCGTAGGTTCTTTTACGTTTGATTCTTGCACACGGCATCTCGGTTTATCGTCTCTCCCGAAAGGCTAGCACCCAAACCACCATTCACGGTCTAGTGGAGGGGGAAAAGTTTCGGACACGACACTTTTCCCCCTATCCACTAGATCGTGGGTGGTGGTCTGGACACTTTGTTCATAACAGTAACTGAGAAAGTTTTTGTAGTCTGGGCCAAAAATACCCTCAAAACCTTTAAGTTTCGCGTGCCCTTTAAGGACCCATTGGCATTTGTGTAGAAATCCCAACTACATTCAGCGCTAGATCAATTTTCCGTCTGCGCTTTTGTTGTCTAACAATGCAAGAAAGAATGTGAAGTGAGTGTGAATGCATTTGTAAATGGATTGGGACAAAAATACGGATGGTTTAACAGTGTACATGCCTACGCATGCACATAGAGAGGTCTAGAATAACATAAAAAGAGTCTGGAAGCATTTATGCTTATGTTTGCATGCACGCGCTGGAACACATTGTGGAATGAAGACCTGTGTGTAAATATCAGTATGGATCTGAGCAAATCGGGCGGAATATGTGTGAGCAGGCGTTAGTTGTTGTGCTTTTGGGGACAGGTATTGTTTAAGAAAAAAAAAGCGTAATCGAGAGTGATGTTTTGAGTTTGGTAGATATGAAAATATTGATTGAAGTTTTATTCAGTTCAAAACATAAGGAGCGGAGAAGGAGGGAGGAGGAGGCAGAGAGAGAGAGAGAGAGAGAGAGAGAGAGAGAGAGAGAGAGAGAGAGAGAGGAGAGAGAGAGAGAGAAAAGAGACTAAAACAGACAGAGAAAGGTGACATACAGGAGAAAGGGAGACAGAAAGAAAAACGGAGAGAGAGAGAGAGAGGGGGGGGGGAGGGATAAGCCCAAACTTCTTTAATCTTTTTATGAGTATATTCCTTATTTTTAACCCACAAACAACACTTACTTTATCATCAATAATAATTAAAACTCTGTTCTGTCAACTATCAGATCTTGACTCACACCAGCTGTATATTTATACGGAAATTTACACTGAAGAAAACTAAATCATGTGTGCGAAATAAAAGCAACACCCCCCCCCCCCCTCCATTTGTTTCATGCTCTCTTCTCCAACATACGTACAGGCAGACATAGAAACGTATCCTTGAAACCCAAGTGATTTACAGGCCATAACCATTTTCCAGCATAAATTTAACCTATCCACTTTCAAAACAAGCACGGAATGTGTTTGTATGCTATGTTAAAACAAGCAACAGATTTCTCAATAGCATGTTAAACATTATACCCTACTTGAAACTTCAGGCCACTGAGATGTGCAGCCCCAAGAAAGTGCTAAGTTACTGGAAATGAAGTGGTTGAGAAAACGAATCGAGGAAATGACCCCCCCCCCCCCCCCCCCCCCCCCCCCCCCCCCCCCCCTTCCACATAAAACCCCTAAAATGTCTCATGTGAAATCCACACTCTTATCTTGTAATGGAGAGCCCCCACAGTGCAGGCCCATGCCGCTGCATAATCAAAACTCTTTTGTTATGCAGGTGCAGGGGCTCCCCGCCAGCCTGCTCTTTTGTTATCTATCCTCATTTCTGGGCCTTTTCAGTGCTGTTTCAAGGTGTCTGATTTTCTAAAAAAAATTTCTTGGTACATGTTTGTAATATGTCCGTTTTTGACTGCTCAGAATGATTTTTGTTACATGTTTACGTGTTGAGTAGACACAATGCCATCATCATTGGTTTATGCAACAGTGCTGGAGATACAACAGATAGGTAGAGTAAATTTGGTGTATTGGGACTACAAAAAGTATTCCTTGATTAAACTATGAACTAAATTGAATGGTTATACTCTGCCAATGCATTGCCAATTGGAATCAGTGCTGGTGTGAGATTTATCTACATTTACATTATGTAACTCTCCTTTTTAGTATCTTCTACTATCTCTCTCACACAGAGACACACATATATATATATATATATATATTTTTTTTTAAATTTATTCTTTAATATCGAGGGTAATGGAATAAGCACTCATGTGCTTTTTTACATCCAGTCCGTGTGTATGCGGTTTTCTAAATTTTGTCATCTGTTTCCACGGCACACAATGGCCTACTCTTCCAAAAAGCGGAACAGGATTTAATGTGTGCGCAAGATGTTCTGTATGTGTTCGAACACGGGGCCTCGGTTTATAGTCTCATCCGAAGGACTTTGACATTCAGTATATATTACTACTGAATAAACAAGCAAAAAGCACAATCCCCTTTGCAAAAAATGTCCCTAAAAGCAAAATTCAAAACCCCTTGACAAATTCAAATCTAAACACAGACAGACACACAGATAGACCAAACATTCAAATGAGCAGCCAGGCAGACACACAGACTGACCTAGCCATACAAATACCCCCCCCCCCCCTTTACTCTTGTCCATGTAACTCCCCCACCCCTCCTCCCTCCCCCATTCTCTCCTTCACCCCCTATCTAGCTGTCAATAGACTCCCAGCAGGCAAGGTCGTGTAGCTGCATGATCTAAAGTACTTAGTTATGCTCAAGCAGGGGCCCTCCAACATACAGCTGTTATGCTGGAGCAGGGGCCCTCAGGCCTACTTTGTTATGCCCAAGCAGGGGCCCTCCAGACTGGCTGTATCCTTCTCTTTCCTGGTAGGCCTGTCTGGCGGGCGACTGTACTGATCTGTCTGTCTGTCTGTCTGTCTGTGTCTGATTTCAACGGTTCAGTTTAGACACTTGGCCAGGCTAAGTTTTTTTTGGCTGTAATATTTGGTCAGAATTTTGGTTTGTGACTATCAAAAGTTTTATTGCAGGCGTTTGTGAAGAATGCATACATGCGTGCGTGTATGTATGTATGTATGCACACACATTATTATGCACAAGCAAAAACACACACGAATGCATACACACACGCAAGCACGCAGGCGCACATATACACACACACACCACATGCACATGTAAATGCACACGCACACACGCACATACACACATGCATGCACACACGCACACACGCACGCACGCTCGCACACGAACACACACATACATACAGACAGACAGAGAGAGGGGGTGACAGTACAGAAAAATGGACAAACAACCAGAATTGAGGCAGAGACCATCATTATAGTAAAAGTGAAAATACACGTAGATCAATCCAGACATCTCCTCCTACAGTGCAAAACTACAACAAACCCTACACAAACAATCTCTCTATTTCTTTATCTGTCTGTCTGTCTGTCTGTCTGTCTGTCTGTCTGTCTGTCTATCTATCTATCTATCTATCTATCATTATCCTCGAAATAAAAGAATTTGTCTTTGTCATTGTCGTTGTCTATCTATCTATCTATCTATCTATCTATCTATCTATCTATCTATCTATCTATCTATCTATCTATACATCTATCTATCTATCTCACTCTCTGAAATTGACCTCCCAAGAAATCAGTCACACACACACACACACACACACACACAACTTCCAAAGCAGTGTATCTTGTTTTCAGCATGCAAGCTGACCTAGTCGGATCGCTATCCCTCTTGCGATATCTGTTGGGGAAAATAACAATCACACACTTTACGATACAAATGAATCTTCAAGACCCATCAAGACTCGACACTTAAACTTGTAGTCTACGTCAATAGGACGACAGTTATCCGCAGTCCGAATCTGTTCAGCATTGTCAAGATGGGCTGTTGACACTCTGTATACATCGGAGAGAAAAGGAATTATTCCAAAGAACAGCAATCAAATGGAAGAGCGACAGACTCAGACTTAGGGGAAGAATACACTCCAGACAGGAGAAATCATTTGAGAGCACTTTGGTCAAGATGTTTTTGCCGCCTGGTGGGGAGATATAACCCTTTTTTCAGAATCTTTATAGGAGAAGACATATAAAAAATTTTGTCACATGATATATTGATATTATCTGTATTTGGAGAGAGAGAGAGAGAGAGAGAGAGAGAGAGAGAGAGAGAGAGAGAGAGAGAGAGAGAGAGAGAGAGAGAGATGGTGAAAAATGGAGAAAGATGATAGATCTTTGTTGATTTTTTTCCCCTTTGGTGCTTCATAGTTTTGATATCATTGAAGTGGATAGGTTCAGAATGAAAGAAAATATCGTTTTGTGTCTGCCGATTTTGTTACGATATTTTGAGACTTGTTTTTGGTATATGTTTTGATTCGTTTGTGAATGTTCTGATTTCTGTTTGGATTCGCTTTCAGATTTGGTAGTTTCTGCTTGGTTTCTGCTTTGTTTCTGCTTTAGTTGTATACGGAATAGTGGATTCCGTGCGCGCGTGCACACACACACACACACACACACACACACACACACACACACACACACACACACACACACACACACACACACCATTCTCTCTCTCTCATTGTCTCTCTCTCTCTCTGTGTTTGTGTGTCTGTGTAGGTGTATTTGAGTGAGTGAGTGAGTGTGTGTGTGTGTATGTGCGTGTGTGTGTGTGTGTGCGCGTGCGCGCGCGCAGAAAGGATTGGATAAAGCACATTAAACAAACAAAAGAAAGGGAAAGAGAAGATCAATTTGTTCAATTGTTTTTCGCTTTCAGGTGACGTCCACTATACTTTCTTAGATCAAAAGGGACTGATCATCAAATTTCATATTTTCAGAGTATTATAAAAAATGACAATAGAAACAAAATGTCCACACAAGGCCAACACATAGATAATTATTCTTTACTTTCA
>CM054153.1:12724268-12739268 GCA_028751875.1 Rapana venosa
GTGTGTGTGTGTGTGTGTGTGTGTGTGTGTGTGTGTGTGTGTGTGTGTGTGCGCGCGCGTGTGTGTGTGTATACATTTGAATTTGTAAAAACTAATTGTAATTGGCTGCATGTGAATGAGCAGGATGAATGACAGCGCTTTGATTTGTTTTTGCAAGATATGGCGCTATATAAATTCCATGTACTGTTAGTATTGTTAATATTTTGATGCCAACTGTATAGTGTAGCCAATACACTCTCTTCACACCATCCCCTAACCCCCATCCCCATCACTCTTTCCCTCTAAACCAACGGTTCCTCTTCCCAGCTGGATTTTTTTCCTTGCGGAATACTCAAACAGTATGATCTTCTTTGGGCTGAATTATGGCAGTCTGGCAGTAGTACCAGAGCAAACAGGAGAAAGTTAGTCACAGACACAAAATAGTGCCGGAGGCAGTATCCTCCTCCCGGAGAATTACTGAGGACTTTCTGTGATTATGGAAGGAAACATGACCGTGCACAAGAACAACTTTGGCGGAAAATTATACCGACAGAACCTCGGGCTGTATGGTCAGTCTCTTTACATCTGCTGTAGTCACTTCTTAGCATGGTTGAGTCAGTGCCGCTACAATTTCATCCGACTTGCGAAACTAGGCGGAAAATTTACACGATTCATAAAACACTAAGGTTAAAAATAAAAACGAGGCAAAGAGAATGAATGAGAAAAAAGGCTGCAGCCCAGGCAGACAGACCAGCATTGTCAGACTCCATCTGTGCCTTCCTCTGCCATAGGCACTGTCTGTCATTCCCGTGTGGGACTGGCCAGCCACACCCGACGCTGTACTGTACCAGAATGAACACCTAGAGCGCAACTCCATAGTCTTCCGAGATTGAAGGATGCCTATAGGTGTTTAAAACTTTGCCTACAGTCAAGAAAGAAGTGTGCTTAAGGTGTAGTGTAGCTACAGTACGTTGAAACTATGTGTTAGGGTATGACCGGAGTGTTTTAAGATTTTGCTTATAACTACAGCATGTTGAAACTATGTGTTAGGGTATTACAGGAGCGTTTTGATGTAGATGCTGATTCTGACGCTCGCTTCACAGGAGATATTCTTTACAAAGTATAATGTTGGATCTAGAGAAGCACCAGACTGCATTTGATCTGTTTGGCAAAGTGTGGAATAATATATTTGTTTAGAACAAGAAGAAAAGCTTTAACTCCACGAGAATAAATTTGAACCTCTGTCCACACACTCCTGTAAAAGGGTAGAGGTAAAGGTGTCCCATAACCTATGTGGTCGTAAGGGAGCAAAGTATCAGAAACCTCAATTTCTCAAGGAGCCAGCATATTGAGGGCGGCGCCCATCTCCTCTCCCTCGCTGCTTTACCTTCCCTGATCCTAAAAGGGCAAGTACCCATTTACTGCTGGATGAACTGGGAGAGTGTACTGAAGCCAAGACGCGCAAACTGTCACCCATTCACTTGGTAACCACGCTCAATGCTGCTTAACATTGACTTGGGGAAAGAGAGTGCACTGACCACTGAGCTATCTCGTGCCCACACTCCTTTACAGATGCAAAATCTGCAAGTCCATGAAACATGAGCAAAGAAAGCGGACACCTTTGACACAATAGCCATCCGTAAAAACTTGGATATTTAAAAATGTTACTTTAACAATTCATAATACATCGCATATAAAACGAAGAAAGGGTGGAACTTCAAACCATGTTAAACAGTAACTCAAGCAAATCATCACTGTGCGCCAGTGTCACAAACCCAAACCAACAAAACTCAAGTCAAGTCAAAAACACTTTAATCATCCCATGAAGGGCAATTACTCTTATATTTTAAAATTATTCTTTATTCATTCTTCTATTTCGAGGATAATGGAATAAGCACTCTTGTGCTTGTTTTATCTCCATTCTCCGTGTGTATGCAGTATACCGATGCCTGACAAGCCACTGATGATGATGAGGGTAGTACAGGGGTGGGAAAGATTTGATTCCTCTCTACACACGCTGACTGCCCAGGGAACCAGCTAGGGCCTAGCTGTATGCAGTCAGGTGCCGGGGTGTCTGGAACTGTGGCAGAGGCAGAATCCTCAGAGTATCTCCTGTATCCGCGATGTCCATTAGAGAATGAATGATATGCTCTGGTTGGCTAGCTGGCTGGCTGGCTGGCTGGCTGGCTGGCTGGATGGATGGATGGAGAGCTAGTTGTGTGAAGCTGAGAGGAGGAGGATGTTATCTATTATGAGCTTGTGTCTATGATATTAATGTTCCATACTGAGTGGTGTTTGAGTGTGTGTTGTGTGTGTGTGTGTGTTGTGTGTGTGTTGTGTGTGTTGGGTGTGTGTGTGGTAGTTTAGGGTTCTTTTTTTTCTTTTTTTTCTTTATTATTTTGGGGGGTGTAGGTTTCAAGTGACGTCCATTGCTGATTTGCTCTGCCGTGTATAAACGTTCTGAGGAGAGGGAGAGAGACAGACAGACAGAAAAAGAGAAAGAAGAAGAAAGACAGACAGAGAAGAGAGAGAGAGAGAGAGAGAGAGAGAGAGAGAGAGAGAGAGAGAGAGAGAGAGAGAGAGAACTCTCTGAACTCTAAAAATGGTTTAACGCACACCGGCCTTTGGCCACACAATACAAATTTCAAGGGACAAGAGTGCAAAGAGGAACAAGAATGAAAGAGAACTTCTCCAAAGCCTTGATGAGGCCAGGTAACACAGAAATGCATACCCTAACATGCATAGTTCATAAACACGCATGAAGAGAGAAAGAAGAGAGAGAGAGAGAGAGAGAGAGAGAGAGAGAGAGAGAGAGAGAGAGAGAGAGAAGAGAGAGAGAGAGAGGGGGGGGGGGGTAGTTACTGCTGCTATTTGCTGTTGATGCTACAGCTCTTATTATCTTTTCTGTTGTTGCTTGTGCTGCTGCTACTATAATTATTAGTGATACTGCTGCTACAACAACAACTCCTACCCCTCTACTACTAATACTCCGACTTCTAATGACGACGAGGACGATGATGATGATGATGGTGGTGGTGGTGGTGGTGGTGGTGATGATGATGATGATGATGATGATGATGATGGTGGTGGTGGTGAAGATGATGATGATGATGCTCTTGTGCTGCTGTTGCTGTTGCTGCTGTTGCTGCGGCTGTTGTTGTTGCTGTTGCTGCTGCTGATGTTGTTGATGCTGCTGCTGCTGCTGTTGCTGCCAGGAATGCGAGCTGTGCAATTCTGAAAGTACTGAGGCAAGTTTATAGCGCAGTCCCGAGGCAGGTTCTTTGCGGGTGATTCACACACACACCACACCACACACACACACACACACACACACACACACCACACACACACACACACACACACACAAGCACAGCGATGGTGCACATACGCAGGCACGTTCGCGCACGCGCAAGCATACATTAATAGACATATTATAATGATGTCGATATTTGTGTTTATCTCTATTTTCCTTTCCTATCAATTTCCATATCCTTTAACCCCCCCCCCCCTCTTCCCATCCCCACTCCCACTCCCTCTTTCCCTCCCTCTCTCCCTGCCTCCCTTCCTCTCTCTCTCTCTTTCTCTCTCTCCCTCTCTCCCCCCCTCTCTCTCTCTCTCTGTCTCTGTCTGTCTGTCTGCCTCTCTCTGTGTCTCTCTCCAATGCTGTCTGTCTCTTTGTCTCTCTCCAATGCTGCTGTGTTTATTATGCAAAGGATAAATCTAGCAAGTACACATTAAAACAAAATCCAGAACTTTATTTTGAGACAGACAGAAATTAGCCTCAATGAGAGAGACAACCCACTTTATATAATGTTACAGGAAGAAAAAAAAAAGGGTGGTGGAGGGGGAAGCTTCATGTAATAGCAAAAACTGCAAAACTGTATGTATAGCGGTCTGACTATTTCCTAGACTGTCAGACCAAGAAGAAAAATGTCCCAAAAATGAGATGTCTGTGGCAAGGTCTGCTTCATCCTATCCTGTTCCTGCCTTCAAAGATGCTTTCGCTCACAAGCTTGCAGGATTGATCACTTTAGAAGTGGCCAGAGAGATTTTTCTTCTTCTTCTTCTCCTCCTCCTCCTCCTATCCCCCCCCCCCCCTCCTCCCCCTCCTCCTTCTTCTTCTTCTTCTTCTCTTCTTCTTCTTCTTCTTCTTCTTCTTCTTCTTCTTCTTCTTCTTCTTCTTCTCCTTCTCTGTGTGTAAGTTTGGTGTTTTGTTTGTTGGTTTTAT
The DNA here is from genome assembly GCA_028751875.1 of Rapana venosa. Lineage (NCBI taxonomy): Eukaryota > Metazoa > Mollusca > Gastropoda > Neogastropoda > Muricidae > Rapana > Rapana venosa. Next base: position 12,728,476 of record CM054153.1, read on the forward strand.
GGGGGGGGGGGGGGGGGGGGTCTGATCATGTGGACAGATTTGTGTCACTAAGTTTTTTAGTTTTGTTTTTTAACTGAATGTTATATACTATGTGTGTATGTGTTGTTGTGCGTGTGCGCGTGTGTGTGTGTTTGTGTGTGTGTGTGTGAAATTGTATTAAGGGTATCTTTTTCAAGTAGGTGTCCTTCAGAAAGTTATTAGAAAAACAGACGCTTTTGTCTTACACATAAATATTTTGGTTATAGCTTTTTTGCATTTGTGCTATAATCATCGCTTTTATTATCGTAGTCATTATCATTATTAGTACCACCTTCATCATAAACAACAGCAAACAGTAGCAGCAGCACGATACAAATTATTATAGTTCGTGTCATTATACTCTTAGATGTTATCACCAAAACTGTTGCATCTTCATTATGCCTTTGTGGGTTTTTTTAAATGATTCTTCAGCATCTCTTTCTTCTTTTTGAAGAAAGCTTTTTAGTTGGAAACTGCAGTTCTCGGTGTTGTGATCGATTTCTGAAGAAGATCTCGGTATCCAAATCTCAGTGTATTTGGAGATGACTTTACAACAGTAATATACCAGCAAACAGAGATGACTTTACAGCAGTTATAAACCAGCAAACATTCTTCTCTTGAATTTGACAAGAAGGTGTCATGTCACTGAACCACACACATTGAAATATAAGCAGCATAGGTGACAGCTTGGCGTGTGTCTAAAATGCCACATTGAAAACGGACGCACTGAGGTCAGTAAGCCCCGTCGCCAGACAGGCCCGGGAAAGAGGATACAGTCAGTAGTCTGAAGGGCCCCTGCCTCAGCATAACAAAGCAGGCTGGCAGAAGGGTGCCCCTGCTTTAGCATAACTAAGTACTTTGCATTATGGAACAATGCGTCATCAAGTTAGGGAGATTTTGTTGTTTTTTTCAGCTGAGATTTGAGAAGGGGGAGGACAGAACAATGTAGATCATTTGGGATATTCTAAAAGTTATCGTTCTGTCTGTCTCTTTTGACTATCTTTCTTTTGTCTGTCTCTCTGTCTGTCTGCACCTCTCCCTATTGTCTTTGTCACAGGTTTCTTCAGTCCCTGTCATAAAGTTTGTTTGTCTCCCTTTCTCCATCTCCCTCTCTATCTCTTTCTCTCTGTTTCTCTCTGTCTCTTTCTATCATTCTCTCTCTAGCTCTCTCTCTCTCTCTTCTCTGTCACTCCTTTTGTCACTCTGTCTCTCTGTCTTGTCTGTCTGTCTGTCTGTCTGTCTCTCTCTCTCTCTCTCTTCTCTCTCTCTCTCTCTCTCTCTCTCTCTCTCTCTCTCTCTTTATGCGTGTTCGTGCACATAATATGTATGTGTATGCGTGCGTGCGTGTGGTCGTGTGCACATATGCATGTGTGTTCGTCTTTTTTCTGTATCCATCTACCCTTTTCTTATCTGTTAACATCTCACATAAACTTTTTGATGATGCTGTACTCTTATAAAACAATTATATACGAGTACCATTATCCCATATGTATATACTACCTCTGAGCAATTCAGCTAAAGAAAAAGGATATCATGACCTGAAACTTGTAAGCTGAAAACAGAGACAGGGAAAGCTTGGCCCAGTCGCCAGACAGGCCCGGAGAGAGGATAAGGCGTGTTGTAGGGGCCACTGCCTGTGCATAACAAAGCACTTTTGATCATGCAGCAGCATGGGCCTATATAGCAAAAACCATTGACAACTGGAGAAGGCTTGGAGTGGAGGTGTTGTAGGAGGTAGATGTAGATGTAGGCGCCCGATATACAAATCTGAGGATCTGATGTATCTGTTTGCTTCATTTAGAAATGTTCACGTTCTAGTGTCGAACTGTTCTGTCAGTGTGTGTCTCTGGCTTTGCCTCTGTCTATCTGTCTGTCTGACTCTCTGTCTCTGTCTGTCTGTCTCTCTGTCTGTCTGTCTCTCTGTCTGTCTCTCTGCCTCTCCGTCTGTCTCTCTGTCTGTCTGCCTGTCTGTGTGTGTGTGTGTCTCTCTCTCTCTCTCTCTCTCTCTCTCTCTCTCTCTCTGTCTCTCTCTCTGTGTCTCGGTGATGCCTCAAACTGGGGCGTCAGATCACGAAGTCAACATTCTAACCACTAAGCTAACCCCCTTCCCCCCCCCCCGCACCTCCAACCCCCATCCAGTTAAATCAAACAGGTGGCATACAATTCAATTGCCTGATTTTGGAGAGAAAAAAAGACTAAAGCAATAGAACTCAAACAAAGCAGCCAAAAAATACCCCACCTGCAATGTCATTTCACAAAATTAATTCTCTCTCCCCACCTCTCCATACTCGACACTTTGAAAGAGGGCTTACCAAAGGCCTACTCTCTCCCACACATACAGAGATCCTAAGAAGCAACACCATCAAAGAAATGTCAGATCATTCAAACCACATTTGACGCATGTCAATGGAAACAACCAAATCCTGTCTACATTCGAAAGCTGATTATCATAAGCATGTAATGGTAACCTTTCCTAGTACTTTGATTGAAAAAAACATACCTCTCCAAGTCAATGGATCAAAAAACCCAACTTGTCACAAAATGTGGCCCAACTTGTAAAAGGATCTTTCTCGTATATGACACATGAAGGACTTGTCAAATTTCCTGTATAGAGAAAGGTTCATTGTCATGTAACTTTTTTTTCGTTCCTTGCCTAGAGCTTCAAGGTTCACCAATGCTGAAATTTTGTGTATGCGACCATTTTTGTCCACCATGAAGGAAGCCCTATTGTGAATTCAGGGATATTTTGTCATGTGTGAGATTGGAAGACTTAAAAATAAACACGTGCTTCTTGACAACAGGGTATATTGTTTTGGAAGGAAGTTCATTGCGCTTACCCCTTCTCTTTCCCTTCCCACCCTCTATCGTACCTTTCCCTTCAGTTGCATGTCAGCACACTTGCCCTAGAGTATGCCATCCCATCTCATGGAAAGGAGTGTGTCAGAATCATTGGTTGGGCTTAGGGTTTGAGATGATCCGTCTTTTGAGTTTCTGATCTGTGCAGAAATGAGTTTGAGTATGTCCCTTGACATTTTTTTTAAGCCATCTTTGTATTTGCTTGCCTCTCTCCGTCTCTCCCTCTGGATGTTTCTTTCTGTTTCTCTCTCTGTCTCTTCTCTCTTCGCCCTCTCTCGCCCTCTCTCTCTTCTCTCTCTCTCTCTCTCTCACTCTCTCTCTCTCTCTCTCTCTCTCTTCTCTCTCACCCTCTCTGTCTCTTGCACTCTGTCTCTCTATCTATCTCTGTGGTGGAGGCTCAAACCCAGGCCATCAAATCAATCACAAGGTCAACACTCTAACCACTAAGCTACCCCAGCCTCCATCCAGTTTAATCAAACAGGTGCTATACTATGCAATATCCTGGTCATGGGGGAAAAGATATGAGTAAAGTTATACGACTCAAATAAAGCAGCAAAAATTCCACCTGGCCTGTCATTTCACAAATTCTTTCCCCCCATCCTACTGAATAATTTGAAAGAAGTCCCGCACGTCCAGAGAGCTAAAAGAAGCAACACCTTCAAAGAAATGTCGGATCATACAAAACACATTTGACACATGTCATTGCACACGACAAAATCCTGTCTACATTTGAAAGCTGATTATCATAACCATGTTAGGCTAACCCTTTTCCCATATATTGATTGACAGAAACATACCTCTTCAAGTCTACAGATCAAAACCCCAACTAGTCACAAACTGTGGCTCAACTTGAAAAAAAAAAAAGAAGAAGCTACTTATCATATAATATACGACACATCAAAACCTGTCAAGCTCCGGTTCTTTGTCAAGTATGAGAGATTGGAAGACTTAAAAGACACGTGCTTTTTGACAACGGGGTAAATTGTCTTGGAAGGAAGTTCGTGGCACTTGCCCCCTTCCCCTCTCCCCCTCTCCTTCCCGTCCCACTGTCGTACCTTTCCCTCCAGTGGCCAGTCAGCACACTTGTCCTACTGGAGTATGTCATTCCATCCCCCCTAAAGGAGTATGTTAGAATTAGTGGGTGGGCCTAAGGCTTGAGATGATCTGTTCTTTTGAGTTTAAGGTCGGCGTAGAAATGGACTTGAGTATATCCGTTGACTTTTTTTAGGCATGTAATGTCTGCTCTCTGTCTCTCTGTCTCTCTGTCTGTCTGTCTGTCTGTCTGTCTCTCTCTCTCTCTCTCTCTCTCTCTCTCTCTCCTCTCTCTCTCCTCTCTCTCTCTCTCTCCCTCCCCCCCCCTCTCCTCTCTCTCTCTCTCTCTCTCTCTCTCTCTGTCATGCGTGGATTACCTTTGGGAGATCTAACTGAACTCTGTCTCTGCAACTTCCTAAAAGGTTAAGCAAACAAGGGTCTTGTTCATGGCTTTATTGATTTATAATGTATAGATATCTTTGAATGTTAATTTATTTGTTCATGTGTATATTCATTCATCTATTTACCTATATGAATGTTCACATCGTGAAAATATGTATTTCTAAAGCAGCGGAGAATTATAACAACTTGTTGATACTACTCAACATGTTGCAGAACTCTATTCTGACCCTTTCCAATCCTCCCTCTCTCCCTCCCACCCAACCCTCCCTTCTCCAATCCTCTTTCCTTTTTAAGCTAACCTTTTTTTCCCCTTTCCCTAGCTTTTTTCTTTATATGTCTTTTTTTTTATGCTGCAGACTACTCAAACAGTATGATCTTCTTGAGGCGTTGAATTATGGCAGTCTGGCGGTGCCAGAATAAACAGAAGAAAGTTAGTCACAAAGAGGGGGAAAAAAGAGTGCCGGAGGAAAAATCCTCCTCCCGCCAAGAATTACTGAGCACTTGCTATTGTGAGGAGAGGAAACCTGACCACGCAAAAAGAAAACTTTGGACGAAATTATACGCTAAAGAACCTTGGGCTGTATGGTAAATTCTCTTCTTCTTCTTCTTTTTTACAGATGTGGTCACTTCTTAGAAGTGTTGTGAGGTCAGAGGTATAATTCTGTGTACAGTTTTTGAAACTAGGAGGAATAGACTGACACAGTGCATCAAGAACTGATGTTGAAAATCTTGACTGATAATGTAAAGTAAGTGGGTTGTTTCATCATCATCATCATCATCAGACCCGTGACCTTGGCGGTCGTGGGGGAGACACGAAAGACGATGCCGTGGTAAGCCTCCTCCATCCATCTCGATCCTCGGCTCTGCGCAGTAGTGCCGAGTCATTCATCCTGGTCCATTCTCTGATGTTGTCCATCCATGACTTGTTCTGGGTTGTTTAGCGTTGCATAAAAGCAACAGGTGTAGGCTTTTACAGCCATTATTGTCTGTAACAGTTCATGGTGTTTTCATGTCGCTTGACATGCATGACACGCATTAAACGAGAAACCTTGATAGTGATGAAGAGGAATATCTAGTTGAATAAAGACAGTAGATTTCTTATCAGTTTTTGTCAAATGTAAAACAATAATCATTTGAACATTGAAAATGAGGCTCCTATTGCCCGGTCTTTATAAAGATTAAAAAAGTCCTCGCAATTATGAAAATTTGCAATTAAAAGATTAGATGCCTTCGACTTCAACTTCGCGCACAAAATCAAAGACACCCGTAGTCTGGCTGCCTCTGTTTGTCTGTCTGTGTGTATGTCTGTCTCTGTCTACGTAATTGCAATAAGTAAGTTTTAAAAAAACCCAATGAATATATGAATCGATCAATCATAAAAGATACCGGCAAGTCTGCTTACAAGTTTCCTTGAGAAAAAAATGTCTGCCCTTAATCTACCAGATGCAACTGAGGTTCAAACCATGACCTCCAACAGACCAAATGGATCAGAACTGAAGCGTTCTATCCACTCTGTGAACGTGCCTACCACACACTCACACACACACACGCACACACACGCACACACACACACACACTCACACTCACATTCACACATATACACACACAGTGAAAAAATTCACGAATGAGAGTTTGATATAACTGGCATGCATACAAAAATAGCTGTTCAGTTGTCAGGGTGATTTGAAACTGATCTTAGCCACAAGGAAACTCTCTCCTGCAAACAGTTGGAGAAGAAAACGAAAAAATAAATAATTCTGTAACAACAACAACAACAACAACAACAACAGCAACAACGCACACACAACCCAACCCAACTCAACACCACCACCCCCGCGCACACACACCACACCACACCACATACACTCCCTCACCCCACACACACAAACACTTCACACACCCTTTCCACACACACATACACCACCCCCCCCCCTCCCACACACACACACACACACCACACACCAAAACAACCTCATAGTAAAATGCAATACTGGAAATAGCATCAGACTATTTTCAGAAAGCTAGACAGGAAAGGAAAGAAGAGGAAAAAACAACCCGTTAACCAAAACACCACTTTGTCTGTGGACAAGTTTTGGCTGTATTCTGTTCCAGCCTTCAAAAGATGCTCTTTAAAAAAATATATTTTGGGGACCACACAGTGACACGATTTATCACTTTAGAGTGGCTGGACAGTTTGGGTTTTTTCTTCTTTTTCTTCTCATGCATCTTTTTCTTTACTACATCCATTCTTGAGTTGTTTGTTTCTCTGTTCTGTCTGTCTCTGTCTCCGTGTGTCTGTCTCTGTTTGTCTGAGTGTCAGAGTCAAAGTCAAACTTTTTTTTCAGATGGTACATTGAATAAGCAGTGCACTTGTGTCTGTCTGTCTCTGTTTCTCTGTTTCTTTCTGTCTCTGTCTGTCTCTGTCTGTCCGTCTGCGTTGTGTGTCTTTTCCTTGATCTAGGCAGATTTCTGAGACCTTGCTTGTTTGGGCTTTTTCTCCTGTACAGTTAGACTATGTGTGCGTGCGTGTGTGTGTGTGTGTGTGTGTGTGTGTGTGTGTGTGTGTGTGTGTGTGTGTGTGTGTGCGCGCGCGTGCGTGTGTGTGTGTGTGTGTGTGGTGTGTGTGTGTGTGTGTGTGTGTGTTGTGTGTGTGTGTTGTGCATGTGTTTTGCATGTATGTGCATGTGTGTGAATTCTGTAACGCGTGTCAATGATAAGATATTGAATAATTTCATATTACTATATGTTGAAGATCTTTATTTCTTTGTGGGTGTACACACTGAACGATAAATGTTCCTAGGGTCTAACATGTTCTTTTTAGGTCCAAACACACTACCTTGAAACATTTGTATTTTAAGCACAATCACAGGTGGAAACTAACTGTTACTGTTGTTTTTAACGGGATAGCTCAGTGGTCAGAGCAAATCACTTTCCTCAAGCCAATGTTAAGCAGCATCAAGCGTGGTTACCACATGGGCGGGTGACCGTTTGCGCGCCTTGGCTTCAGTACAGTCCCCCACCCAGTTCACCCAGCTGTAAATGGGTACCTGCCTCTTTAAAGTCAGGGGAGGTAAAGCAGCGAGGGGGAGGAGATGCGCGCCACCCTCAATATGCTGGCCCCCTAGAGAAGTTGAGGTTTCTGATGCCTCACTCTGCTACGACTCCATTGGTTATGGGACACCTTTACCTTTTTTACTATCAAACGGCAATACACTGGCATGGACTGATGTAGGTGAGAGCATCCGATCTTGTTGTTTTACAGCCCTACTAACCGCTAACCACAGAGACCATATTAGATGGAGAGCATAGCAGATACCCAAAATGTCACATTGAAAACAGACCCATACAGATCAGTCTTGTTGCCAGACAGGCCCGGGAAAGAGGATACAGTTAGTCTGGAGGGCCCCTGACCCAGCATAGCAAGAGTTGGCTGGAGGGCCCCTGATTCAGCATAACAAAAGTGAATGGGAGGCCGAAGGCCCCTGCTTAGGCATAATAAACTGAATACTTTAGATCATGTTGCAACGTGATTTTATGTTGGGGAACTTTTATGTGGCCTGGATTCGAACAGAAAGAATAGGAAGTGATAAAGGTTACAAAAAAGAGGAGGGGTGGGGTGTAAATTTATCTGCTTACCTCTTTTTCTGCCTGTTTGTCTATCTTGGCTATATTGGTCAAGAAATAATTACATTTTGTGTATTATTTTGTAAGGTTGTTTGCATAAGGTGAATAATGTAACAAAGTGTAAAACATTCAAATAAATGAAGAAAGGTATAGAGCAGGTGCACGCACACGCACATTCACACACACACACCCATACACATACAAACATGCACACACACAAACACACACTCGCATGCACGCATGCACACACATTCTTTACCCATCTGCTCATTTTCTGTTTAAGGTCACATTTTAGTGACTAGACACTAAAACTAAAACACATATTCTGTCTCTCCATAACAATTGGCACCTACTTCTTAGTACTATACAGTCATTCTTCATGAAAATCTACTGATTCACAAAAAGTAGTAGCGGTACCTGATACAAGTCCCATTGATCCAGCAACTATACTAAAAAGTAATGGTAAAGATGTTCCCATAACTTATGTGGTAGTAGGGCAGCGGGGCATCATAGACCTCAGCTTCTCTAGGGGCCAGCATATTGAGGGCGGCGCCCATCTCCTCTCCCTCGCTGCTTTACCTTCTCTGATCCTAAAGAGCCAAGTACCCATTTACAGCTGGGAGAACTGGGAGACTGTACTGAAGCCAAGGCGTGCAAACGGTCACCCGTCCACTTAATAACCATGTTCAACACTGCTTAACATTAGCTTGGGGAAAGGGAGTGCTCTAACCACTGAGCTATCCCGTCAGGTCCCTGACAACTGGACCAGTTCTGAACAAAACAGCCCATGGGATGCTGTGTGTCTCAAACTGTTAGGTTGAAAATAGAGACAGGGGAGGAAGCTTGGCCTAGTCGCCAGATAGGCTGACAGAGAGAGAGGTAGGGGATAGATAGGTGGGTTGTTAGGGCCCCTGACTGAGCATAACAAAAGCGTTGTTGATTATGCAGTGACATGGGCCTGTGTGCTGCAACCAGTGATAACTGGAGAGGAAAGCAGGAGGTGCGGATTTGGGTTGTATGAGGGATGTGTGTGTGTGTGTGTGTGTGTAATTTGGGGACACAAGAGACTATAATTATTTAGCATCAGTGTACTTCATCTTATGTAGTATTTGCATTTTAAGTTAAAACATATATCTATCTCTCACACACATACAAATCATTAACATTTTGATTTAACACTTACGCCCAAACAGACCCAACAAACAACCACCACCACCACCACCCACCCCTGACACTATTAAGCCTTTATTAACAACAGTAAGAAACGCACGCACCACCACACTACACACACACTACACACACTACAGACACACACACACACACACACACACACACACACACACACACACAACACATACACACACACACACACACACACACCCAGGGAGAGAGAAAGAGAGAGGCTGAGATAAACAGCTAAGAAATGAAATCCGGTTTGCAATGCATGACACGACAACCAGACGTAAAGATCTCAAAGAGTCTCCTGCCCTCCAAAAATCTCATCAAATTATTATTAGCGGCAGTTTCTTCCTCGTCTATTTCCTGCCGTGCTAATCATTTCTCTCTTCTTTTTTTTGTTTTCTGTGTTTGCTAATTTGCATTAAATCAAAAGTCAAAAATTGACTTGTTGTTGTCGATCGTAATTTTGTGTCTTTTTTATTTTTACGGGAGGATGGTAATAACAATCATATTTTCTTCTTAGGAAGGTGGAAGAGAGAGGGAGGAGGTAGAGGAGGGAGAAAGAGAGAGAGAGAGAGAGGAGAGAGAGAGAGGGGGGGGGGGGAGGGAGGGAGGGAAGGGAGAGAGAGGAAGCAGAAAGAGATACAGATAAACAGTAGCTATCAGAGAGAGAGAGAGAGACAGAGACAGACAGACAGAGACAGACAGACTGACAGAGAAAGACAAAGAAAACAGAGACCGATGATCACAGAGAGAGAGAATGACAGAGAGAGAGAGAGATAGACAGAGAAAGAGAGAAAACCAGACAGTAAGTTTCCTCAGATTCTGAATCCTTTGGGGCGCCTTGGAAGCTTTGTCAACCACCTTTCTCCAGTCCTCGCGTCTCTCAGCTGCTCTCAGGGTGTCTCTCAGCTCCATGTCTGTCCACTCTCAAATGTTGTCCTCCCATCTCTTCTTTTGTCTGCCTCTTCTTCTTCCTCCCCTCACTGTGCCTTGTAGGATTGTTTTAGCAAGACCAGAGGAGCGTGTGACATGACCAAACCACTTCAGGGTTGTGGTGGTGGTGGTTGGTTGGTTGGATGATACAGTCATTTGAATTGGATAACTCCGCTGGCGTTTTAACGTAGCCTAAGAAAGAAAGGAAATTATTGTTTGAAAGTAACTATCTTACTCGGAGCGTTTATTCTCCCTCTCTCTATCTCTCTCTCTCTCTCTCCATCTCCCCTTCTCCACCTCCCCCCCCCTCTCTCTCTCCTTTCCGGTCTCTCTCTCTCTATCTCTATATCTCTCTCCTTCAAAGCAAGACGTTCTCTCTCTCTCCCTCCCCGTCTCAATCTCTCTCTCACTCTCTCTCTCTCTCTCCGTCTCCCCTACCCCTCCCTCTCCCCTCTCTCTCTCCTTTCCTCTCTCTCTCTCTCTTCCTTCCCTCTCTCCCTCTCTCTCCTTCAAAGCAAGACGTTCTCTCTCTCCCCCCTCTCCCCCCTCTCTCTCCCCCTCCCTCTCGATCTCCCCCTCTCTCTCTCTCCCTCCCCTCTCTCTCTCCCTCCCTCTCCCCTCTCTCTCCCTCCCTCCCCTCTCTCCCCCCTTTCTCTCTCTGTCCTTTACAATCTCTCCTTTCTTCAAAGCAAGACCTGTTCCTGTAATTCTAGGGGCAGGGAAGGGCGACGTCTTCATCTCCCTCT
>CM054153.1:12744268-12754268 GCA_028751875.1 Rapana venosa
AGATTATAATCTAACGAAGACTGAAAGCGAGGGTTCGAATCTTCGTGTATGTGTGTTTGTGTGTGTTTGTGTGTGTGTGTGTGTGTGTGTATGTGCGTGTGTGTATTTGTCCGTGCGCTTGTGTGCGTGCGTGCATGCGTGTGTGTATGTGTATAGTGTGTGTGTGTGTGTGTGTCTGCGTGCCTGTGTTTCTGCGTGCCTGCGTGCATGTGTGCATGTGTGCATGTGTGTGCATGCGTACGCGCGTTAGTCTACGTTTGTCTGTCTGCCTGTGCAAATGCGTATGCCAATGCATAAAACGCACATGCGTTTGTGTGCGTGAACGCGCGCGCGCGTGTAAGTTATGAAGAAGCGGAATCAATATCAAGCCTAGCATGCAGAAAGCTGGTATCGACGGTAACAGTTGGAGCCAGATTTCAGCGCCAATCTCCTTACACTGCCGGCCATACTCATTTCCTAGTGGGTCGATTTGTGTTTTGATATCCTTTTTTTTACACTGCTGCGTTCAACTCGACTGTACTGTTCGCTATGTCTCAATAGTTTAGTAAGATAAGAGCTATGATGTCCTGGATGGAAATAGTTTGCAACATTCTGCAAAAGTTGTAGAGGAAGGTGGAGGAGGAGGAGGAAGAAGAGGAAGAGAAAGACGTAGAAGATAACGACGAAAACTACGATAACGGCACCCAAAACATCAACACTAACAACAATAGTAAGGTCCTTGACAATGACAAGGAGAATGATGATGCAGAAGAAAGTGCAAAAGAAGAAGATGAAGAGGAAGAGGAAAAAGAAGAAGAAGAAGAGGAGGAGGAAGAAGAAGAAGCAGAAGAAGAAGAATAAGAAGAAGAAGGAGGAGGAGGAGGAGGAGGAGGAGGAGGAGGAGGAGAGCAAGAACAAAACAAGAAAATTAAGAGAAAGAACAAGAGGAACAAAAACAAGAAGAAATATAAAGAAAGAAGATAACAAAAGAAACAACAGCACCAAAAACAAACAAACAGCAATAGCAAGGTCCTTGACAATGACAAAGAGAATTATGATGCGGAGATAAAGCAGAAGAGGAGGAGGAGAAGAAGAAGAAGAAGAAGAAGAAGAATTGCGAAGAAGAAGAAGGAGGGGAAGAAGAAGAAGAAGAAGAAGAAGGAGAGGAGGAGGAGGAGGAGGGAGGAGGAGAAAATGAAGAAGGACGAGGACGAGGAGAAAAAGAAGCAGAAGAAGTAGCATTTGCTGAAGAACAAGCTGAAGAAGAAATGTAAAAGAGGAAAAAAACAGACAGAAGAGAAAGAGGATAAGGAGGAAGAAAAGTGGGAAAGGGAAAAAAAAGCAGAAAAACAAGCAGAAGACGAAGAAGAGGAGGAGGAGGAGAGGGATGATGATTAATCTCACCATTCAGGACACACTGAAAACATTCCGAATGATGAAGACATCTGCTCGGCTTTTGAGCTCGAGAAAACACATTTTAAAAAAGAAGAAAAAGAAAAGAAAAGAATAAAAATTCCCACACTGAGAAAACGTGCCGAGATGGGACACCGGAAGACTTAAGATCAGGGGAGACAACAAAAGGCACAGCCCGGACTCAAAAAGCAGACGACAACAATGAGTCAGGAACACTGCATCCTGCAGCGTGGGCCCTTCTCAGTGCCACGGACAGACTCACGTGCGACAGGGATTTGTGGCCAGAGCAGAGCAGGGCAGGGCAGGGCAGGGCCATCTCTGGTTGTGTCCTCACAGTGCCAGCATAGTGGTCTGTGAATGGAGAAGTAAAGGGGAGAGAGAAGGAAAACTGTGTGAACAGGAAGAGAGGGGCAGGGTGAGGGTGGGGTGGGGGTGGGGGGTTAGTGTGAAATGTGTTAAAAGAAGGGGGTGGTGCTTGTAGAAGGGAGAGAGGGGGGGAGGAGAGAGAGAGAGAGAGAGAGAAGAAGAGAGAGAGAGAGAGAGAGAGAGAGAGATCATGGTGAATAGATTAAAAAGAAAACACAGTTTCAGACCAATGCACACCCATCTGAGTTCTAGTACATGCGTCAAAATGAAACAGGGTTCAAATTCTGCTGTGTTCTGCTTTCCCTAGCTTTTGCTGTAGTATTGGCTGAGGAAGATCGTACACAGCTTGATTTAAATGTCTATCTATGTCTGTTGCCCTTTCACTCTGTATACTGAGGTAAATCTTGCATGTAAGCTACCATGCCAAATACGTTTTGCTCTTGAAAGAAATGTCCTGTACTTTATTCTCAGGGAAAGACAACATCAACAAGGTTTGGCTTCTACAATTTCTTTCCATGAATGAAAAACTGATCTTAAAACAGACGAGAGAGATGACTCTGTTAAGAAGGCAGATTCGATGTGTAAAACAACCCTGGAATCACCAATTTCTTACCTAAAATAATGCTGCTTACTGTACAATGAGCTACTAAATCTCAAACTACAACGCCCTGGAGTTAAAATTCAAAGTTCTTCTCTCTTTCAATGATATGGGGTTTCTGCTTAATACAGCTGTTAGCTGATTTGATTCATTTCTTCAATTCTAGAAGTGAAAACAGATTTCAACAAGTTGACGGCAGAAAGAACCTCCGTGATGCATGAAACAGGACATCGGCTCAAATGCAAGGCAGCACAAAGCAGGACTACGTCAACAAGAAGAAAGGGGCTTAGAGTTGGGATCCGAAAATGAATGGAAACTAAAAGAGAGGCGTGAAGGTGGATAAGTGGAGGCATAGAAAGCTGGTCTGAGCAGATCTATGATATGAAAAGAAAAATCTTGTACATTATTACTGGTGATTAACAATATCTTCTCAATTGTTCTTGTCATTTTTTTCTGTTATCACTCGTTGGTGACAAGACCAAAACCGTATTAGCATTATATGATTTAAGTATTGTTCTGTTCATTGAAACAAATTGAAACACTCAAAAGTTCTTTGGCAGCTTACATGCTCTGCTGAAACGTGATATCTATTTCTAGCAAGAAAAGAAGATTAAGACACGATATTAAAAGACAACAAAAGAAGGAAACAACCACAAATAAACAAAGAGTGTGTGTGAGAGTGTGTAGCAGCGAGGGATAAGCAACAGCCTAGTGGCCAACAATGGGCAGACCACCACCCCAGGAAACTAAGATGGCGCACAGCATTTTTTAAAAATATTTATTTGCTGCCAGCATGATCTCCCCTCAACACTCCAAGAGCACGTTCGTCCCTGTGATTGGCTGCGGGCCCTTTCTTCAGAGGACCGCCACGTATTTTGGACCACATGGTCCGGAAATGACCAGAATGGCCGTGTCTGCTGTTGCTGCTGCTGCACCACTGCTCTCCTGGAAAACACTGTTGGCGCGCCGCTAAACAATTTTGAAAGGATATTGAAACATTTGGGGAAAGCCCAGAATACTGCTTCACAAAACAAAACAAAAAAGAAATGAAATCAAATTATTTTAAGAGTATGGGGTAAGGAGTGTCTCTCTCTCTCTCTCTCTCTCTCTCTCTCTCTCTCTCTCTCTCTCTCTCTCTCTCTCTCTCTCTCTCTCTCTCTCTGTGTGTGTGTGTGTGTGTATAGAAAAAGGGTGCAACGTAGAAGCAACTATAGGCAGACCACCCTGAAAGGTCCTCAACTCAACAACCATGCACAACATTTTTGTTGTTGTTGGTTGCCTGCATGGTCTCTCCCCCTTCAGCGCCACGGGAGCATGCTTCTGGTGATTGGTTGCGGAGGCAGATGTTTCCTCTGGGGACTTAGGAAGTTGGGAACACATGGTCTGACAATGACAATAATGGCCTACTTCTGCTGTCGGCTTACGGTATGTACCCCTGCCTTCTTAAACAGCGAAGGGGGGCCCAGAATAGGAAAGAATGGGGAAGGAGGGTAATCAGGAATGTGCAGGAATGGGAGCATGAGGGAGAGGGGGATGGGGGGAGGGTGGGGGGGGGGGGGGCGAGGGGATGGTTGCAACCGTTTACATCAAGTAGAGTAAGCTACAGGGCAGAGGTGAACATTCGTTGAATGAATGCTGACTGCAGTGTTTTCTGTCTGTCTTCCTCTTCATCTGTTTTTTTCTGTACAGGCGTAATAAAATCTGTGTGTGTGTATGTGTGTGTGTGTGTGTGTGTGTGTGTGTGTGTGTGTGTGTGTTTACCTGTATCGCCCTGTGCCTCTGTCTCTCTGTCTGTCTCCCTCTGTCTTTTCATGTCTTCCTATGCCTCTGTCTCTTTGTGACTCTGCCTCTGTCTGTCTGTCTCTGTATTTCTGTCTCTGTCTCTCACTGTCTCTTTTTCTCTCTCTGTCTTTCTCTGTCCCTCTGTCTTTCTGTCTCTGTTTCTGCCTCTCTGTATTTCTGGCTGTCTGTCTCTCTCTCTCCTTCTCTCTCTCTCTCTCTCTCTCTCTCTCTCTCTCTCTCTCTCTCTCTCTCGCTCTCTCTCTCTCTCTCTCTCTCTCTCTCTCTCTCTCTCTCTCTCTCTCTCTCTCTCGCACTCACGCACGCGCGTCTGTCTGTCTGTCACCCTCCTCTCCACCTCTCTGATAGTGACTCTTTGTTTCTATATACTTACCTTGCCATCATCATACACAATTCCCATGTTTTGATGTACTAAACATTGAGTAAACACTCTGAACCCAGACTAGAGAATTCTGTGTTGTGGCTGATGGTTTACATTGATATAGACATATCTAGTGTGTCATATTAACGTTATTATTTTGTCAAAATGGAAGCTACATGGGCCGATACAAACAACCGCTCCCAATTCCAAAACCTTGACCTGTCAGAGCACAGCCTAAATACACGATGCATAAAAGCTTCAGTTTATCATCTCACCTAGGTTTTGATACTATACAGTGTCCTCTTTGGGAAACATTATCAAAGATCTTAACGTCTGCTTGGCGTTCTGAAGCTAAGATTAACTTCATGTTGAGAAGAAATCGAGCTAAGCGCATCCACCCTTACATTTTGGAAAAAAAGGGGCATTCGCTGCTTGTTTACGTTAACGCTTATGTCTTTCTGCCGATTTTCTATCAACACAAAACTGTTTCTCTATCCTTTGAACTTTATTTTCGTCCCTTCCTGCACAGCTGAGATCAGTGGCAGGATGTCTGTGTTAGCCTCTTGACATCAAAAGACTTCAGTGGACAGTGCCAGACTGAAGGGAGGTTTTAAGAGATGTCGTTGGCAGCCTGTGGAATGAGGTGAGAGAGATCAGGAAGGGGCAGGATCAATTCCTCCTGTCTGAGCTGAGGACTGTCCCTTTACACACAGGTCTGCTGCACGGCACTGAAGTCATGCAGCAGGACTGCTCTGCAGGTTGAATCAGGCATAATCCATCGCCTGACGACCTGGGAAAAAATAATGAAGAAATTTGCTGTGAAAGGGAAAACTATATCCATGTCTAGGTTGCATGTTTGCTATCTGTTGTAGCGGTATCTTGATTTTTATCATTTTCATTCCTGTGGTTAGAGTTATGAAGCTCACCAATGGTGAGATTTTTGCGTGTGTGATTGTTTTTGCACACCGTGAAGGTAACTGCATTCCAATTTATAATAATAATAATAATAATAATGTATGGAATTTATATAGCACTGAATCTTGTAAAGCAACAAATCAAAGCGCTCAGATGATTAAAAAAAATTTTTTGCGTGTGTATGCGATTTTTAAAATTTTGTCATCTGTTCCCACCGGCACACAATGGCCTACTCTTTTGAACAGCGGAACTGGATTTAACGTGTGCGCAAGATGTTCTGCATGCGTTCGTACACGGGGCCTCGGTTTATAGTCTCATCCGAAGGAAGGGATATGTCTTGATTTTACTTGACATAAGTACAACTTCTTGAAGGAGATTTTATTTATTTCTAAATTCTGATTCATCCTCTAATAAGGTAATAATAATATTTTTATGTTATCTATTCGTATAAAGATTTTCAGTGTTGCTTGCATACATGAATGTATTATAATGTGATTCTGCATGCAGAATGATATTGTCAGTTCTCTTGCAAAAAGATATAAATTCTCACGGAATAAGCTGTCTGATCCTGCACTGATATTTCGTTTTAAGTCAGTAGAAAATTCTCACCAAAGTAAATGTACAAGATGGTAGCTCAAAACCTTGTAAAACATAAACTTCTTAGCATCAATGTGGTTAATTGTTTCCATACGTTCTAAGTTTCTTCCCCTCTTTTACTCTGTATGGAGGTGCTGGGCTATTGCACTGAAGAGCTGTATGTTACAAGTATTCTTTCATTTTCTCTGGATATGTACAAGACATAGGACTCTCTCTCTCTCTCTCTCTCTCTCTCTCTCTCTCTCTCTCTCTCTTTCTGTATCTGTGCCTCTGTCTCTGTCTGTCTGTCTGTCTGTCTCTAGCTCTCTCTCTCTACATATCTCCCCTCAATAATTTTTCTGTCTCATGTGAATGATGTACATAGTATTTCTTCTGATGCAAATCAGTGCATGCTAGTTAATGGGACATGTACAGTTGCAAAACATAATAAGATTGCTCCACATAGATGCTTTAAAAGTCAGAAAGCCAATGAATGACTAGGGTGCAGAAGACTACATAAGAAAAAAAGAAAGAAAAGGAGAGGAAAAGCTTAATAAAGCAAGTGAAAAACGAAAAATACTTTTAAAACATTAAAAAATCCAAATAAAGCCACAAACAAAAATGTGATGGAAACTGAATGATAAATTAATAAAAGTGAAAAAGAATGGCAGAGAGAAAGAAATAAAAGCAGGCAATCAGGAAAGATGCCAAAAAGAACAAAAGAAAGAACAAAATAAAGTTAGAAAGAAAGAAAAGGAAGAACGAAACACAAAAATTTGAAAGACCTTTCCATAACTTGATCAATTTACAGATTTTAAAGTCCAATTTATGGTATAGTTTTTGTGTGTGTTTGGGTGTTGTTTTTTTAATTTTACATCATCTAACCAAAAACATGAACCATGGGGCTACCTTTTCATTTTTGAGCAAAAACGATATACAGCTGCAATATTCCTTTACAAAGATTACATCCTATGCAGAGATAAGAAGAAAAAGAAGACGGGGTCACTTAGCAGGCGAGCACACGTGCAACACGTACCATGAGGTATGTATTGGGCTGATGCACAGTGTTACATTCAGGTCAGCGTTGCCACACTCGTGTTACAGGCACAGCACTGGGGGTGGAAGTGTATGGAGCTTATCGCCTGCACGTGCGAGGTCATCTCGGGTGGCTGACTGAATTGTAGGGTAATAGGATCATCCCAAAACATAGATAAAGAGGTTGAAGGATGGTGTAATGAGGCCTACGTGTGTATGTGTGTGTGTGTGTGTGTGTGTGCGTGGGCGTGTGTGTGTGTGTGTGGTGTGTGTGTGTGTGTGTTGTGTGTGTGGTGTGTGTGTGTGTGTGGTGTGTGGGTGTGTGTGTGGGTGTGAAATAATTCCCACATGCATCGTATTTGACACTGATATATCATCATCATTATCATTGTTGTCATCATGGTTGCTGTTGCCGACATCATTATCTTTTTCCTCTTCTCCTCCTCCTCTTCCTCCTCCTCCTCCTCCTCACTCATCCCCTTCCCACAACCCCCTCTCCCCTTTTTTATTTACTTATTTGTCTATTTAATTTCTTTACATTCATTATTGGAGTGTTTCAGTTGAGTTCTTTTATCTCAAGCTCTAGTCAGGAGATAGTTTTTGATCAGATGAAAGTAAAAATGTGGATTCAATCCAAATTTTTGTTTTCACTAATGCTTTTATATTTGTTTTATTGTTTGGCTGTAATTTTTTGGTTTGGTGTTTGTTTTTGCTGTTAGTTCCTTGATCAGAGCTCTAGGGTACGTGAATCATGAGACTTTTGTGTGCACGACTGCTTTTCTCCACCATTCATTTAGCTGCTATCCAACTTTGAGAGAAAAACACATCTGAAACAGTGCTGCTTTGCTATTAATCTTAACGTGTCATTTGAATGTCGCACACATAGCAGCAAACCACGAATGTCAGATAGGTTATACATAATCTTTCTTATCGTATTTTTTTCCCTACATATATCAATACACTCTATCTTTAATCATGAAGAAATAACTGTAAAAGAAACGAAATACACAAATTCACCGGATCATGATCAAACACGAAAAAACCGTTTTACACAAAATTAATGTAGAATCAAGATATCGTATCTTCTTTGCATGGCAGCTACTTTCTTGCTTGTTTTTTTCATTGCATGCTACATGAAAGAATCATATCTCTCAAAATATGTACAGCTTGCATGATAGGTTTTGTTATTACGCATCTCCTCCGATACACTACTACGGAGAAATGGAGAAAACGGGGACGATTTTTGAAGGAGCATGGCAGTAGTTTGTGTAGCGGTGGTGCTATGTAGAGATGGGTCAATATCAAATCTAGCAGGCAAAAGTTGATATCGACAGTCCACTTGGGGCCAGATTTCAGCTACAATCTGCCAGAACCGTCTTACTCATTTCCTTTTGATCGATTGCCGTTTTGACATCGTTCTCGTGTTTCGTTCAAGTCGACTGCAATGTTACCAAAAGTTTGGATACCAGAGAGAAAAACAAGTCTCCTGAATGAACGACCTATCTAAGATAGTCAAACATTATCTAGGATATTCAAATATTCCCACACCTAAAGAGACAACTCTGTAAACTGTGTAGTGGATGGTTAAGAGTCGTTTTAGTTTAGTTGAAACATGAAAGCTTGTTATTTTGTTGATTTTTTTGCTATATCTATGTTTGCCGGTGTTTGCTTGTTTGTTTGTTTGTTTGTATGCGTGTGTGTGAGTGAGTGTGAATGTGTGTGTGTGTGTGTGTGTGTGTGTGTGGTGTGTGAGTGAGTGTGTGAGTGTGTTGTGTGTGGGGTGTGTGTGTATGAGTGTGTGTGCATGTGGTGTGTATGTGATGTGTGTGTGAGTTTGATTGTGTGTGTGGTGTGTGCGTTTTCATGTTGCTTTTTATGCTTTCGTTTGTTACTCCAGTAGACAGAAAAAAGGAGTTAGAGCATAGCTAGTGCTAACCCCACATTCGTGCACAAGCACTGAAACCTCACACACACACACTCACACACACGCACACACACACACACACTCACTCACACACGCGCGCGCGCTAAAGCTCCGAGGTTCACCCATGGTCAGATTTTTTCATATATCGACCATTTCTTGCTCACCATGAAGGTAGCTGCATGTGGATTGTTCTGTTTAATATCTATGTATTGTTTTTGTTGATCTAGTCATCTGTTCTTACTGGCATGAATGGCCTACTCTTCCGAAAGGCAAAACGGGTTCTAACGCGTGCACAAGATGTTCTGCATGCGTTCCCACCCAGGTGCTCGGGTTATAGTCTCCCCTGAATGACTTTCGGCGGGAGTAGATTCGGTATTGATTGATTGATTTATTTATTAATTATTTTATATCGAGGATAATGGAATAAGCACTCATGTGCTGATGTTAACTCCAGAGGAATCATTCCCTTGAACGGGCGTCTCGTTGGTAGCTGGAACCCGAGGCTCGATCCTCGGGCCGTCAAATCGCGAGTGCAACGCTCTAACCACCAGACCATCCCTCCCTCCGTCATGGACTGACTCATCAGCCCCCTCTTTAAAACCAGAGAAGTGGAAGTAGAGGTTTAAAATGAGTGTCGGAAAAGAAAAAAATGGGGAATGGAGATGAGAAAGTGGACATAATCACACTGAGCATACAGAGAATGTCACCGCATCATCCTCAAGATTTCACTTCACGCATCCCCCTCCACATTCCCCTCCACCCCCTATCATCATTCTCAGTCTTTCAACTCACCCTCCATCTTTTTTATTGTTGTTCCCCCCTAACAACTGTCATGTGTGGCGGAATGCTCTTCCTCTCTCTCGTTCTCTTTCAATATCAAGAGTGAAGATTCTCCCTTCCGCCATTACCCCCCCCCCCACTCCCAACACCACCACCACCACTATCCATTCTCCCCATCCCCTATCCCCTCTCCATTTTCCTTCTTTATCTTCATTTCATTTTCAACACAAAAATCTTGAAGACCGACCGTCCC
>CM054153.1:12759268-12814268 GCA_028751875.1 Rapana venosa
CCATGTCAGGTCAAGCCCATGGCACGTGTTGCACGTGTTGTCTCCTGATAATGACTTCAGCAGGGTTTTTTCTCTTCAGTCTCTGCACTGGCTGACATTCGTTTATTGCAGGGTGTGTGTGCATTCATGTACATTAATTAGATTGTCAGCTGCATGGTTAAGCCATGTGCACATGCTGGGTGTAAAACTTCTTTCTTTTGGTGCTGGAAAGGTCATTATGAGGGGGGAGGGGAATGATTGACAAATCTTTTATTGATAATGTGTTAATTATATCAGTAGTTCCCTATTGGATTAACAGAGCAAATCAGTGGTGATTCATTGAAGCAACAAAGTATTGCGTTTATTTTGTCTTAACAAACACAGTGATGGTTGTCATTATTATCTGCAGTCATTGTTGTCATCCTTTCTGTGGGTTCTCTTCTCATTGTTGTCTTTTTTCTGCTATGCCTTCTACTCCCCTTTATTATAGCACTGACATGACACTTCACACCAATTCTAACTAGCTTGAAAGACCTGGCTGTTGAGCTTCTACCTGTCAAGAACGAATAGAAGTCTACTGGAAATACTTTGTGAAATAAATATGATTGATTATTTTTCTGGTGATTGCTTTGTGATTGTTTCCCATTCCTCAGCTAGAGCTCCAGGGTTTACCAATTATGAGATTTAACATATGCTACTGTTTTTACTCTTGACTGTGAATGGATACCAAGAGAGAAGTCTGAAGAGGAGATTCAAACAGTATAGCAAGAAGCTTGTTCCCGGGGTTTTTTCAGACATAATGGATACTGATTCTAGGCACCAATTTTTCATGACACTGAATCAGGCAGGGAAGAAAAGGGGGAAATCAGACTTTGACTACAGCCCAGATTGCCCCAGGCTTTGTCATTTCGGCATCTCGGTCAGGTCCCTGTTGGCAATGATTAGCACACATGGCAATGTCACTCCTGTGTTTGTCCATGTGGTTCTACTGAGGACTATGAGGAGATGTGAGACTGTGGAGAAATATAGGTAATGGTATTGGAATGAAGACACAAAGGGATGCAAAAGAGAGAGAGCAAAAGTCTTCAAGTCTTGGTGTGGGAATGAGGATGGGGGTAAGGGGAATACGAGAGAGAATCTTCAGATTCGGTATCAGAGTGAAGACAACAGGAGAGAAAGTGTGGAGGGAGAGTTTTCAGTCACATCTAAGTGCTGATGGTAGAACTAAGGGAAACAAAACAAAACCAAAACCAAAAACAGAACCAACCATCCAGTGAACCTCTGATATTTGAGCTAAACCAAACTGTTTCATAGGCTTCAGCTCAACATATTACAAATTGCCCACTACAGTCAAGGACTTTTCTGCCTGTATCTGAAGTTTGGTTACACTACAGTCCAGATGAACACAACTGGAGACTGATGTCAAAACCACAATCGATCAACAGGAAATGAGAAATACAGTTCTGGCAAATTGGTGCTGAAATCTGGCTCCAAGTGGACTGTCGATATCAACTTTTTGCCTGCTAGATTTATAATGGAAACAAAACTAACCACACCCACCACCATGACCCTTATGAAACCAAACTTTCATAGCTTCAGTACATATTAAAAATTCATACAGAAGATTACCTGTATCTGAATTTGATACACATAAACAGTCCAGATGCCGGCGCTATTCACTGATTCAACAGTGAGCAATACTTCTGGCAATGTGCTGAATCTCCCCTCTGTCCAAATTAGCCTCTTAGATGCTTTAAACCAACTCAACACACCCATTTATTTCAAACAAGTTCCCTCCACTTTTTCATCTTATGCAGTCCTGTCTTAAAGGCATACCTAATAAACCCCTCCGACGTTGGCGTGCTAATTCTTGCGTTTTGGGATCTTCTATACTTCTCTCTTTGAAAAGCTATTATATGTTTAAATGCGCTACACTTTAAAACCTAGGATTCTGAACGCTTTGTTTCTTATTTCTGCTGCCCTCAAATAGCACCGTATAAGTTCCGTGAGTGTACAACATTGTGTGTTTTGTTTTTAATTTGATTTGATAATAATATTAATTTATGGTACACTTAAAAACAAATGAGAAAGCGCGATTGTATTGCAAGATATAGCACTGTATAAGTTCCATGTATTATCATTATTATTATTATTATTTTTATTATTATTATCATTATTATTATTATTATGGTACACTTCAGAAAACAAACTAGGATCATAGCCAACGTAGAAACAGTAAATGGTAAAGTTTACTTGTTTTGATATGTCGTATAAATAAACCAGCAAGAAAGTAGCAATCATGCCAGTGTGTGTTGTTTATGCCTGTCACATAGCTAACATTTTATTTTTGTGCCTGCTGCAGCTACTTCCCTAGAATTTGATACATTGTATTTTTGAATGAAAAGGAAATAACTCCGAGAAAAGAAGCACACGTTTCCATTGATAGGGTAAAAATGCGTTTTAGTTTCACACCAATTCATTTTCAGCTGGTAGAAGACCAGTTGCCAAAATGATAAAAATAATGCTCTGTCTCTGTCTCTGTCTCTCTCTGCCTATCTGTCTGTCTCTCTCTCTCTCTCACTGCCACCTCTACCACCACCACCATATCTCTCTCTCTCTCTCCTCTCTCTCTCTCTCTGTGAGAGAGAGAGAGAGACAATGACAAACCTTTGTCATTGTCATTGTCACACACACACACACACACACACACACACACACACACACACACTGCTACCACCACCACCACCACAACTACACGGTCCCTTAACATCTTAAGTTGTGTTTTCTGAAAAGGAAACAACCTTTTACACTTGGTGTCAGTCAGCCTCACGAGATGACCTCGCACGTGCAGACGATAAGCTCCACACACTTCCACCCCCAGCGCTGTGCCTGTAACACGAGTGTGGCAACGCTGACCTGAATGTAACACTGTGCATCATCATGTCAAGCCCAATACAAACCTTATGGTACATGTTGCACGTGTGCTCGCCTGCTTAGTGACGCTGTCTTCGTTTCTTTTCTCTCTACTACCTCTGTGTTGGATAACTCATAATAATAATAATAATAATAATAATAATAAATGGAATTTATATAGCGCTATATCTTGCAAAGACAAATCAAAGCGCTTGCACTCAACTCATTCTTACACACTCATACAACCAGTAACGACATAGATTCCTGATCAAAGGACCTAGGGGGAGGATGGTGATTTTACCTCTGTCCACCCTGACCACTTTAGGACTTCAGCCTCCTAAGGACATCAGCCTCTTAAGGGCACCACAGCCCTGAGTGTGGAACTCATAAGCAAGGACAGCACACAGCTTCAGGACCAGTCTTCTCTCTGTCTCTCTGTCTCTCTCTCTGTCTCTCTTTCTCTGTCTCTGTCTGTCTCTCTCTCTCTCTCTCTCTCTCTCTCTCTCTCTCTCTCTCTCTCTCTCTCTCTCTCTCTCTCTCTCTCTCTCCCAGTCTCCTATTGCTGCTCCATGACACCACTAGTGACCCCTGCCAGCTCACAAAGCAGCAGCTCCCCTGACGGATGCCATCACACACAATCATTAGCAGCAGCACAATTGAATGCAGCAGCATGACATTATTTTGTTTTTGAAAGTGTTGCTCTGTGGTAAAATTCTAGAGGAATAGATAATTTAGTTACTTGATAAACCCATAGATTGTTTTTATATGCATATAGTTTGTTTTCTTTATCAAATCAATGCTTTTTCACACTCCCCATCTTTCTATCTGTCTGTTGGTTAGTCTGCCTGTCTTTCTTTCTTTCTTTCTTTTATCCTTTCTTTCTTTTCTTTTGCTTTTCTGGGTTTTCCTCCCTGTATGTCTTTCTTTTCACTATAGTCAATTCATTTACTAACCTTGTGATTGTTTTTAGCGACATTTGTCCTTTGGGCTTTTCTTTTTGTTTTTTTTTGTTTAGTTGTTTGTTTAGTTCTTTGCTTGTTTGTTTGCTTCTTTATTTTCTTTTTTTTCTATTCGTTCATAAAAGTTTTTGTTAAAGGGATGGACATTCTATCAGCTAGCTCTGATCTGCTTCAGTGACAGTAATAGAGTAATGTGTTCATCAATCATAGAGACCACAGTATGGGAAAATGGGAGAGAGAGAGGAGTACTGAGTGCTGAATATTTGATTGATCTTAACCAATCTTGAAAATAATGAGAACTATCCAACCAAGACAGACAGATGAGCAGTCAGAAAGAGGGAGAAGAAGTGAGTCAGACAGACCGACAGAGAGAGAGAGAGAGAGAGAGAGAGAGAGAGAGAGAGAGAGAGAGAGAGAGAGAGAGAGAGAGAGAGAGAGAGAGAGAATTTCGGTTCTTTGTGAAGGAAGAAAGTAAATAATTATAAGAAAAAGAATAAGGGAATGAATGAATGAATAAATGAACCTTGCT
Source organism: Rapana venosa (assembly GCA_028751875.1). Lineage (NCBI taxonomy): Eukaryota > Metazoa > Mollusca > Gastropoda > Neogastropoda > Muricidae > Rapana > Rapana venosa. The sequence continues at coordinate 12,763,649 of CM054153.1, forward strand.
TTTTATAGTGTTTTGGTGAGACCTAATGCCATTTTATGTGCAAATTCACATAACTTTGCAAAGCGTTTGATACCATTTTAGGCGAATCACTTAGGAAGGTTTATTTCAAAGCCTTCACAACATAAAGAATGAATGAATTTTGACAAGGATAAAGACTTTCTTGAGAAACACATTTTAAAGCAATTTTACTCATGTCTATCACACAGCAAGAAATCGTTATGAGAAATAAAAGAACACGACAGCACACTCGTAAGGATCTGTGATTTTTTTTTCTTCCCGTGAATGCATACAGAGCATACTTTTAAAATGCTTTCCTATTTCTGACTATTGAAAAATGGACTATACCAAATTTGATCATCAAGGCAGCGGCTGAGCATGACTTCAGTGCCATGCAGCAGACCTGTGTGTGAAGCGGTTGTCCTACCTCGGCTCAGACAGGAGGAATTGATCCTGCCCCTTCCTGATCTCTCTCACCTCATTCCACAGGCTGCCAACGACATCTCTTAAAACCTCCCTTCAGTCTGGCACTGTCCACTGAAGTCTTTTGATGTCAAGAGGCTAACACAGACATCCTGCCACTGATCTCAGCTGTGGAGGAAGGGACGAAAATAAAAGTTCAAAAGATAGGGGGGGAAAAGCCGTGTTGTGCCGATAGGTGATCGACAAGAAGAGAGAGCTTCACATCAACGTGAGGAAAAAAATGAAGTGCACGTTCTGTGTTCCTGTTTCGATCTTGTCTGAAATCAGACTTAGCTGTTGTATCTCAAGAGCCAGTGAAGGCTTAGATCTTTGTTTAGAAATATGGTTTTGACAGAAAACATGATGCTAACTACTCCTGGATAAAACTGTGTGATGAAGCTTTGATGCTGCACCCTGTTAATGCTGTTCTCGTTCATGGCCTTGTGATTTAGCTGTTTTGCCCAAGCACTTGCGTTTTCCGTTTAGATCATCATAGCTTGCAGACTGCATGCTAAGTATGTTCGTGTCATCCATACCATCTTCCACATCTAGGCTATTCTTTGCTGCAAACTCTTCAACGTGTGAGTGAGATAAGTTGATGGTGTTTCCACACGAAACGCAAGGGCTTTTCTTAGCCTTGTATGCAGAAGCTGTGCTTGCGAATAAATGAGAACTTAACAAACTTATTACCCTCTGATCTTGCTCCAGATGGGATCATCTTTTGTATTTTCTCATCCCAGAGACAATCTAATGAAGGGCACACAGTTCTATTTTAGGGAGCAAAAAGCCAGAAGTGATCAGGTACAGAAGGATTGAACAACCAAACGTTCTTAGTTTGTGGTTTGAGTGAAGTGTTTGGCAAAAAAAAGGATGTATGTAGACGTTGTTTATCAGCCAGCCAAGTATTTTATTGGTAAAGAACCTGGGCAATTGGGAGAGACAAAGTGAAAAGGGGTAAGGTGCAGATAATGAGAGAGGGAGGGGGAGGGAGAGAGAGAGAGAGAGAGGGAAGACGGACAGACAGACAAAAGAGAGAGAAGAGGGCAAGGGGTGAGAGGGAAAGGGAGGGAAGAAGAAACGAGTCCATGGGCAGAAACAGAGAGAAACAACAGTAGATAGAGAAGCAGACAGACCACCTGCAACAAACACATCTAGCAACAGAAAGAGAGACAGAAATAAGCATACAGACAGACAAAACATGAAAACAGAGTGATCATTATTTAAACAAACAGAAATACCAGTTTTCCTAAACTATCATTGTCTTCCAGTTATTTCCACTGGTTAATATCCTGTATTGAATGAATAGCTTCTTTCACACACACACACACACACACACATACACACACGCGCGCGCGCATGCATGCACACACGCATGCACACAGGCATGCACACACTCACACACACACACATTCCCATCTACCCCCATCGTTTTCCACATAAACATCCTTCCTTTCCACCCTAAGCTCTCTAGACTACTAACAGTGTATAGGAGGGTGAGGCATAGCAGCAGCAACAGCAGCAGCAGCAGCAGCAGAACTGGCCATTATTGTCATTTCCGGACCATGTGGTCCAAATTCGTGGTGGTCCCCTGAAGAAAGGGCCTGCAGCCAATCACAGGGACCTACGTGCTCTCCCAGCATTGAGGGGCCGGGGAGATCATGCACACAGCGAGAAAATGTCATGTGCCATTGTTGTTAGTCTTCCAAGGGTGGTCTGCTCCATTGTTGTTTCTTTGTTATAGCCTTTTACTTCCCACAACATACTCCTCTTACACTGTCATATTTAGTGGATTTTTCTCTTTTTTTTCTTTGTCTGCTCGTAGTTTTTGTTTTGTTTTGTCTCATAGCATGGAATATAGATTACGGTAAAAATATGCTATCTGCTTTTGAAAATGTATTTAACAGCTGTTCACAATATCATGTGATCCCAGTTTCAAAGCTTTTTTTCAAAACTTCACACAAAGAAACTTTTACCACTCAATGTATGTTTTGCAGGCATAATTTTACACCAGTAATCATGAAAATAAAGATTTTTTCAAGACTTTTTACCCCACTCTCTTTTAGTAATTGTAAAAGGTGTTTATGATTCTGATTAATGTAATACTTATGCCAATACTAGGCAAAATGTATAAATAAGTATAAGTAATAGAAGGATGCAGAATATACATGTTTGGAACAGTGTATCCTTACACATAGCAGAACAAATGTTGGGGAAAAAATTTAATATATTTAGTGGTTCTTTGAGAACAATATCTGACAGAAGTTTTTTCTTCAGCACATTTTGTTTAAGTGTCTTAGACTCCACACATGATGGTGTTGTTTTTTTATGTAAACTTTTAAACAGTTTGTTTTTCCATGGCATTGAAATCTGGAGACTTTAGCCCACATATATGAACAAAAACCCACTGGGTAAACAGTTGGAAAGATTGTTCTAGGTCTACAGAAGGACTGAAAGAAACACAGAGGGGATGGAGAAGAAATGAATGTGGCTGTGTACAGTCTCCCTGTAACAACACAATTTCGCAGCTACAGGAAGCAGAACACACAAGGTGTGAACTCCCAATTCATTTTGCTGCATGTACTGGAGCCCTGACATGTGTACACTGTACTGAATCTATGTGCCTTTGTAGAATGTGTGTGAGAGAAAGATAGCAATAGAGAGATAGATGAATAGAGAGAGAGGGGGGAGATATTGCATCAAATATGTTGTGAATTGTGTTGCTCAAATAGTTTGAGCTTTGCTTGATCTCTCAGAAGTTAAAACAGAGGTTTAGATGGAGGTTTATTGAGTATGCTCAGCACACTGTATGTGTGTACATGTGCCTGTTTGCATGCATTTGTGCATGTGAGTATGTTTGCATTTACATGCTTATTAACATGCATGATTGCATATAAAAAATTCTCCAGCCAGTGTTTGTCAAAAACAGTTTTCCATATCAGTCTCAAATTGTAAGAATACTTGTTATAAGCCTTGCTCTTACCCCAATCCTTTATTCACCTTCACCCCTATCCCCACCTGTTTTTCTTTCTTTATTTTTTGAATGGTGGCCCTCAGAGCTATAGACAGTGTTTGGGGGGAGGTAGGGCGCAGCAGCAGAAATGGCCATTATTGTCATTTCCGGACCATGTGGTCCAAACACGGGCCCACTGAAGAAAGGGCATTGCAGCCAATCGCAGGGACGCGCTCTCCTGGCATTCAGGGGAGATCATGCATGCAGCTGAGGTGTTGTGTGGCATTGTTGTTGGTTTGAGAGGGTGGTCTGCCCATTGATGTGTTTTCGTTATTGCCTGTACATTTCATCCACACACCTTATATACTCATGTTTATTGGAATTTTTTTTTCTGTTTCGTTTAACTTCTGCCGTCATATTTTCAAGTAGATGATATTTCACACACAGTGAATTTCACATTATCATTAAAGATAGTGCCTGTATTGGGAAATGATGTTGAAGTATTATAAAATTCAAGAGATCTTCATAAATTTTCTGACATAATTATATATCCTTCAGTTCAGAATGACTGTTTAATACCACTACTCGAAAAAGTGTTTTTAAAGATGCAGTTTTGATGTTACAAAACTACCTATCCTTCCCTCTCTTCCTTACCCTTCTCTAGCACTTATCTGCCACCAATGATGTTACTTGGGGGGATTTTTACACTTGAATTGGTGTCATCTGGTAAGAATTATCATATCATGTTTTTGTTTTCTGGACCTAGAAAAGGGTACTGACCTAAATATATTTAAACCATTTCAATTTTGGAGAAGATGGAAATTTAAGATATATTAATGAGTTTAGCAGCTAAGCTTAGCCAAGAAAACAAAAAATCATTGATATGAAAGAGCATAGATGCCAGATCATAACATCTTTTAAACATTATATCCCTTCACACAAATACAGAGAATGCATGAAAAGTATTTAAAATATACTTTCCTCTATTTTTCTGTGTCTGTAGTACAGCTCTTGTCCTCAAAGTTTTCTCTGTTTGAGGGTAAACCCATGATCCTTCAAATAAGTGTTGGAGACTATAACCAGTTTATGCTCATGGAAACAAGGCTTTAAAGCATTTTGCTAAAGGCAGAAACATATTAATTTTGTTTAAAACAAACTGTAGCTTGATGCCTTTCCCCTGCTAAATTACTGTTTGCCTATGTTATCTTGCACATATTATGTTGAAATACTGTTCATGAAGTTGTTATTGGTGTGCAGTGAAAACCAACGAAACACACACACGGAGGTGAACCAAATTAATTCAGCCATGTACACCTTTCTTCTGACAACACAATTTCGAAGTTAGAGCAAGCAGAACACATTGGAATATTGGCCCTAGTTTCATTTTGCTGAATGTACTAGAACCCTAACATGTGTGTTTTACTGAGTCTATCTGCCTGTGTTGAGGTGATGAACAGGAAGGCATGAGAGAGAGGTGTGTCTGTCTGTCTGTCTGTCTGTGTGGTGTGTGTAAGTGTGTGTGCCCACAAAATAACCATCTACTTAAAAGGATTGACCTCGTCAGTCAGTGAAATTTCATTATTTCCTCTATTGTGTTTTATGAATGATTGTAATAACCCTTTCCACCTTCTGTTAACCCTTGCCTCTCTCTTGAATTGGTAGCACTCCCACCACCCCATTCTGTTTTGGAAGGTGAAAGAACCCAGGCAGAAGTCGCCATTATTGTCATTTTCTAGGTGCTTCAAAGCATACTCATCCCGGAAAATCCGCCATTCATCACCCCCCAATCACAACCGTGCGTGCGCACAAAGTGCTGTGGGGAGACCATGCATGCAGTAGAAGCGTCTTTGTTGTCAGATTTTATGAGGATGGTCTGCCCTTTGTAAGTCTTTTTTATTATCATGATTATTGCTTTTTTTCCCCCGTAACGCCTTATTTTCATACTTTCTTTTCTTTTTGTAGTACAATTCTGAATACTGGGCTTCTACGGGTTTTCCATGATTGTGATGTTTTGTTGTTATCAAAGAAATAAGGTCTGCTTTGGGGAAGTTTAATATACCAGTCGCACTATAATGAAGAGGCTTTTATTAAAACACCCTTCCGTCTTTATTATTAGTTTTTTGTTATCAAACTTTCGCTCTCTCTGTCCCTCTCTCCCCTCTGTGTGTGTGCGTGTGTGTGTATGTGTGAAATTCCTAGAAGCTTTAGCATTGGTCTTCCTTCCTTTGGTTAAAACAATAGACTTGTTTTCCTCCTACATTGTTTACATTTCAGTGTGTGTGTGTGGGGAGGTATTACCCAAGTTTGAGTAGGCCTCAGAAACGTTCATTTGTTTCTCTGAGAGTTTGGAAAATCAGCACCTGACTTTTGGGAAATGAGAGTAGCAGAGGTCCCCCCCCCCCCCCCCCCCCCCAATTGACAATAAGTTTCTTGCTTACTTTTACACAGTTTTATCGAGACTCTCTCTCTCTCTCTCGCTCGCTCGCTCGCTCTGTATATACACATACTCAGCCCACACAAAATACACTGATGTTACCAAGTTTAAAAGATAGAGTCAGCTCTATATACAACGTTTCTGTGCATGTGACAAACATCATTTCGAAAGTTACAGCAGGCCAGCCAGGCAGAGACAGAGAGAGACACGAGAGAGAGAGAGAGGAGAGAGGAGAGAGAGAGAGAGGAGAGAGAGAGAGAGACAGAGACAGACAGACAGACAGACAGACAGAGAGGGAGAGAGAGAGTGTACAACACAATGTGAGGGCCTAGTTTCATTTTGCTGCCTGTAAGAGGAACTGCACGTGTGTGCACTGTACCTACACCGCGAGCTTGTCTGCAATCGATCCGTGATAGATACATGGGCTCATAGAGATAGAGAGGGAGAGAGAGGTTGGGAGAGGGGGAAGATGGAGAGGATGAGAGAGGGAGAGGGGGGAGGAAAGGAGAGAGGGATAGGAAGAAGAGGGTGGAGGGAGAGGGGGGAGAGAGACAGACAGATAGACCGACAGAGACACAGACAGAAAAAGGATGGGGGGGAGAAAGGGAGGGTGTGGAAGGGAGAGAGAGAGGAGGAGGGGGGGGGGGGGGGGGGGGGAGGGGGACAGAAAAACAGAGAGAGAGAGAGAAGGGTGCATTATTTTAAAATGTAAATTATTTTTCTTAAAAGGATACTGGAATTAGGTACTTGTTTTTCGTCTGGGCATAATTAAATAAAAACAATCTGAACAATTATCTAAAATAAATGTGTGTGAGTTTTTGTAAAGCAGTAGTTAACTGGCATCATATACCCCCCAAAATGGTTACTACATGGTTAATGCTTGCAATAATCATAAGTGCTGCGCGCACAATTTAGAACGTAATAGGGAATTGAGTATCATTATTATACACTTCAGCCTGAATCTTAACTGTAACCCGTGGCCTAGGTGGTATCTGATACAAAAAATGCTACTACATAATTATGTTACCCCTTGCAATAATTATAACTGCTGTGCGCGCAGTCTTAGAACGTAATATTAGTGAATTTCGTATCATTATTATAAACTTGAGCCTGAATCTTAAACTGTAACCTGTGGCCTACTATATTCTACTACCTCTTTGTTACTAATGTTAGTGAGGGGGGGTGGGGGTGGGGGCTGGAGGAGTGGGCGGGGGCGGGGGTGGGGGGGGGGTAGCTGGGGGGGGGGGGGTGTGGAGGAGTGGGCGGGGGCCGGGGGGGGGGGGTAGCTGGGGGGAGGGGGGGGGGGGAGAGGAGGACAGCAGTATGCCGCTTAAATTAATTCAGGCGGTGTGGTGGTATGGAAACTTGTGTGGGAACAGGAGGGCTGCTCAAGTGGTCTTCATTCATAGTGCCGTTTTCTGAGAGATGATAATCGTTGTTTGCTCTTGCGAAGCCCCGAAGAGAGTCTCGCCATTGTCTGGCGCCACCCTCCTCCCTTTAGGAATAGAGGGAAGGAAGGAATGAAGGCTTAGAAAATGGAGAACAAGAGAGAGAGACTAAGATTGAACTATAAAAGGCAGGGAGGGGGTGGGAGGGGAAGGGTGATTGAGAATGGAATGAAACAGAGCGAAAGATGACACCAGAATAAATTGACGGGAGAGAGGAGAGAGCGAGAGAGAGAGAGAGAGAGAGAGAGAGAGGCGGAGATTCAAAGATAACTAAGTGTGAGAAGAGAGACAAAGAGAGGTTAGGCAAGACGGGAGAGGTGGGTGGGGGTGGAGGGGGGGGGGGGTGAAACAGACCGACACAGCGATGCAAAAACATTGACAGGAAGCATTCCAGACATATACACTGACCACACATACACACGCGCGTACGCATACACACACGCGCGCGTGCACACGCGCGTACACACATACGCAAACACACACAAGTGCGCGCACACATGTGCACGCACACACGTACGCACACACACAAACGCACGCACACACACACGCGCGCGCGCGCATACACACACACACACACACTCACACTGGATCGGTGGTCTAGAGTTAGACCTAACCCACCTACCTAGAAAGCGGAAAATCCGGGTTCGAAGCGTGTGGTGGTTCGATCCTCGTTTGTACCTGACACTTTTCCCCCATCCTCTAGACCACGAGTAGTGGTCTGGGTGCTAGTCTTTCGGGGAGAGAGAGACAGACAGACAGACAGAAGAAATAAAAACAGAGAGGGGCGGCGGAAGGGGGAGGGGGAGGGGGGGAAGCACTGACAGACACAAAAATGCAAAAATAGTGACAGGGAGCAATGGAGACTTACAGACTGACCACAAACACGCACGCACGCGCGCGCACACACATACGGTCTTGCGCACACGTTAAATCCTGCTCTGCTTTTCGAAAGAGTAGGCCATTGTGTGCCGGTGGGAACAGATGAGAAAATTTACAAAACCGCATACATACGGGGACTAGATGTAAAAAAAAGCATATGAGTGCTTATTCCATTATCCTCGATATAAAAAAATAAAATAAAATAAATAAAAATGAATAAACACACACACACACACACCTCTCTCTCTCTCTCTCTCTCTCTCTTCTCTCTTTCTCTCTCTCTTCTCTCTCTTTCTCTCTCTCTCTCTCTCTCTCTTCTCCTTCTCGTCTCTCTCATTCTTTGTCTTTCATCTTTTTCTGGGCGAACATTAATTGACTAGGCCTAATACCTGCGCTAACTGTTCCTTCCTGCCCAAACACTGCGGTCAGTGACTTCTGGGGCCATTATTGCCACGCCAGTAACAGACAAACGCCTGGTTGACCCACTGGCCCTATTCTGTGTATGTGTGAGTGTGTGTGTGTGTGTGTGTGTGTCTGTGTGTGCTGTCTGTCTGCTCCTCTCTCTTCTCTCTCTCTCTCTCTCTCTCTCTCTCTCTCTCTCTCTCTCTCTTTCTCTCTCTGACTGGGGTTTTGATTTGGTTATTTTTGTATTTTGCTGATGATAGTCCTTAATCAGGGCAAGCCCCGGATAATAATAAAAAAAAGTATGATATGAATACTTTGTAACCCTTGGAAATTAAAGACCATTCATTCATTCATTTATTATCTGTCTGTCTGTCTGTCTGTCTGTCTGTCTATCTGTCTGTCTCTGTCTCTCTCTCTCTCTGTCTCTGTCTCTCTGTCTCTCTCAATCTCTCTGCTGCTCCTCCCCCCTTCCCTCCACTCCCATCGGATGCTCATGCGTGCGTGCGTGCGTGCGTGCGTGTGTGTGTGTGTGTGTGTTCTCTCTCTCTCTCTCTCTCTCTCTCTCTCTCTTGCCTGTCCATCTATTTAGTCTCTCTTTGTCTCTCTCTCTCTCTCTCAATCTCTCTGCGGCTCCCCCCGCCGCCCCCCCCCCCCCCTACTACCCCACTCCTCGCGCACGCGCGCGCGTGTGTGTGTATGTGTTTATGTATGTGCGTATGCGCGCGCGGCATCTATGATGTGAGCTTCCCTTCACGCGCAGGACCTCTCTGGTCAATTAGCTGCAGACACTTCAGTCCTCACATGCGGAAGGAACAAACTCGCGTGTCTGGCCAGCAATGAGCCTACTGACCCACATCTCCTTACACACACACACACACACAACAACAACGAAAAAAACAAAAAATAATAAGAGGGGAGGGGCGGATGGGGGAGGTGAGAGGGGGCAGTGTGGGTGGGTGGGTGGAACTGAGGGAGCCAGGAAGAGGAAAAGGGCGTAGCTGAGATGATGGAGGGTGGGGTAGGGGTGGGGGAGGAGGAGGAGGAGGAAATGATTTAAGAGTAGGTGGCGGAAGGGAAGTGATGAAAGTAGGGTAAATTTGTGTGTGTGTGTGTGTGTGTGTACACACGCGCGCACGCGAGCGAGCAAGCGCGTGCACGCACACACATACACACACACACAAGAACACTCGCACGCACGCACGCACGCAGAGAGAGAGAGAGAGAGAGAGAGAGAGAGAGAGAGAGAGAGAGAGAATAGCAATGACAAAGGTTTATATTGGGAAAAGCAAGAGGCCCATTCACAAGGGGACAGTGGGAGAGGGGCCCAACACAAAACACATAATGAGAACTGAGAACTTAATTATTAATTAATCACAGAGAGAGAGAACACTGAACACTGAAAGTAATTTATTGTCATTAACAATACAGTCTTTTTGATAAGGAGCACAGTATGAACACAATTTAAACAATATGCTTTTTGCAACAAGGAAATAATGAAAACCTAAAGAGGAAAAGGAATCTCTAATATCTACATTCAACCAATTGTATTAATTGTTATCATACATTAACTGTTATCACAAGCTTGCACACACACAAACACACATACACACACACATACCCAGTGTCATGTTCCCCCCAAATCAGCAACAGTGTGGGACAAATCAACCACCCACCCTCACATTCAAATAAGGCAATTTAGCCAAGGGAGTCCATTCCACAATTATGGAAAACAAATGGTGTTACATTGAAAAGGTATAGCCTATCAGTTAACTGCAGTTTTCCTGTTTATGCTGTCCCAAGCAAGGGAGATAAATTTTGCAAGTGATTTTAGAAATTCTTCATCTTCCATCAAGAAAATGCTAAATTATATCTCTAATTCTTAAGATTTCTTCATTAAATATGAGGCATTTCTGACGGATGTCATCCTACGAATTACAATCAAACAAAAAATGCATTTCATCTTCAGTCTGCGCGCCACACATGGGGCATGGGGACTGTGCAGATGTGTCAGTGGAAAATCATATTTTGCAGGCATTTAGGCCTAAAGTTCTTAATCGAGCAAGATTACTCCTATGCAATTTCTGTGTTACGACTGTAACATACTTTTCTGTTTGAAAAACACTTTTAAAGGAAGAGTACCAGTTATACGTTTCTGATTCTTCAATGATAGCTTCCTACAAATAAGACTGGCATGCTTGCATAGGAGAGAGAGAGGGGGGGGGATCTTTGAATGAATGAATGAATCTTTATTTTTTAAGGGTAACAGAATAAGCATACATATAGTTTTTTCATCCCGCCCTTGCCCTGATTAGGGACTATCAACAAAACAAGAGATGAAACCCTACTACAACAACCACAACATGATTTAAAAAGATAAGTATATATTTAACAAATCATAATCCCTAACTGACCTGAACATTAATGCCAAGAGATACATAGGTTATGTTGTTGTTTTTTTAGAAAAGAGATATGCTTTAATAAACACATAATTCTCAAATGAATTGATTATTAACATGCAAACTGATACACTGGTTATAATAAGTAGAGAGAGAGAGAAAAGATGAGAGGAGAGGAAGAGAGAGAGAGAGAGAGAATGGCAATGACAAAAGTGTATATTGTGAAAAGTAAGAGGCCCATTGACAAGGGGACAGTAGGAGAGGGGCCAGACACAAAGCACATAATGAGAACTAAGAACTTATAATTAATTAATCATAGCCACAGAGAGAGAGAGAGAGAGATAGAGAGAGAGAGAGAGAGAGAGAGAGCAAAGGCCTAAAGAAGGAAACACTGACGAATAAATGATATGGAAAGAAAATTGAAAAAAATGCAGCAAAAATGGAATAACTACAAGAAACAACACAACTGACAAAAAGAGAGGTAAGAAAACAAAAAAGGATACATTTGAAATACAGAAACTAAACGAAAAACAGGAAAAAGAAACATAAAAAAATACAGCAATCACTTTTTTTCAGTAAACAAAGCAAAACAAAACCTTAAATGATTGTACAGATATAGGAGGGAAAACACACACAAAAAAGAGAACATAAAAATCCACATAAACCAGTAAAAAAATTTTTTACAGCATACATCATTCAAATATTCAAGTAAAATGCCATGACTGTGACATCATACTTAACTAACCTTGTCAAAACTTCAAATCCTTTCTTATCTACATCTTATCTACACAACATTAAAGGTAATACGAACCACCATTAATAAACCATGAAAATCAAGGTACAAATGATCACCTTTCCTTTAAACTAGAAACTGACAGCCTCTTACTCAATACAACAGCTGTAACGGCGCTCGGTGTGTCAATTTCTTGATGGAACGGAAATAAAGTGACGCTGACTTGTCAATCTCCCGACGGCGGGACCAATCAAATGAAAGTTGAGTAAGCTCGTGATCGTGTTTCGTGTCATTTTCACCTGCTGTGGGTTTTCATTACGTCCTGTTCCGCCCTCCTTTTCAACATGGGATGAATGTCGGGGGTTTAGAAGGAAAGAAGAAAGAGGAGATTGGGGCGGGCAGGGGAGGGGGAGGGAAGTTGATATTAGAGTGGTGATTTCGAATGTGTGTGAGGGGTGGTGAGTGGGGATGGGTTGGGGGTGGGTGTTCATCTGTGTGTGTGAGAGAGAGGACTCGACCTTGACTGAATTTTTTATTGGGATTTGATAGCGGGCTTTTTCACCAGGCCCTCGGAAAAAAAGAGGAACAAACAAGTTTTTTTTTTGAATGAGTAGTGTGAGTAGGAAGCGTCGGGAATTGTTCATGTTTAATAGGGATAATATAGAACGAATGGAATTTATATTTAATGCTAAGTAATTTGTAAGAAATATGAAAGTATTTCACGGTTTCTCTGAAACTATAACATTATGCTTTTAAAGCTATCTAAGAGAGGAGAGAACGACGAATTGATTAGAATAGGGATAATATGAAAAGAGTTAAGTTTAATGCATAGTATTGTTAGAGAGAGAATGAGAAGTAATTCAGTTCTTGACTATACATGCATAAGTACAAAGAGAGGGGAGCAGACAGACAGACAGACAGACAGAAGGGGGGTGGTGGAGGGGAGAAGGTAGGTTTACATGTGTGTAAGGGGGGTACCTGTGCATGAATAATATTATGTGCATGTACAAGCCGTGCATACAGCTGTGTAGTGTGAGCGTTATGTGGTTGTGTGGTTTTGATGTGTCGTAGTGTTGTGTGGTGTGTGTTGTGTGTGTGTGTGTGGCAGGAAGGCAGGCAGGTAGTAAGACAGACAGACAGACAGACAAACAGAAACAGAGAGACACAAAAAGAGCTGGGTTGTTTGCTTTCAGTTCTACATGGCAATATGAAAGGAATGACTGCTATTTATTTGCACTCCTTTGACTTAGTCAATCATCCCTGAAGTCGGCATGCGGCTGTCTCAAATGGTGTGTCAACTGTCGCATACGCAGAATATCACCTTTTTGGTAAAGCTCACAGCTCTAGTGGAGGAACAACAGCAGAAACCTATCTCAAGTCTCTTGAAAGGAAGTAAAGTAGTAGTAAAGTATGTTCTTTCGAGCCAGACGGCCCATAGAGCCGGAGCTTATCCCGGTTTCTGTAGCGTTAAGCGAACTGATGGTTTTTCACCACCCCTGTGACAGGACGCTAGTCTGTCGCCAGATACTTCCCCAGCAGAGCTGGTACCCACTTGTACACCTGGGTGGAGTGAGGAAAATAGGAGTAAAGTGTCTTTACCAAGGACACAACACCGAGCCGAGCGGGGATCGAACCCGCAGACCTCTGGATCACGAGTTGACCGCCTAAACCACTCGACCACGGTGCCTCCCTTCTCTTGAAATGAGTTCCTTCCATTTTCTTCAGAAGGCCAAAAAAAAACCCCAACAAATTCAAAAAACATTTTTTATAACCAAAGACATGTAAATGTATAAACTGGTCCCATTAAAAGGTCCTGAGTTACAGAGCAAGGTATAGGGGTCTGAGTGTAAGCACACGTACACCCACGGTGTGAGGACAAGAGCACTGTAACATTTTTGACTGTATTACACAACACGAGCATAATTATGCGTCCATGAAGAAAGGACCGTCTAGTTATTCGTATGGCATGACCCTTTTAATCAATTCGCCCTTCCCGCAAAAACTTGAGCAACTCATTACCGATACCATCTAGGCTATGACAGCCCCGGTGCCTCGGCTTTGGTCATGATGTCATCCGTTTCTCACCTGACTCATCTGTTGTGACGATGACGCAAAGAACCGAGATGGGGATGATGTCAGTGTAAATTCCTGATTTTGTATGGAAGGCGCGTCATTAACTGAATGGCTTTGACTAAGCTGGGTGGGTGGGAGGGGGGGGGGGGGGGGCATTGGGTTGGGTTGGTTGGGTTGGGCTGGGTTGGGTTGTAGTGTACTGTAGTGTAGTGTGATGTGATATAGTGTAGTGTAGTGTAATGTAGTGTAGTGTTATTATTGTAAAAAAAATTATTTCGGGGATAATGGAATAAGCACTCGTGTGCTTTTCTACATCCAGTCCCCCTGTGTATGCAGTTTTGTAAATTTTGTCATCCATTCCCATCCACCGGTGCACAATGGCCTACTCATCCGAAAATCAGAACGGGTTTAAACGTGTGCGCAACATGTTCTGCGTGCGTTCGCACAAGGGACCTCGGTTTATAGTCTCATCCGAAGGACTTTTGGGGAGAGTGGAGTCGGCACTGATGTTAACTCCAGAGGAAAAATCCTCTTGAACGAGATTCGAATCCCGGTCAGCAGGTCACGAATACATCGCTCGAATCACTAGGCTATCCCATCCCCTGTAGTGTAGTGTAGTGTAGTGTAGGGTAATGCATTGTATTGCAGTGTAGTGTAGCGTAGTGCAGTGTAGTGCAGTCTATTGTACTGCATTGTAGTGTAGTGTAGTGAAGTGTAGTGTAGTGTAGTATAAAAAGGTAAAGGTAAAGGAGTCCCATAACCTATAAGGTCGCAGGGGAGCGAGGTGTCAGAGACCTCACTTCTCTAGGGCCAGCATATTGAGGGCGGCGCCCATCTCCTCTCCCTCGCTGCTTTACCTTCCCTGACCCTAAAGAGGGCAGGTACCCATTTACAGCTGGGTGAACTGGGTGAACTGTACTGAAGCCAAGGCGCGCAAACGGTCACCCATCCAACTGGTAACCACGCTCGACGCTGCTTAACTTGGCTGGGGGAAAGCGAGTGCTAGTGTAGTGTAGTGTAGTACAATGTAGTGGAGTGCAGTGTAGTTTAGTATAGTGCAGTGCAGTGCAATGCAGTCCAGTGTAGTGAGATGTTTTGTGCTGTGCTGTGCTGTGCTGTATTGTATTGTGCAGTGCTGTACTTCGTGGTACTGTATGGTATAAGAAGCTTGTGTTTAATTTGTTGTTGCAACTCCTATTTTTTCCTTCCTATTTTCCAACGCTTAAATTCCCCTCTCCCGTAACACTAACCCAGCAAATCGAGAGAGAGAGAGAGAGAGAGAGAGAGAGAGAGAGAAGAGAGAGAGAGAGAGAGAGAGAGAGAGAGAGAGAAAACAAACAAAGAAAGAAACAAACAAACAACAGAAGTGTGTGTGAGTCATTGGAGAGAAAGAAGATAGGAGTTTGCACTCGAAGATGAGAAACTCTTTGGGGAAAAAACAACAACTCATTTGACACACCTTTTCCTTGCTGGGGGAGGGGGGGGGGGTGGAGGGTGGAGGGGGGTGTAGTAAAGTAAGTGGTTTTTAAGAAAAAAAAGAAGATTGACTTTGTAACTCTTTGGGTATCTGTTTCCGGGTTCTCTTTTCATTAACTTTTAGCGATATTATGGAGTCGGTTTATGGCATTTATTGTTGTTGTTGTTATTAGTAGTGATGTTGGAATTATTATTGTTGGTTTGTTGCTCATTTGAGTTGTTCATGATTATGTTTGTTGTTGTTTTGGGGTCTCGTGGGGGTTACTTTTTCTTCTTTTTTTTTCTTTTGTCACTGTTTGTACCTATGTATCTTTATCTGTTTATTTCATTCATTCATTATTTATTTATTCTTTTATATCGAGGAGCGCTCATGTGCTATTTTTTTTACATTCAGTCGCCGTGTGCATGCAGTTTTGAAAATTTTGTCATCTGTTCCCACCGACACACAATGGCCTACTCTTTCGAAAAAGCGGAACAGGATGTGCGCAAGATGTTCTGCGTGCGTTCGCACACTGGACCTCGGTTTATAGTCTCATCCAAAGGACTTTTGGGGAGAGTGGAGTCGGCACTGATGTTAACTCAATGGGAAAATATCCCCTTGTTATGTCATGCATGTCACTTGTGCACATGCAAAAAAGTATTTGCTTAACCTGCTTGGAACAAAGTAATTATATTGATTTTTTCCCCTTTTCTGCACAATCTTGATATTATTTTGCTATATCAAAAAAGGTTTTTTGATTCACACACACATGCACAAACACACCACCAATCTACCAACACACACATAGCCACACACACACACACACACACAGCCCCCCCAGCCCCCCCCCCCCCCCCCCTTCCCAAACACACACATACACAGTCCCCCCCCCCCCCACACACACACACAGCCCCCCTACACATACACACACAAATACAGCCACCCCCCACCCCCCCACACACACACACAAAACACAAACCCAACAGCACCAAAAAGCACCAATAGACAACACCCCCCCCCCCCCCCCAACCTCCGAAAAAAAAAGTTTGCCATTCAACTCTTAACTTTTACAAGGTTGACATAAACTCATGGACAGACAGATAGACAGACAGACAGATAGACAGGTAGGTAGTCAACACGGCATGATATATTATTTGCTGGCCACTCTTGACACCAGAGTTGACATGTTTGAGATACTTCGCGTTTTGGTGGGGTTTTTTGTTGACACTGTTGTGTTTGAGATGTACGTAGACGATGATGTTTGCTCTCTTTCTACACTGTCACTGTGCTCTGTATGTATGTTCTGTGTGTGGAGATAGAGAGATGAATAGATAGATGAATAGATAGATAGATAGATAGATAGATAGATAGATAGATAGACAGACAGACAGACAGACAGACAGATAGATAGATTAACAGATTGACAGATTAATAGATTGACAGATTGATAGATAGATGGACAGATTGATAGATAGATTGATAGATAGATAGATAGATTGATTGATTGATTGATTGATTGATTGATTGATTGATAGATAGATATAGAGAGATAGAGATAGACATTTATAGATAGATTGATAGATTGATTGGTTGATAGATAGATTGATAGATTGATTTATTGATAGATAGTTGAAAGATAGATAGATAGATAGATAGATAGATGGATGGATAGAAAGATAGATAGATAGATAGATGGATGGATAGATAGATAGATAGATAGATAGATAGATAGATAGATAGATAGATAGATAGATAGATAGATAGTCAACACGGCATGGTATAGTTCTTATAATATTTGCTGGCCACTCTTGACACCAGAGTTGACATGAGATACTTCAGGGTTTTTTGGGGGGTTGACACTGTTGTATTTGGGATGTAGGCAATGATGTTTACTTTTCTTCGAGACTGTCAAGGTGCTCTTTCTCTGTCTCTGTCAATCTCTCTCTCTCTCTCTCTCTCTTCTCTCTCTCTCTCTCTCTCTTCTCTCTCTCTCTTCTCTCTCTCTCTCTCTCTCTCACACACACACTTGTACGTGTCTGCGTGCGCGCGCGCGTGTGTGTGTGTGTGTGTGTGTGTGTGTGTGTTGTGGTCGTGTGTGTGTGTGTGTGTGTGTGGATAGAGTAAGAGAGGAGACAGACAGACAGTCAGACAAACAGACAGAGAGAGAGAGCGGACGGAGAGGGTGTCATTATTTAAGAGAAACAAGCGATGATGATACTTTCTCTCCTACCTTTTTCTTCTCCTCTCCAACTTCTTCTTTTTTCTTCTCTTCTTCTTATTCTTATTTTCTTCTCCTCACTTTCTCCTCTCTCCTTTCTCCTACCTTTCTCTTCTCCTCTCTCTCTTCTTCCCTTCTTTTATCTTCTCCTCTTCCTCCTCTCCTCCTGCTTCTTTTTTTCATTCTTCTTGCATTCTTCTTCTTCTCAATTCTTTGCATTCTTCACATTCTTCTACTTTTTGCATTCTTTTTCTTCTTCTCCCCTTTCTTCTTCTTTCGTTCTCTCTTCTTTCTCTCTTTTGTTCTTCTCTCTTTCTTTCGTTCTTTCTTTTCTTTCTTTCTTTCTTCTTCTTTTGTTCTTTCTCTCTTTCGTTCTTTCTGTCTTTCTTGTTTGTTCTTCTTCTTTCTCTTTTTGTTCTTTCTTCTTTTGTTCTTCTCTCTTTCGTTCTTTCTGTCTTTCTTCGTTGTTCTTTCTTCATTCTTTCTTTCATTCGTTCTTTCTTTCTTTCTTTCTTTCTTTCGCTTTTTTCTTTCCTTCTTTCTTTGTTTCGTTGTTTGTTTTCTCTTGTTTTCTTTCTTTCTTTCTTTTTTCTCGTTCATTCATTCATTCTTTCTTTCGTTTCTTTCTTTCTTTCCTTCTCTCCTTCCTGCAACACTTGTTCGTTCTCTATCATCCATCTTTCCTGTCATGACAGTAAGAAGTAGTGTTTACTCATTTTCTCCTCCTCCTCCTCTTACTCCTTTCCTCCTCCTACCCCTCCTCCATCTCCTCATCTCACTTTCTAACTGTAAACATACAAACGCTTTCGAAACTTGACTCAAAAACCGCTAGGGGATGAGGGAAAGAAATAGACATAATATGCCCGTGCTCTGCAATGGGTTATGCAATCAACAGCCGGAAACGCATACTGCAGCTGTTGAGGTTAATTTCTTCCACATTTCCGTGCCACTTCCTGACATCATAATCTATCTCTCTCTTTCTGTTGTCTCTTTTTCTGGGTTTTTTTCTCCTTTTTCTGTATGTTGTGTGTGTGTGTGTGTGTGTGTGTTGTGTGGTTGTGTGTGTGTGTGTGTGTATATGTATGTTGTGTTTGTGTGTGTTGTGTGTGTTTGTGTGTGTGTGTGTGTTGTGTGTGTGTGTGTGTGTATGTATGTTG
This sequence comes from Rapana venosa, assembly GCA_028751875.1. NCBI lineage: Eukaryota > Metazoa > Mollusca > Gastropoda > Neogastropoda > Muricidae > Rapana > Rapana venosa. Next base: position 12,782,257 of record CM054153.1, read on the forward strand.
TGTGTGTTGTGTGTTTGTGTGTGTGTGTGTTTGTGTGTGTCTCTCTCTTTCTCGCTCCCCCCCCCCCCCCCTTGTGTCTGTTTGTCTCTGTCTCTCTTTCTTTCTTTCTCGCTCTTCCGCCTTCCCGCCCCCCCCCCCCCCCCCTCTTTGTATATGTGTGTGTGTGTGGTGTGTGTGTGTGTGTGTGAGTGTGTGTGTGTGTGTGTGTGTGTGTGTGTGTGTGTTATTTCGCTGTCTTTGTGCGGTGGTTACGTGTGTGTGTGTGTGTGTGTGTGTGTGCGTGCGCGCGCGCGCGCGCGTGTGTGTGTGTGTATTTTGCTGTCTTTGTGCGGTGGTTACGTGTGTGTGTGTGTGTGTGTGTGTGTGTGCGTGCGTGCGTGCGTGTGTGTGTGTGTGTTGTGTGTGTGCGTGCGTGCGTGTGTTTGTGTATGTGTGTGTGTTTGTATGTGTGTGGCTGGCTATCTGTCGATTGATCGATTGTTCAAGCAAGCAATCAACCAATCACTCTATCAATGTATCTATAGTCTATCAGTTAATCAACCAATACATCTATCTGTCTCTGTGTGTATTTGTCTGTCTGTCTTTAAAAAAAATCTATTTCTGTGTTGGTATATCTGTCTTTATGCGTGTCTGCCTCTATCTCTTTACAAATGGAAGCAGGCATAAGTATAAACACAACACAACACAACACACACACACACACACACACACACACACACCACACGCACGGGCCAGATCGCGCGCGAGCACACACATACACACACACATACACACATACACACACACCTTCCTTTTCCTATACTCCTTCAGCCACACACACACACACACACACACACACACACACACACACACTCACACTCATTAATTTTGTACAATATTTTATGCACCTTGAAGTCATGTGCTGTCCTATCATCCTAGTCAGTTTCTGTGTGACTGTCAACACTGTCAATTTCAACCGGCATTGACACGTCACCCAAACCCACACATACAGACGACTCGTGCCTAATGCACGTGCAAAACGCATACGTCTGATAAATCGCAGCAGCCCCACCCTCACCCCCACCCCCTACCCCTGCCAATTTATGCAAATTTGTCCCATGTCGTCTGCTTTGGTGTCTAAAGTGTCTCCGAAAAATGGAACCTCCTTGTGTGGATTGTGATAATCTTTTCACGTTTCTGGAGAAATTATGTTTACGACGTGTGTGTCGTCAAATTTACACTGTAGTGTGATTTGTTGGCAAACTTTTTGAACATGGATATATGTTGACGCAGTGTGTGTATGTGTTGCTACATTTTGTTTACACTTGTGTATTTTTTTCACACAAGTTGGTGCACATGTGTGTGTGTGTACACAAGTTTGGGTTGATAGATTTATACTGTATATTTTTTGCTGCAAGTTGGGTTTTTTCCCCCCCATGTAGGTATGTGTACAAGTATGTATTGCCAGATGTAGGCTTGGTGCATATCTCGACAACTGTGGATTGTTGGACAATTATAGTTAGGTAGCAGCGTATGTTTATCAAAACGTTGACGCTGTGTGATATTGCGGGGATACTGTTGTAAGTATGCTGTTGGAGATTTCGTAAGATTGGGTGAGTATTGACGCTGTTATAAATGTGTCTTATGTTTGTAAATTTTTCTTTTTGTGTCTGTCTGTCTGTCTGCGTCTATCTCTGTCTCTGTCTCTGTGTGTGTGTGTGTGTGTCTTCCCCTCTGTCTGTGTCTGTCTCTGTCCGTCTGTTTGTCCATCTGTTTGTCTGTTTGTCTGTTTGTCTCTCTCTCTCTCTCTCTCTCTCTCTCTCTCTCTCTCTCTCTCTCTCTCTCTCTCTCTCTCTCTCTCCGTGTCTCTCTGTGTTTTCTGTCTCTCTGTCTCTGCCTGCCTGCCTGTCTATCTACCTGTCTGTCTGTCTGTCTGTCTGTCTCTCTCTCTCTCTCTCTCTCTCTCTCTCTCTCTTTCTTTCTTTTTTCCTCTCTTTCTGTGTGCGTGCGTGCGTGCGTGCGTGTGTTGTGTGGTGTGTGTGTGTGTGTGTGTGTGTGTGTGTGTGTGCGTGCGTGCGTGCGTGCGTGCGTGTGTCCGTGTCATTGTGTATGTCGGTGTCTATATTTCATAAGCTTCATATAAAGTGTACTGCTTGCTACTCAAATCCCAAATGCCCGTTTTGAAAAGTTTCAGTTGCGTAGGTAATTGGGTTTTCTTTCTTTCTGTCTTCTTTCATTCCTGTCTTTCTTCCTTTCTTCCATCCTTCTTTCTTTCTTTCTTTCGTTCTTCCTTCCTTTCGTTCATTTCTTTTCTTTTCTTCTGCTTTGAGAACTAGCTTAGTTTATGTGCTCGAATTGATGAGCAACCTTTTTTGGGTCAGTTATGATAAATGTTTCTTTTATACGTAATATCAAAATGCATTAATTTGAGCGATTCTTTTTTTGGGAAAAGTTAGCGTCATCTGTGTTTAAAACTAGAATTGTCCCATTTGTTTTGATTTGTCTTCTCTCAAACTTTCAAATTGTCTGTCTGTCCGTTTGCATGTCTGTCTGTTTTCCTCTGTGTGCCTGTCTGACTGTCTATCTGTCTGTTGTCTATCTGTCTGTCTGCGTGTCTCTCTTACCTAGATACCTGTTCGCTTCTCTCTCTCTCTCTCTCTCTCTCTCTCTCTCTCTCTCTCTCTGTGTTTTGGTTTTTTGTGGTTTTTGTGGGTGTGTTTTGGGTGTTTTTTCTTCTTTTACTGTGTGAGTGCATGGGTATTGGGTATACTTAAATTATCTCATATGATGTATCCCTAAGGGCGGGGACTGGATGTAAAAAAACACATGGGTGCTTATTCATTATCCTCGAAATAAAAGAATTTGTCATTGTCATTCTCTCTCTCTCTCTCTCTCTCTCTCTCTCTCTCTCTCTCTCTCTCTCTCTCTCTCTATATATATATATATATATATATATATATATATATATATATATATATATATATAATTTTATTTTTATATACACCTCTGTTATTCTCTATCTGTCTGTCTCTGTCTCTGTCTCTCAGTTTGCCATTCGAAAGTACCTGTCCGCTGATGCAAAATCAAAACTAGTCATTCTTTCACGTCTGGACTATTGCAATTCTCTTTTGGCTGGTCTTCCAGCATCATTAATCCACTCCCTTCAACGTATACAAAACTCTGCATATATATATATATATATATATATATATATATATATATATATTATATATATATATATATATATATATATATATACCTGTTATTCTATAATCTGTCTGTCTCTGTCTCTCAGTTTCAGAAACACACATTTACTCACTCACTCACTAACCCACTCACTACCACTCGCACACATACACACACACACACGCACGCACGAACACACACACACACACATGCACAAAACACACACACACACACACACACACATACACACTTCTCATGAAACTAAAAGCAAAAAAGTGAAAAGCACAGAGAACAATCTAGAAAACCAAATCAGAAGAACAACATGAAATACTGCTCGGCTGGATTTTAAACAGATTATGTCAAAAACAGGCCTGGAGTTGTTTTTTTAATTTTTTTTTTTACTGTAAGTGTGTGTATGTACGTGCATGCGTGTGTTTGTGTTTGTGCGAAGGCGCGCGTGCGTGTGTTTGCGCGCGTGCACACGTAATTTTCTTTCAAGTCCGTAACAGCAGGATTTCTTTCAGCAATTCTCCAAGGGACATGGATTTCAGTTATTCTGCTTTTAAATTTTTAAAAAAATTCACCAAGAATATAATAAAAAAAAACCACACACACAAAAACCCCGCAGACGCTAAGAGATCAAAATCCTAGGTTAGGAAATAAGCGCAGCAGGCGAGATATTATGGTGACAAACATAAAACCCAGTATGACATCTCGTCTGAAAACTAGCAACCAGACCAGCCAGAGGTATTATTGTTATTATTATTATTACCGGACAAAAAAAAATATAAAACCCAGTATGAGCTCCTCCCCCCCCTCCCCCCCCCCCTTTTTTTTTTCTCTCTTTCTCACAAAACACTCACAATACAAAAACACACACTCTCTTTCACACACACACACACGCACACAACACAAACACACACACACACTCTCTCACACACACAAAACACACACTATCTCACACACACACACACTCTCTCTCTCTCCACACACACACACACACACACACACACACACACACCTCTCTCTCTCACACACACACACTCACACACACGCACACCCCTCTCGCACACACTCTCTCTCCCCACCCCAAAACACGCACACACACTCACACACACACTCATACATACACACACCAAAACACGCACACACATACACACACACGCACCACATCACACACCACACACACACACACACTCACACACACACACAACACCACACACACACTCACAAGACTTTAAATCTCGCCTTGCATTACTAAACACACACACACACAAACACACACAAAAACACCAAAACCACAAAACACACACACACACACACACACACCTTCCCTCCACCCACCCACACACGACATATACAGTTAAAACAACACAACACACCCACTCTCCACCCCCCCACACACCCGCCCACCCTTTCACATACCCTACCCCCCCCCCCCCCCCCCCACCCCCAACACACAACCCCCCCCTCCCATCCCACACACACAAAACACACACAGCGTTTTTATCAAACCTCGTATTACTATATTCAATCTTCAAGATTACCCCCCCCCCCCCCCACCCCCACTGTGCCCCCCCCCCCCCCTCCCCTGCCTCGTCATATTGTCTTGTTATTTTCAAGAGGCTTCGGTTGTTAGTTTTTAAAGACGAGATATCACACTGAGAAAATCTGTTTGTCCACGGAACGCCTCCCCAGAGTCCCGGGAGCCTATCAGTCTAAGGTGCTGCGTGTGTGTGTGTGTTGTGTGTGTGAGTGTGAGAGAGAGGGTGTGCGCGCGGTGTGTGTGTGTGGTGTGTGTGTGTGTGTGTGGGGGTGTGTGTGGGGGTGTGTGTGTGTGTGTGTGTGTGTGTGGTTGTGTGTTTTGTGTGTGTGGTGGGGAGTGTGTGTGTGTGTGTGTGAGAGAGGAGAAGGAGTGTGTGTGTGGTGTGTGAGAGTGTGTGTGTTGAGTGTGTGTGTGTGAAAGTGTGTGTGTGAGTGTGTGTGTGTATGAGGGGTTTTGAGTGTTGTGTGTGTGCGTGTGTGTGTGTGTGTATGTGTATGAGTGGGTTTTGAGTGTTAGTGTGTGTGTGAGTGTGTGTGTGTGCGTGTGTGTATGTGTGTGCGTGGGGTGTGTATGTGTGTGCGTGTGTGTATGAGTGTGTGTGTGAGTGTGTGTGCGTGTGTGTGTGTGAGAGAGAGTGTGTGCGAGAGACAAACAGACAGACAGAGACTTAAAAATGTATTTATTATTTTATGTCGAGGATAATGGAATAAGCACTCATGTGTTTTTTTACATCCAGTCCCTGCGTGTATGCGGTTTTGTAAATTTTGTTATCTGTTCCCACCGGCACACAATGGCCTACTCTTTCGAAAAGCGGAACAGGATTTAACGTGTGCAAAAGATGTTCTGCATGCGTTCGCATGGAGGAAGAGAGAGAGAGAGAGAGAGAGAGAGAGAGAGAGAGAAGAGAGAGGAGAGACCGATGAAGACAGACAGACAGACAGAGACAGACAGACAAACAGACAGAGACAGATAGAAACACAGAGAGAGTTCTCAGTCTGTTTTTACCTGGCTTTTCATGTTGTTGTTTTTAATATGATTTTTGTTTTCAAATTGGAGATGCTGCTTTCAAAAATATCCGTTTTATAGATCTGGAAGTGAGTTATTCTTTGTTGATAAGCTTAGTTTCAGCTGACAAATCGATTGTAGTCAGGTTATTTTAGCAGACTTCTTTTCCTACATATTGTTCTGTGTTTCAGTGGTTCTTCTCCTTTTTTGTTGTTGTTGTAAAGTTGGCATGATCAGTGTTGAAAGATTGAAATACCGTTTGCTGCTTGCTTTCGCTGCATTATACTTCTTCTTCTTCTTCTTCTTCTTCTTCTTCTTTTTTTTTTTTCTTCTTCTTCTTCTTCTTCTTCTTCTTCTTCTTCTTCTTCTTCTTCTTCTTCTTCGTCTTTTCTTCTTCTTCTTCTTCTTCTTGTCTTCCCCCTCCTCCTCTTCTTCTTCTCTTTCTTATTAATCTCTTTCTGTTTCTCTGTATGTCTCCCTCTCTCTATGTCTCTCTCTATTTTGTCTGCCTCTCTGTCTCTGTCGTTTATCTTCTTTTCTATCCGCTTTTTCTTCTTGTTGTTTTCGTTTATCTTCTTCATCGTCTTCTTCTTCTTCTTCTTTTCTTCTTCTCTCTTCTCTTCTTCTTCTTCTTCTTCTTCTTCTCTTCTCTCTTCTCTTCTTCTTCGTCTTCTTCTTCTTCTCTTCTCTTCTTCTCTTCTTCTTCTTGTCTTCTTTCTTCCCTTCCTTCTTCTTTTCTTCTTCTTCCTCTTCTTCTTCCCCCTTTGTCTTCCCTCTCTTCGTCTTCTTCTTCTTCTTCTACTTCTACTTCTTCTTCTTCTTCTTCTCTTCTTCTTCTTCTTCCTTCTTCTTCCCTTCTTCCTCTTCTAGTTCTCCTCCTCCTCTCCTCTCCTCCTCCTCCTCCTCCTCCTTCCTCTCCTTCTTCTTCTCTTCTTCTTCTTCTTCTTCTTCTTCTCTTCTGTCTTCTGTCTGTCTGTCTGTCTGTCTGTCTGTCAAGTTTTCTCTCATCATAGTTTCCATAAGTGCTAGGGATCAGATGAAAACCACACAAGTATGCAAAGGCTTATCTGAAACCCTTGAAAAGAGGGGTCATCGTCATCGTCGTTATCATCATCATTATCGTCAGCCATAATCATAATAATTACCATTATCGTAATCGTCAAGATCATCATTACCAACCATAACATATCATTATTGTCGCGCATGTATCACGCTATATAATCCTTTTTTTATAATTCTTCTTCTCGTCATCTCTTCTTATCGTATCATATCAATAATCATCATCATTATCATCGATCGTCATCATTTTCATCATCATCATCTTTATCGTCATCATCGCAAATCATCATTATTATCAATATCATAATCATCAACATCATAATTATCATCATTATTCTCGTCGTCAATATCATGGATCGTAATCGTCATCATCATAATTATAATCGTAATCATCATCATCATCTTCATCATTATTGGCCATCCATTCACTGTAGTTCACTGTATTCTGCTAAATCAACACTCTACCGAGTCCCTGTAGAATAAAAAGAAATTTGAAATAACAGCTAAAACCATAAAACACCTTTCATAAGAATAATAAAAACAGAAGAATATACAAAAAAACCTGACCATTTCTCTCAACTAAGTTACATACTGGATTACTTTTTCCTCTGACGAAAAAGAAATTGCTGTAATACTTTAAAAGTTACCAAAAAAAACCCAACTAAACATGATAGCATTAGTAGCAGCAGGATTCTTTCACCAACTCGCCAATAAAATGTGGATTTGCATTCATCAGTAGCAAAAACACACATTAAGAAATGGGCTCTGCTGTAAGAGAAAGTATGATCGGTAGGAGCGGTATTTTGCTGAGAAATTTTATTTAAAATTTTTTATAAAAACCTTCGTAGATTTAAGTTACTACATAAACTACTCGAATGCGCACAGAAAGACAGGCAGACAGACACACAACACACACACATACAACACACACACACACACACGCACACACACACACACACACACCACACACACACACAACAAACCACAAGATCAGCTTTCACGTCAAGAAAATAAGCGCACAGCAGGAGAGATAATGTTGTCTTAACAAATATCAAACTCAGTAGGATACCCTCATTTTCAAACTAATAGCCCAGACCTGGAGAAATAAATATTATGTTGACCAATCCAATTCAATTCAATTCAATCCAATACAGTCCAATCCAATCACTCTGTTTATAGCCACGCCGACCACTGAGGCCCTAGCTAAAAACTTAAAACGTTTAAGCACAAATGATAAACTACCAAGTTTGTGTGCAGTGTTGTTTATTTTGATAATAGCACTACGGTCCAGATTTTGAGGAGACTTAACTAATAAAACACTCGGTATGTTTCATTTCTTCTTCGTCGTCGTCGAACGCTCAGACGGCAGCTCATGTTTTGTCTGTTATATGAGCGAAAATGCGTTGCGCTGCCGTTAAGCGCCTGACAAGTCAGGCCCAGCACATCCGACTTCGGCAAGGGAGAGAATTGTTACCGTTTAATACGGTGGTGTTTTTTAAGAATAAAAGCCAAGAGAATGGACCAAGAAGGTAGAAAGTAGACGAAAAGGTGGTGATAGAAGAAAAAAGAACAAGGCAGAACAATGAGAGGGATAGAAAAGAGGGATTCCTAGCACAGAATGTCCAGAAGGTGGGGATGCTATTTATACTGACAGGCCCCCGGCATCCTACGGGGAAGTATGTTTCATTTTCAACGAAGAACTCAGACGAGGAGAGGCGTTCCGTTGACAAACATAAAACTCCGGTATGATAATGGTCTCACCTTATGTCAGCAACCGAGACTTCTTTGAAAGAAACAGACAACGCTATAGGAGGTCTGAAGGGTGAATGCAGAGAGAGAGAGAGAGAGAGGGAGTAAGAGAGAGAGAGAGAGAGAGAGAGAGAGAGAGAGAGAGAGAGAGAGAGAGAGAGAGAGAGATAGAGAGAGAGAGAGGAGAGAGAGGAGAGAGGAGAGAGAGAGGGAGGGAGAGGAGAGGGAGAGGAAAGAGAGAGAGAGAGAGAGAGAGAGAGAGAGAGAGAGAGAGAGGAGAGAGAGAGAGAGGAAGAGAGATGAGAGAGAGAGAGAGAGAGAGAGAGAGAGAGAGAGCGTGGTGTGTTTTATTTTGATTTAAAAAGAAGCAGCATGGGGCTGATTTGAGTAGTCTCTTAAGCAGGGTCTAAAATGAGTTGTGTATGTCTTTTGGGGGGGAGGGGGGGGGGGAGAGATGTCACACTGGTCGCATGTTATCATGCTGGTGAGGGATGGAAGGAAGAGTGGAGGTAGAGAGAGGGCAGGAAGGAGGGAGGGAGGAAGAAAAAGGAGGGAAGGAAAGAGGAGAAAGGGGGAGGAGGGAGAGAGAGTGGGGGAGAGGAGGAGGGAGGGGAGAGAGAGAGAGAGAGAGAGAGAGAGAGAGAGAGAGAGAGAGAGAAGGGGAAGGAAAGAGGAGGGAGAGCGAGGACAGAGAGAGAAAGGGGGAGGAGGAAGAGGAGGAGGATGAACACTGAAAGAGAGAGAGAGAAAAAGAGAGACAGAGACAGAGACAGACAGACTGACAGAGAAGACAGACAAGGGGAGACAGAGAGAAAGAGAGAGACAGAGGGAGAAAGAGATAGAAACTGTGTATGCATGTGTGTGTGGTGTTGTGTGTGTCGTGTTGTGTGTGTGTGTGTGTGTGTGTGTATGTGTGTGTGTCGCGGGCTGTGTATGTGTATGTGTGTGTGTTTTGTGCCCGGGCTGTATTATTTCTGGAGTTTCTTCCCATTGTTCTGCCCATTACTCAAACTTGATTCTAGAGGCTAGTTTTGAAAAAAAAAAGATGTAAATCTTATCTGCTGTCGAGCATAATATTTTTTAGTGTGTGGGTATAGTAGCTTAGTTTGTGCTGACAAGCTAGTTTCATTCAGTTACAAAGAGACGTTGCCCTTTGTTTTCTTTTTTTTTGGGGTGTATTTCGGCAAAATGTATGTTGTAAGTTAACATTGTTACTGTAAAGGGATCGAACTTATCTTCATTGTTTTTAGCAATAGTTTCTTTCTCTGGCTCTTCTCCTGTCTTCTTTCTTTCTCTCTCTCTCTCTCTCTCTCTCTCTCTCTCTCTCTCTCTCTCTCTCTCTCTCTCTCTCTCTCTCTCTCTCTCTCTCTCTCTTCCTCTCTCTCTCTCTCTGCTTCTCTCTTCCTCCCTCCTCTCTCCCTCTCTCTCTCTCTCTCGCTTTCTATCTCTGTCTCTGTATCTCTAGCTCTCTGTCTCCCTCTGTCTGCCTATCTGTGTATCTATCTGTTTTCTGTCTGTCACTGTGTATCTGTCTCTCTTTCTGTCTGTCTGTCTGTCTATCTATCTTTCTGTCTGTCTGTCTGTCTGTCTGTCCGTCTATGTGTGTAAGTATGTATGTTTGTATGTTGTATCTATCTATCTCTGCTTCTCCCCCTCTCTTTCATTCTCTTTCTCTCTATCTCTTCCCCTCCCTCTGCGTGTCTTCTCTCCCTACAGCCTTGCTCTCTCCCTCCCTCCCTCTCTCTCTCTCTCTCTCTTCTCTCTCTCTCTCTCTCTCTCTCTCTTCTCTCTCTCTCTCTCCCCCACCTCCGTCTCTCCCTCTATATATCTCTCTCTCACTCCACACACACTCTCCAAAAATTTAAAAGCAACCACATCTGTTTTGAAAGATCGTCATTGAACTTTTAATGGTTCGACAACAAACGTCTAAAAAAAAGAGAGGTTCTTTCCTTCGGCATTAAAAATGAATGAAAATAAACCACAAACACAGCAGCAGTAGGAGTCCTTTTAAATTAAACAGCACTCCCCTCCAATAAGATTTTGGATTTGTTTCAATTCTGCTGCTGTGTGAAAACAGTCTAGTACCAAAGAGGCTAAGCCAGCTTCTACGTAAGAGGAAATGAGCGCAGCGGGAGTTAGTCTTTCGTGGACAAATAGAAATGATTATACTCCGTAACTATCATGTCTGTCATCCTGAATTGAAAGAGACGACAGACAGGCACACAGACAGACAGGCAATGAGAGAGAGGGAGGGAAGAGAGGGAGGGAGGGAGGGAGAGAAAGAGAGAAAGAGAGAGAGACAAACAGACAGACAGAGAATGAGAGAAAGACAGACAGAGAATGAGAGACGAGAAAGAGAGAGACAGAGACATGAGAGACAGCAGAAAGAGAGAGAGAGAGAAGAGAGAGAGAGAGAGAGAGAGCGAGACCGTGTGTGAGCGTGTGTGTGTGTGTGTTGTGTGTGTGTTTGGAGTGTGTGCTATGTTGTGTGAGGTGTGTTGTGTGTGTGTGTGTGACACAAAGAGAGACAGTGCGTGAGTGTGTGCGTGCGCACGTGTGCGCGACTGCGTGTGCATGCACGCTTGTGTATGTGTTGCATAATTGGTGTGTCTGTCTGTCTGTCTGTATGTTCGGTCCACATTTGCTTTGCTTTATTGCTAAACCATCTGCCTGTTCTACTTCAAATTCTAATGGCTGGTTTTCCATCCCACTCACGTAAAAAAGGAAAACAAGGTAGGCCTAAACAAACATACACTTAAACAAACAAACAAACAAACAAACGTTAACAAAATCAACAAACTAAAAGGTCCCCCCCCCTCCACCCCCACCAGTAAGCTTCATCAATTCTGAATTCGCGATCAATTTGATGACCAAGAAACCACACACACACACATACACACATACCACTAATAATTATGTCTGTCTTCCAAATTAAAGAAACTAAAGGTCCATATTCCACGCAGAATGCGTTCCACAACATGCCTATGAAAAAAAGGGCTTTGAATTCAAGCTTTGGAAAGCAGAGGCAAAAGAGAGAGAAAAAGAGAGAGGGGAGAGAGAGAGAAAAGGAGAGAGAGGAGAGAGAGAGAGAGAGAGAGAGAGAAGAGAAGAGAAATCTGCTGCTGTATCCAAATGAAGAGGAAATGAGAACAGCAGGGAAACTCATTGCAATGAGAAACTATCAAACCTAATAGGAAATATCCTCTTAAATTAAACTAGCCACACCCAGACTCGTTCTCTCTCTCTCTCATCTCTCCTCTCTCTCCTCTCTCTCTCCCCTCCTCTCTCTCTCTCTCTCTCATCTCTCTCTCTCTCTCTCCCCTCTCTCTCTCTTTCTCTCCTGTGAAGCTGATACTGTCTCTCTGTCTTGTCTTCTGTAATGTCTCTCTCTGCTCTCTCTGTCTCTGTCTGTCTCTCCCTCTCTTGTGTGATTGTGTCTGCCTGTCTGCTTGTCTGTCTCTCTGTCTGTCTGTCTGTCTCCACCCTCTCTCTCTCTACTATCTAGCCCCTACTTTCTGTCTTCCTCTCTCTCTCTCTGTCTCTCTCTCTCCATCTCTCTTCCCTACTCGTCTCTCTGTCTGTCTGTCTGTCTGTCTGTCTCTTCTGTCTGTCTGTCTGTCTCTCTCTCTCTCTTTCTCTAACAGTACTAGTAACATTTTCAGAGCGCTCACACACACACACACACACACACACACACACACACACACACACACACACACTACCGAGAAGAAAAAAACCCTGTTCGACAGACAGCCAACCAAAAAACCCCACAAACAAACATGGAAACGACCATTTGACAACAACGATTTACTCGTATGTTGCTTTCAGCCCAAAACAAACACTCCTTGCTGACCATACCAGCGTGGTCATTCACTCTTCAGACCATTACCCCCTAAGGTGTACTGTTTGTGATTTGGGGCTAAGGTTGTGTGTGTTTTCTTTGCTGAGGTCTGAAGCGATATTGGAGAATAATAATAATAATTATTTTTAAAAAATAGTATATAGATAGAGAGATAAAGACATCACACGGCGCCATGTGTGTGTGTGTGGGGGAGGGGGGGGAGGTTGGGTTGTGGTGTGGTGGTGGTGGTGGTGGTGGTGGTGGTGTTGTGTGTGTTTGAGTGTGGTGTAGTGGTGTGTGTGTGTGTGTGTGTGTGTTGGGTTGGGTGTCTGTAGTGGTGTAGTATGATTTTGTGTGTGTATGGGTGTGTTTGTTTGTCTGGGTGGAGGTGATGTGATTGTGTGCGTCAAAGTCAAAGTCAAACTTTTATTTTCAGATGGTACATTGAATAAGCAGTGCATTTGCTTTTTTTCATCAAGCCATCTGCGTACGTACGTGCGTGCGTGCGTGTGTGTTTGTGTGTGTATGCGTGCGGGCGAGGTCTTCTATTTAACATCTTTTCACATTCAGTGATAGTAGACAGCTGTGTGTGTATGTCTGTGTTTGTGTTGTAGTTCGTGTGTAAGTAAGTCAGTCTTCAATGCTAAACGTCTTTCCACTATAAGTGATACCAGTTCGTGTGTGGTGTGTGTGGTGTGTGTGCGTGTGCGTGTGCGTGTTGTAGTACGTGTGTGTGTGTGTTGTGTTGTATTACAGTATGTATGTGTGTGCGTGTTGTAGTGTGTGTGTGGTTGTGTATGTGTGTGTGTGTGTCTGTGTCTGTGTCTGTGTTTGTGGTGTAGTTTGTGTGTATGTAAGTCTTCAATTTTAACGTCTTTCCACTTTAAGTGATACCAGTTCGTGTGTGTATGTGGTGTGTGTGTGTGTGTGTGTGTGTGTGTGTGTGTGTGTGTGTGTGTGTGTGTGTGTGTGTGTGGTGTGCGTGCGTGTGTGTTGTAGTACGTGTGTGTTGTAGTACGTGTGTGTTGTATTGTATTGCAGTATGTGTGTGTGTGCTGTAGTGTGTGTGTGTGTATGTGTGTGTGTGTGGTTGTGTGCTTGTGTGTGTTGTGTGTGGTTGTGTGTGTGTGTGTGTGTGTGGTTGTTGGTGTCTTCATTCTAACGTCTGTTCACTCTTAGTGATATTAGACAGTGGTGTGTGTGTGTGTGTGTGTGTGTGTGTGTGTGTGTGTGTGTGTGTGTGTGTGTGTGTGTGTGTGTGTGTGTGTGTGCGTGCGTGTGTGTATGTGAGTGTGTGTGTGTGTGTGTGTGCGTGTGTGTGTGTGCGTGTGTGTGTGTGTGGTGTGTTGTTGTTGTTGTCTTCAATCTAACGTCTGTTCACTTTTAGTGATATTAGACAGTGGTGTGTGTGGTGTGGTTTGTGTGTGTGGTGTGTAGTTTGGTGTTGTAGTCGTGTGTGTGTGTGGTGTGTGGTGTGTGTGTGTGTGTTGTGTTGTGGTGTGTGTGTGTGTGTGTGTGGTTGTGTGTGTGTGTTGTGTTGTTGTGTTGTGTGTGTGTGTGTTTGTGTGTTGTGGTTGTGGTGTGTGGTGTGTTGTGTGTGTGTGTGTGGTTTCGTGTGTGTTGGTGTGTGTTGGTGTGGTTGTGTGTGTGGTGTGTGTGTGTGGTTTGTGTGTGCGTGTGTGTGTGTTGGTGGTTGTTGTTGTGTGGTTGTGTGTGTGTGTTTGTGTGTGTTGTGTGTGTTGGTGTGGTGCGTGTTGTGTGGTGTGGTTGTGTGTGTGGTGTTGTGTGTGTGTGTTCGTGTTGTGTGTTGTGTGTGGTGTGTGTGTGTGTGTGTGTGTGTGTTTGTCGTACTGTGTGTGTGTTGTGGTGTGTTTGTGTGTGTGGTGTGTTTGTTGTGTGTGTGTGTGTGTGTGTGTTGTATGTGTGGTTTGTGGTATGTGTGTGTTTTGTGTTTGTTTGTATGTTGTGGGGTTGTGTGTTGGTTGTGTTGTATTGTAGTATGTGTGTGTGTGTGTGTGTGTTGTTTGTAGTTGTGTGTGTGTTGTGTGTGTTGTGTGTGTGTGTGTGGTTGTGTGTGTGTTTGTATGTGTTGTGTGTGTGTGGTTGTGTTGTATTGTGTATGTGTGTGTGGTGTGTTGTGGTTGTATTGTAGTATTGTGTGTGTGTGTGGGTGTGTGTGTGTGTGTGTGTGTGTGTGTTTTGTAGTATGTGTTGTGTGTGTGTGGTTGTGTTGTATTTGTAGTGTGTGTTGTGTGTGTGGTTGTGTTGTATTGTAGTATGTGTGTGTTGTTGGTTGTGTGTGTATTGTGTATGTGTATGTGTGTGCGCGCGCGCGCGCTGTGTGTGTGTGGTGTGTGTGTGTGTGAAGGGCATGCTATGCTGGTGCTGCTGTGCTCATTATTTTCCTCTGTCATCAAGGAGGGGGCGGGCCTCTGTGCAGGCTCGTGTTTTCTCTGCAGCTGCCTGCAAGTCTCTGACATCCCTCCTCCCATGGAAGGAAAGAACGCAAAATAAGGAGTGGCTGTGTCTTTGCCTGTCTGTCTGTCTGTCTGTCCAATCCGACAATCTGTCTCTGAGTCTGTCTGTGTCTGACTGTCTCTGTGTCTGCCAGTGTCTGACTGTCTCTGTGTCGGTCTGTGTCTGACTGTCTCTGTGTCTGTCTGTCTGTCTGTCTGTCTCTTTGTCTCTGTGTCGTCTGTCTTTGTCTCATCTGTCTCTGTCTCTCTTCTCTCCCTGCTCTTTGTTCTGACTCTGTTCCTGTCTCTGTCTCTCTCATGTGTCTCTCTTTGTTCTGTCTCTCTGTGTCTCTGTCTCTTCTCTCTGTGTGTCTTGCTCTGTCTCTGCTTTCTGTGTCTCTGTCTCTTGTCTCTGTCTCTCTTCTCTCTCTATGTGTCTCTGTGTCTCTCTGTATCTCTCTTCTCTTCTTCTCTCTCTCTGCTCTTTCTCTTTCTCTCTTTCTCTCTCTTTTCTCTTTCTCTTCCCCCCCCCCTCTCTCCCTCTATCTCTATCTCTCTCCTCTTTGTCTCTCTCTTTCTTCTCTTGTCTCTTGTCCATCTGTCCGTCCGTCCGTCCGTCTTCTTGTGTCTTTGTCTCTCTCTCTCTCTCTCTCTCTCTCTCTCTCTCTCTTCTCTCGTTTCTCTCATTTCTCTATTAAGAACGGGGGGGAATCACAGAAATACCAGATTCCACTAATACTGAAAGACCGCTCAAAATCCCTCCTTTTTTCTTAAGTAAAGGGGAAAGGAAGATACTGCAGCCCTATTACCAGCTTATTCATTCAGTTTCGACCCTTGGGTTTTGTTTATTTTGTTTATTTTTTCTCTGAGGCATACATGTAATCAGAGAAGAAGAAGGGAGAAGAAAAGAAAAGAGAAAAAGGAGCGGTGGAAGAGACGAAGATAGAAGAAAGAAGAGAAGGAAGAAGCAAAAGAAAAGAGGAGGAGAGGGGTGTAGGATGATGGAGGAAGAAAAGAAGAAGAAGAAGAAGAAGAAGAAGAAGAAAAGTAGAAGAAGAGGAGGAGGAGGAGGAGGAGAAAGAAGAAGAAGAAGAAGAAGAAGAAGAAGAAGCAGAAGAAGAAGAAGAGGAGGAGGAGGAGAAAGAAGAAGAGGAAGAAGTAGAAGACATCATATGGAGTTTTATATTTCTTGAAATAACAGTGCCCCTGTCGTGCTTATTTCCTGTTAAAGGTGGCATATCTGACCCGTGTTTTTACTACTGCTACTGCTGTCTGTTTCCAAATCCTTTTCCCATAGAAGGAAGAATTGAATGTAAAGATGTTTTGCTTTTATTTTCATAGTTGCATTTATTTCATCTCTCTTTTTTTTCTTATCTTTCGCTCGTTCATTTATTCCTTCCTCAATTTTCTTCTTCATCCCCCTTCTGTCTTTTCTTCCTTTCTTTATTTCTTCTGCTGCTGCTTCTCTATCTTCTTCCCCTCCTCCCTCTCCTTCCTCCTCCTCCTTCTCCTTCTTCCTTCTCCTTCTTTGTCTTCTTCTTCTCCTTCCCCTTCCTCCCCCCTCCTTCTCCTCCTCCTCCTTCTTTTTCTTCTTCAGGATCATCTTTGTCTTCTTCTCTATTCTTGTTTTCTGTCTGTTTCCATCTCTCACCACATGCACCACGCGCGTGCGCATGCACTACGCACTCTTTCATCCCCCCCCCCCCCCCCAACACGAACACACACACACACCACAACACACACACCATCACTACTATACTACACTCACTCAACACTTACACACAACACACTGACCCCCCCCTCCCGCGCGCACACACACACACACACACACACACACACACACACACACACACACACACACACACACACCACTCACAATCCCACATCATCATACCAACATATGGCTTTTCTTCTTCTTCTCCTTCTTCTTCAAACCTACAGACAGTGTCACATGACATCTCAGTGATTCCATTTTCATGGCGTCTTTACAGGCCAATGTCCCCGTCTTCAATCTCTCTTTTCTTAGTTCCAGGAGACGAAACCATGCCGGGCCATGGATTTACTGAAGCTATCCTGTTTCTTTATGGTTTTAGTAGACTACACTGCAGCAGTATACATGAACGAGAATCCCCTATGTCAGAATACGGGTATCTTAATGGTGGGTAAAACGTACGTTCGCATACTTAAAAAAATAAAATAAAATCTCTCACCACTAGGTGAATCTTTGGAGATCTAGACCAGGAACAGGAAAAATAAAATTAATCAATGGAAAAAAATTGAAAAAAAAAGTTGAGAGACATATCTTGCTGTTTGTTTATCTTAGTATTGAATCCGACCTAATCCTCTAATACCTTTCTTTGTTCTTACAGAGAAAACCAGACAGACTGCTGGTGGGGGCATGGGGGGGGGGGGGGGGGGGGGGGGGGGGGGGAGGGGGGATATGGGGGAGGGGATATGGAGAGGGGGGGGGGTGAGGGTTAGACAGAAGATGTATGGGGAGATAGAGGGAGATAGAAACACAGATACGTTGACAAAGAGTCAGCTTTAGTCTGTCCGCTTTGTTTTTCTGTCTATTTGTCTGTCAGTTACTTTTTTTCGATTGACTTTGGATCTCTCTGTCTCTCTGTCTCTGCCTCTATCTCTCTGTCTCTGCCTCTATCTCTCTGTCTCTGTCTCTCTGTCTCTCTCTGTCTATGTCTCTCTGACTCTCTATCAGTTTTCAAAACAGCTAGCGCGCACGTGTGCGTGCGTGCATATGTGGATGTGTTTATGTGTTTGAATAATTCTGTTTTTTATTTCGATGATAATGGAATAAGCTCTCATGTGCTTGTTTTCATCCAGTCCCCGTGTGTATGCCGTTTTGCAAATTTTGTCATCCGCTCTCACCGGCACACAATGGCCTACTCTTCCCCAAAAGCGTGTGTGTGTGTGGGCATGCGTGCGTGCGTTATGTGTGGGTACGTGTGCGTGCGTTTGTATGTGTATGTGTGCATGCGTGCATACGTGCGTGTGTGCTCGCGCCCAGGGTTTTCTTTAAGTCCACACAATATTGCAGCCGTCACTAAAAAAAAAGACCACTCAAAACTTCCCTCCCTCACTGTTTTAAGCAAAACAAAACACACAGCCCTCTAGCTCTGCTCTACCATCATGTATTCAGTAGACATGGGGACCCTTAAGGGTGGTGTTTGTTAGTTTGTGTTGCTGAGGTCTGAAGCGATATTGGAGCAGAAGACTCCACACGGAGTGGTGTGTTTGTTGAGATAACATTGCTCCTACCGCGCGCTTATTTCCTCTTTAAAAGGTAGCACATCTGACGTGTATTTTGTTTTGTTTTTTTTTTGGACTGGTGTATTTTTCTCTTTTTACTTGCTGGAGTCTCCAATCTGGTTCTTTGGGGAATCGAGGAATTTGAATGTTAAGAGGGGTCTCTTTTTTATTTTATTATTTAGTTTTTATAGCTTAACCAAGTACTTCCCTTTTTTTCTTTTCTTCTCCTCCTCCTGCGTCTTCTTGTTCTTGTTTTTGTTCTTCTTTTCCTCCTCCTCCTCCTCCTTTTCCTCCCACTCCTCCTTCCTCCCTCCTCCTCCTCACCCCCCCCCCCCCCCTCTCCTCCTTCGTTTTCTTCTTCTTCTTCTTCTACGTCTTTTGTTGTTGTTGTTATTGGTGTTCTTGTTTGTTGTTGTTCTTTTTCTTCTCCTCCTCCTCCTCACCTACCTCCTTATCTTCCTTCTCTTTCTCTACTTCTTTTCTTCTTTTTTTGTGTTTTCCTTCTTTGTCTTCTTTATTTTTCTGTTTTCACTTTCTCCTACTTCTCCTGAAGCCTTTTCTTCCATTTTCGTTCCATCGTCTTCCATGAGCAACATCTGCTTTTCAGTCGATTCAGTCACACACGCACGCACGCGCGCGCGCGCGCGCACACACACACATACACACACAACACACACACACACACACACACACTGTCGGTTCCACCCTTACGCCACACATGGCTTAACCAAACACAGGCAGACTAGACACTGCAACCAACGTATTGACTCAGTGATTAAGATTTTCATGGCATCGCTGTGCTGTGTTCATCATTTTAAGTAGAAAAATCATGCTGTGCCGTCTGATTTTGCTGACTTAATCCATCGTTGATTCTTCTTCTTCTCCTTCTCCGAGCTCTCAAACAGCAAGCTATCGTTGTCTTGTCATTTTCGCTTATGTTCCTTGTTTAATGATAATATGTCAGTGGTCGAAGCACTCGCTTTTCCTCCAGCCAAGTTAAGCAGCGTCGAGCGTGGTTACTACTTGGATGGATGACCGTTTGCGTGCCTTGGCTTCAGTACAGTCCCCCCAGTTCCCCCAGCTGTAAATGGGCACCTGCCCTCATTAGGGCCAGGGAAGGTAAAGCAACGAGGGAGAGGAGATGGGCGCCACCCTCAATACGCTGGCCCCTAGAGAAGTGAGGTCTCTGACGCCTCACTTCCTTACCACCTTATAGGTTATGGGACACCTTTACCTTGGTGAGGCATATTTTCTTAGAGTTTGTTTCCTGAGTATTGATTTTGAAAACCTATCCCGCGACCACTCTTTGAATTCCTTTTTTATTGATACAAGTCTGTCAGACCAAATTAATAGTAAGAAACAAAGGCGAACGGAGCGAATACACACAAAAAAGAGAATAATAAAAAGACGTTGGAGAGCAAAAATTGATGGCGACAGTGAGAAGATGGTGGCTTGTTTTCAAAACGTTTGTACCAGAGTGGGTATAGATAACGTTTACAGAAAATGGAGCGATTACAAGAGATCACCCACAGAAAGATTTACGGCAAATACACAATCATTAGAGAGAGGTTGGAGAGCCAAAGGTAAGGGCAACATAGAGAAGGTCGGAGCTGGTTTTCAATCTATAAGTACCAGAGTGGATGTAGATTACCGCTCCTTTCTGCATCAAACCATGCGCTACACTGCACGATCAGAAACAGCGTGTGGAATACGATCTCAGTCAAGAGGCTGCGCAGTGTTTCACAAGTCACCCTGAAGGCACATCGTATAATGGGGGTTGTCAGAACAACCGCCCAAGAAAACAGCCTTGTATATGTCACTGGTGTGGTCCTGTTATTTTTAGTAACACACAGCGTTGCGCTCTCGTGCTTTACAAAGGGAGACAATCAGGACCTCTACTTCTACCTCCCCCCCCCCCTTCTCCGTTCTCTTCATATGCCTAGGACAAGTTTTTCTATGTATCAGTTGTGCTGTTCCATTTTCTGTGCTACAACATCAAATTCGTAATAGTCTTGATTTTGATAAAAGAAATCGCTGGACATTGTTTACAGAAGTATCATATTATTCTTCGTACACACACACACAAAGAAACAAACACACTACAACACCCCCCCCCCCCAACACACACAGACAACATCCCCCACATACACACACTACACACACACACACACCCCTACCCCCCACGCCCCCTCCCCTCCCCACACCAACAGACACTCCCACGTACCCCACACAATCGAAATCTACACAACACACACACACACCAACACATACACAACACACACACACACACAATACACCACACACACACACACACCACACACGACACATACACACACACACACACACACACACACACACAACACACATATGGCTGAACCCAAACACAGCGACACTGCCAACTAATGGCTCAGTGATTAGATTTTCATGTCCTGGCTGTGCTGGCCCCGTCTCTCCTCCCGCTGCTGTTTGTTATTCTAAGGAGAGATATCATACTGAGTTAGACATTTCGCTGAAAGATTTCTCTGCCAAGCACTTCTCATAGTATTGACCCAAAAAGCTGTTGGTTGGTTTTTTTTGGTGTCATTTATTTATTTACATTTTTTGGTTTAGAAATGATTTGAAACCCAAGGTCATCATCCACCCTTATCTCACTCTCCCCATACTCTCTCCTTTTCCAAGGATAAACAGACTGAAAGAAGGGAAGAAAAGAGGAAAGGAGACTTGGGGTGGGGTAGCCTAGTGGTTAGAACGTTTTGTTTGTGATCTGATGGCCTGGGTTTAAGCTGTCACTGACTGAGGCAAGGCCCACTTGGGGGGACTCTTCCCCTAGAGTTAACATCAGAACCGACCCCACTCCCCCTAAAAGTCTTTTCGGATGAGACTATAAACAGAAGCTGCGTGTGCAAACGCATGCAAAACATCTTGCACAATCGTTGGAATCTGTCCCCCCCCCCCCTCCCCCATCTGGAAAGGTAGGGCATTGCATGCTCAAAGGAACAGATGACCATTCTTTCATTCTTTAAAGCTGTGTGCGCATTGATGTCGTGTCTATCATCTCCAAAGTCGGAATATTGCTAGCTTGATAAAGTAAAGGTAAAGGTGTCCCATAACCTATACGGTCGTAGGGGAGCGAGGCCTCCGAGACCTCACTTCTCAAGGGGCCAGAATTTTGAGGGCGGCGCCCATCTCCTCTCCCTCGCTGCTTTACCTTCCCTGACCCTAAAGAGGGCAGGTACCCATTTACAGCTGGGGGACTTTACTGAAGCTAAGGCGCGCAAACGGTCACCCATCCAAGTGATAACCACGCTCGATGATACTTAACCTTGGCTGGGGGGAAAGCGAGTGCTCTGACCACTGAGCTATCCCGCTCCCACTAACTTGATAGGTGGGGGAAAAAACACTAAACAAAAAAAGGTTGCGTACGCATACAATTTCACCACTGGTGAACCTGGAAGCTCTAACCCAAGAATGGAAAAACCGACCCTAAAAAAGACATCAGGCAGGAGAGAGGAGCGTCCAAGCGGGTTGATTTTGTGTGACACGTTTCTGTGTAGATGTGTGTGTGCGCACGCGCGTGTGTATGTATGTGTGTGTGTTTGTGTGTGTGTGTGTTACAGGTTCGTTTGTTTGAGCAAAAATGCGTTGCGCTGCCGTTAAGCGCCTGAAAAATCAGGCCCAGCAGCATCCGACTTGATCCCAGTAGTTTTGAATTCTTTGCATTGAAACCCTTGAAAAAGACAAACACGCTTGAACACAAAGAGAGAGACAGAGAAAGGGGAGAGAGAGAGAGAGAGAGAGACGAAGAGAGAGAGAAAGACAGAGAAGTGTGTGAGAGTCAGAGAGAGAGAGAGAGAGAGAGAGAGAGAGAGAAGAGAGAGAAACAGAGAGAGTCAAGAGAGAGAGAGAGAGAATCACAGAGAGAGAGAGAGACAGAGAGAGAGAGAGAGAGAGAGAGAGAGAGAGAGACGAGAGAGAAAGAGAGAGATCACACGAGCTTGCAGACCATAAAGAATTAACATCTCTAAACCTTAAAACGAAAACTAAACAGCTGCTTGCATAGATTTATTAGCCTAATTCTACTACTAGCAACTCTAATATTTTTTTTGTTTTTTGAGTGTAATGTGTATCACAGTTTAAAAGTAAATTTATTGACAAATCCAAAAGCTGCCAAAAAGAATCGTTGCCTCAAAAAATTAAAAAAAGAAAATCGTCAAAAAAATAAAAATAAAACATCCAGATGAAATCGATTTTGCTGTGAGGATGGCTGCTGGTCTGACATCTCTCAGGTCCTGTGTGTTTATTTTCCTGAGAAATCACACAGAGCTGTCCATTTATGAAAGTTAGCCTGCTGCTACTGATGTTATTATTTGTTTATGAAAGAAAAACAACCCTGGTGGTGCCCCCTCCCCTCTCTCTCTCTCTCTCTCTCCCCTTTTCTTCTCAATCTCCCCTGTCAACCAATAAAATTGCAGTTTCCGTGAAGCGGACGGGAACGCGGGGGGGCACTTGCTTGGTAATTTTTTTAAAAGTCTTCTTTTTTCCCTTTCCTTGATCTCTTGTGTGCAAAAACCCACTTTAAAACCCACTGAGGGAAAGCAAAGAAAGCTATACTTGTTTTTTTTGTTTTTGATTTTGGGGAGAGAGAAGAGAAGAGAGAGGGGAGAGAAAAAGGGGAAAAGAGAAAAGACAGACAACAGACAGACAGACAGACAGACAGACTTAAAATATATCTAACCCCAAAAATGTTTATTTTTTGTTTGACCCAATTTTGATTTTTTTTTTTGGGGGGGAGGTAGATAGAGAAGGAGGATAGAAAGATAGATTTTTAAAATTTAATATATATAAAAATTTTATATAAAAATTTTATAAGAGAGAGAGAGAGGGGAGAAAAGAGAGAGAGAGAGAGGAGGAGAGAAGAGAGAGAGAGAGAGAGAAGAGAGAGGGAGAGGGGAGAAAGGGATAGACTGAAAAAAAGGGGGTGGTAGAAAAACTAAAATTAATTCTCTGAACCTCAATAAAAAAACTGACCAGTTGCCTCTTAGTTTCATTAGTCTGACTATATTAAAAAAAAAATTTTAAATTTTTTAAAAGGGTTTTAAAAAAAATTTAAAACATTCCCCCCCAAAAAAAAAATTTTTAAAAAAAAAAAAAAAAAAAAAAAAAAACCCCCCCCCCAAAAAACCCTTTTTTTGGGGGTTTTTTCCCCCCCCTTTTTTTTATAAATTTTTAAAAAAATTTTAAAATTTTTTTTTTTAAAATTTTTTTAAAAAATAAAAAAACCCCCCCCCCCTTTTTTTTTTTCCCCCTTTTTTTTCTCTTTCCCCCTTTTTTTTTTCCTTTTTTTCTTTCTCTCCCCCTCCAATTTTTCTCTCTCCCCCCCTTTTTTTTTCCCCTTTTTCTCTCTCCTCCTTTTCCCCCCCCAAACCCCCTTCCCCCCCCTTCCCTTTTTCCCAATTTTTTCCTTTCCCCTTTTTTCCCTTTCCCCCCCCCCCCCTTTTTTTTTTTTTTTAAAACCCCTTTTTTTTTTCCGGGGGAAAAAAAAAACCCCCCCCAAAAAAAAAAAGGTTTTTTTTTTTCCCTTTTTTTAAAAAAAAGGGGGGGGGAAAAAAAGAAAGGGGGGTTTTTTTTTTAAAAAAAGGGGGGGGAAAAAAAGGGGGGGGGGGGGGAAAAAATTTTTTGGAAAAAAAAAAACCCCTTAAAAATTAAAATTTCCGGGGCCCCCAAAATTTAATTTAAAAAACAAAAAAATTTTTTTTAAAAAAAAAAAAAATTTTAAAAAAAAAAATTTAAAAAACCCCAAAAAAAATTGGGGAAAAAAAAAAAAAAAAAAAAAATTTTTTTTTGGGGGGGGGGCCCTTCCCCTAATTTTTTTTTTTTTGGGGAAAAAACCCCCCCCCTTTTTTTTTTTTTCCCCCCCTTTTTTTTGTTTTAAAAAAAAAACCCCGGGGGCCCCCAAAACCCCCCCCCCAATTTTAAACCCCCTTTTCCCTTTTTTTTTTAAAAAAAAAAAACCCCGGGGGAAAGGGAAAAAAAAGGGGAAATTTTTTTTTTTTTTTTTTAAAAAAAAAAAAAAAAAAGGGGGAAAAAAAAAAAAGTTTTTTTTTTTTTTTTTTTTGAAAAAAGGGGGGTTTAAAAAGAAAAAAAAAAAAAGAAATAAAAAAAGAGAGAGAGAAGGGGAAGAGGGAAAAAAAGGAAAAAAAGGAGAGAAAAAAGTTGAAAACCCAAAAAGAATGAACATCTCTGAACCTCAGATCAAAATCTGACCAGTTGCCTGCATAGTTTCATTAGCCTGACTATATCATCAACATCTCTACTATTGTGGTTATGTCAGTGTTAAGCAGGTCACAACTTTAAAATGAATTTCATGACAGCTCAAAAGCTACCAACAAGTCGTTATATAAAAAAACACAAGAAATGTCATCCAAAAAACCCCACCCAGATGAAATCGATTTTGCTGTGAGGATGGCTGCTGGTCTGACATCTCTCAGGTCCTGTGTGTTTATTTTCCTGAGAAATCACACAGAGCTGTCCATTTATGAAAGTTAGCCTGCTGCTACTGATGTTATTATTTGTTTATGAAAGATAAACAACCCTTGTGGTGCCTCCCTCTCTCTGTCTCCCTCTCTCTCTCTCACTCTCCTGTCAACCAATCAAATTGCAGTTTCCAGGTGAGGACCAGACAGAAACACAGGGGGTCACTTGCTTGGTAATCTGTTGAAAGGTCTTCTTTCTTCCTTTCCTTGATCTCTTGTGTAACACAAACACAGGTGAAACCACTGCTGAAAAGTAAAAAAAATGCCGATACTTGTTTTATTTATCTTGATTTTGGAGAGAAAGGGGCGGGGGGAGGGGAGAGAGAGAGAAGGGGAGAGAGAGAGAGACACAGACAGACAGAGAATATGATCTGAACAAAGAAACGCTTACTTTTTGTTTGATCAATCTTGATTTTTTTTATTGGGGGAGAGGGAGAGAGAGAGGGAGGGATAGATAGATAGATAGATAGATAGATAGGTAGAGAGAGAGAGAGAGAGAGAGAGAGAGAGACTGAGAGAGAGAAGATGGATAGACTGAGATAAATGAGGTTGTAGACCAAAAAAAAAGAATTAACATCTCTGAACCTTAAAACGAAAACTGATCAGATGCCTGCGTAGTTTCATTAGCCTGACTATATCATCAACAACTCTAATAATTATTGTAGTTATTTCAGTGTAAAGCAGGTCACAACTTTAAAATGAATTTCATGACAGCTCAAAACCTACCAAAAAGTTGTCATATCCACACAAAAAAAGTAAGAAATATCATCCAAAAAATTAAAAAACAACACCCAGATGAAATCGATTTTGCTCTGAGGATGGCTGCTGGTCTGACATCTCTCAGGTCCTGGTGTTTATTTTCCCCAGAAATCACACAGATTTGTCCATTTATGAAAGTTAGCCTGCTGCTACTGATGTTATTATTTGTTTTTGAAAGCGAAACAACCCTTGCGGTGCCTTCCTCTCTCTCTCTCTCTCTCTTCTCTCTCTCTCTCTCTCTCTCTCTCTCTCTCTTCTCTCTCTCTCTCTCTCTCTCTTCTCTTCTCTCTCTCTCTCTCTCTCTCTCTCCTCTCTCTCTCTCTCTCCTTCAACCAATCAAATTGCAGCTTCCAGGTGAAAACCAGACAGGAACACAGGGGGTCACTTGCTTGGTAATTTGTTAAAAGGTCTTCTTTGTTCCTCTTCTTGATCTCTTGTGTAACACAAACACACGTGAAACCACTGATGGAAAGTAAAGAAATGCTGATACTTGTTTTATTGACCTTGATTTTGGAGAGAGAGAGAGACAGAGAGAGAGAGAGAGAGAGAAGAGAGAGAGAGAATGGAGGGTGGGAGAGAGAGAGAGAAAGAGAGAGAGGGGGGGGGGGGGAGAGAAAACATGAGCTTGTAAACCCAAAAGAATTAACATCTCTGAACCTTCAATCAAAGTTGGAAACAAATTCGATGGCCTAGATCAACTCACCACTACAGAGGAAAAATGGCAGATGATGAAAGATAGCATCAGCGAGGCAGCAAAAGAATATATAAAAAAAGGAGGTAAAGGAGTCCCATAACCTATAAGGTCGTAGGGGAGCGAGGCATCAGAGACCTCACTTCTCTAGGGCCAGCATATTGAGGGCGGCGCCCATCTCCTCTCCTTCGCTGCTTTACCTTCCCTGACCCTAAAGAGGGCAGGTACCCATTTACAGCTGGGTGAACTGGGGGAACTGTACTGAAACCAAGGCGCGCAAACGGTCACCCATCCAACTGGTAACCACGCTCGACGCTGCTTAACTTGGCTGGGGGAAAGCAAGTGCTCCGACCACTGAGCTATCCTGTCCCTAAAAGAATATATACCAGTCATAAATAGAAAGGAACATAGGAAGTGGATGAGCTCTGAGATTTTAAACCTAATGGAAAACAGGAGAAAGGCAAAAGTAGATGAAAAGAAGTATAAAGAACTCGACAAACTGGTTAAGAAAAAGTGTAATGAAGCCAAGGAAGAATGGATCAATATGCAGTGCAAGGAAATTGAAATGAATGCAAATTTTGATAGCAAACTTATGCATGAAAAAATAAAAGATGTGACAGGGAAGACATCATCTGCCAAAACAGGTTGTATAAAGTCGAGAGATGGAGATATACTCATGGAAAAAGAAGATATTCTTAACAGGTGGTCAGAATACATCGAAGAGTTATACCACGACGACAGAGGTCCACCTCCTCATATTAGCAACGAAGATGGCCACATAATCATGGAAGACGAAGTGAGACATGCACTCAGCAAGATGAAAAGTGGTAAGGCACCAGGACCTGATGATATCCCATCTGAATTGATAACAGCCCTGGATGAAGTGGGAATTAAGGCAGTCACAAAACTACTAAACAATATATATGACATAGGAGAAATTCCGACAGATATGAAGAAGTCCATCTACATTGCGATCCCTAAGAAACTGGGTACAGCTGAATGCGACCAACATCGTACAATCAGCCTGATGAGTCACCTCACCAAAGTTCTTTTACGAATACTCATGAAGAGAATGAGAAATAAAATACTCCCAGAAATATCAGACACGCAATTTGGATTCATGGCAGACAAAGGCACCAGAAATGCAATCTTTGCATTGAAAACTCTCATGGAAAGATCCATCGAGGTCCAGAAAGACCTGTACCTCTGCTTCATTGACTACTCAAAAGCGTTCGACAAAGTACGACACTCCGACTTGTTTGATATTCTGGCAGGGCTATACATCGACGGGATAGATCTTCGAGTCCTCAGAAACATATATTGGAAACAGGAGGCAGCCATTAGAGTCGACAATGACATCAGTCAATATAGACCAATCTGCAGGGGTGTGAGGCAGGGCTGCGTGTTCTTGCCTGATTTATTTAATGTATATAGTGAAATAATTCTACGAAATATTGAGAATCTTGAGGGAATTAGTGTAGGTGGCCACAACATCAACAACCTGAGATATGCAGATGACACAGTCCTTATCGCCGACTCTGAAGAAAAACTGCAAAAGATTTTAACAACAGTAACAGACGAAAGCGAAAAGAAAGGATTACAGCTCAATGCAAAGAAGACAGAATGCATGGTGATCTCGAAAAAAGCTGTTATACCACAATGCAACATAGCCTGTAAAGGAGAGAGAATCAGACAAGTAAATACCTTTAAATACCTTGGTTGTACTATCACCCTGGACGGCAAGTGTGACACAGAAATCAAGAAGAGAATCGGTCAATCTAAGGCAACTTTTAACAACATGAAATGCATTTTTACCAACAGTAAGATAAGCCTCAAGACAAAGATCCATGTTTTGAGAGCCTACGTATGGTCCATTCTTCTGTACGGATGTGAGTGCTGGACCCTAGCCAAGGACACAGAACAGCGACTAGAAGCAGTGGAAATGTGGTTCATCCGGAGAATCATGAAAATCTCATGGACAAAAGAAAAACTAATGCAGAAGTAATGGAAATGGCTGGGTACAAGAGATCCCTTCTCAACACCATCAGAAAAAGACAGCTCAATTTTTTCGGCCATATAATCAGGGCTGACGGACTAGAGAAACTGTTATGGAGTGGCAAAATCTGTGGAAACAAGAGCAGAGGAAGACAACGCACAAAATTCACAAACAGCTTAAACAAATTCGCAACGAATAAAGAGGGCACCAACAATGAGCTCATGAGAGGGACAGAGAACAGGGAAGAATGGAGAGCCATGATTGTCGATGTCTGCAGGACCAGACCGGACACTTGAAGAAGAAGAAGAAGAACCTTCAATTGCAAACTGACCAGTTGCCTGTATAGTTTCATTAGCCTGACTATATCATCAACAACTCTAATAATTATTGTAGTTATTTCAGTGTAAAGCAGGTCACAACTTTAAAATGAATTTTATGCCAGCTCAAAAGCTACCAAACAAATCGTCACACCAAAAAGAAGCAAGAAACATTTCCAAAAACAAAACAAAACATCCAGATGAAATTGATTTTGCTCTGAGGGTGGCTGCTGGTCTGACATCTCTCAGGTCCTGGTGTTTATTTTCCCCAGAAATCACACAGATCTGTCCATTTATGAAAGTTAGCCTGCTGCTACTGATGTTATTATTTTTTTATGAAAGAAAAACAACCCTTGTGGTGCCTCCCTCTCTTTCTCTTGTTTGTTTTTTGTTTTGGTGTATGTATGTGTGTGTGTGTTGGGGGAGGGGGGGGATGGTGGTTTTGTTTTTTTTTAATGTTTTTTTTTCTCATTTGTTTGTTTGTTGTTGTTTTTTTCTTGTTTTTTGTTTGGGAGGGTGTTTGTTGTCTGTTTTGTTGTTGTTGTTTTTTGTTTTTTTGTTTGTTTTTAGTTTTAGTTTTTTTGGGGGGGTTCTGGGGTTTATTTTGTCTTTTGCTCGTCTGGGGTTTTTTTTTTTTTTTTTTTCTTTTTCTCTTTTTCTTTGTAATTTTTTTTCCCTTTGCTTCTACTGTTGGAAAGTATGAGTACTGAGTGCATTTTTAAATGTGATCCCACGGGCGGGGACTGGATGTAAAAAAGCACATGAGTACTTATTCATTATCCTGGAAAAAAGAATTTGTTTCTATTACTTACAATGTGTAGATGTTCTTTTTATGACTTTATTGGCTTTTTCCCCCCTCTTTATTATGTGAGTATATGGGTATTGCACTTATTTTATTATCATGACATTCAATTTGTATGAGTATAATTAAAAAGTGTTTGTATTGATCGTGTGCTATGTGAGTATTACATATTTAGTATTATCCCTGAAACACCCCCCCCACACACACACACACGCACACTCACACACACACACACACACACACACACACACACACACACACACACACACACACACACACACACACACACACACACACTCACTCACTCACTCACTCACTCACTCATATTCTCTCCCTCAATGACTGTATAGGTTTAGATTTCTTCTTTGTTTTGTTTCTTATTTTTATTGTGTGAATGTATGGGTATTAAATTTATTTCATTATCATGACATATAATTTGAAACGAGTATAATCTAAAATGAGTGTTGATGGGATCGCATACTGTTTTGGGAATTATATATTGGATATTATCTCTGAAACACACACACACACACACACACACACACACACACACACTCCCTGTCTCTCTGTCTCTGTCTGTCTCTCTCTCACCTTTTATCGTCTTGCTTATAGTTATAGTGTATCCTGATGAAGGATTCATATTTTATATTTTCAATACTTTATTGGACTTGCCTCTGTACTTAAGATTTAATGAGTGCCCTATCTCAATATCTTATAGTTATGTGTAACAAGTATGTGTACCATTTGACAATGTGTAGATGTTTATCTTTATGACTTATTAAGGTTGATTGTGTTATTTTTCTTGGCTCTGTTGTTGTTCTTGTTGTTGTTGTTTGTCTGTTTTTCTCTTTTTTATCTTCTTTTGTTGGTTTGGTTTTTCTTTCTCTTTTGTTTGCTTGTTTGTTTTGGTTAGGGTTTTTGTGGGGTGGGGTGGGGGGTATTTTTAGGGTTTTCTTTTATTTGCTTGCTTTGGGGGGGGGGGGGGGGTTGTTGGGGGGGAGCTGTTTTGAAAAGGGTTATTTCCCCTTGTTTTTATTGTGAGACTGTATAAGTATTGGGTTATTATTATTAAGATGTATCCCTAACGGGCGGGGGCTGGATGTAAAAAAGCACATGTGTGCTTATTCATTATCCTCGAAATAAAAGAATTTGTCATTGTCATTGTCATTGTCATTCTCTCTCTCTCTCTCTCTCTCTCTCTCTCTCTCTCTCTCTCTCTCTCTCTCTCTCTCTCTTTCTCTTTCTCAATCTCTCCTGTCAACCAATCAAATTGCAGTAGTTTCCAGGTGAAGACCAGACAGGAACGCAGGTGGTCACTTGCTTGGTAATTTGTTAAAAGGTCTTCTTTGTTCCTTTCCTTGATCTCTTCTGTAACACAAACACACGTGAAACCACTGATGAAAAGCAAAGAATGCTGATACTTGTTTTATTGATCTTGATTTTGGAGGGAGAGAGAGAAAGAGGGGGGGGGGAGGGTAGAGAGAGAGAGAGGAGAGAGACAGACAGATAGACAGACAGAGAATATGATCTTAACAAAGAAATGCTTACTTTTTGTTCTATCAATCTTGATTCTTTTTTGTTTTTTTGGGGGGTAGAGGAGAGAGAGAGGGAGGGATAGATAGATAGATATATAGATAGATAGATAGAGAGAGATGGAGAGAGAGAGAGAGAGCGAGAGAGAGAGAGAGAGAGAGAGAGAGATGGATAGACTGAGATAAATGAGGTGGTAGACAAAAAAGAATTAACATCTCTGAACCTCAGATCAAAAACTGACCATTTGCCTGCATAGTTTCATTAGCCTGACTATATCATCAACAACTCTAATAATTATTGTATTTTATTTCAGTGTTAAGCAGTCACAACTTCAAAATGAATTTCATGACGGCTCAAAAGCTACCAAAAAGTTGTATTCCAAAAAAAAGCAAGAACATCATCCAAAAAAAAGAAAAACAACACCCAGATGAAATCGATTTTGCTGGGGATATGCCTGTGTGTCTGACCTTAGTAGTTGTTGGTTTATTTCCAGAAATCACCAGACTGTCCATGTGAGTTATGTAAAAGACATGTGTCTTATTTTATTGAAAGAAAAAAATTGTTGCTGTCCTTTCTCTTTCATTCTCTCTCTCTCTCTCTCTCTCTCTCTCTCTCTCTCTCTCTCTCTCTCTCTCTCTCTCTCTCTCTCTCTTTCTCAATCTCTCCTGCCAACCAATCAAATTGCAGTTTCCAGGTGACAACAGACAGGAGCGCAGGGGGTCACTTCCTTGGTAATTTGTTAAAAGGTCTTCTTCGTTCCTTTCCTTGATCTCTTGTGTAACACAAACACACGTGAAACCACTGATGGAAAGTAAAGAAATGCTGATACTTGTTGTATTGACCTTGATTTTGGAGAGAGAGGAAAGGGGGGGGGGTAGGAGAGAGAGAAGAGAGGAGAGAGACGACAGAAGACAGACAGAGAATATGATCTAACAAAGAAATGCTTACTTTTTGTTTATCAATCTTGATTTTTTTTTGGGGGGGTAGAGGGAGAGAGAGAGGGAGGGATAGATAGATAGATATGATAGATAGATAGATAGAGAGAGAGGAGAGAGAGAGAGGGGAGACGAGAGAGAGAGAGAGAGAGAGAGGAGAGAGAAGATGGATAGACTGAGATAAATGAGGTGGTAGACAAAAAGAATTAACATCTCTGAACCTCAGATCAAAAACTGACCAGTTGCCTGCATAGTTTCATTAGCCTGACTATATCATCAACAACTCTAATAATTATTGTAGTTATTTCAGTGTAAAGCAGGTCACAACTTCAAAATGAATTTCATGACGGCTCAAAAG
>CM054153.1:12816768-12819268 GCA_028751875.1 Rapana venosa
GAGAAATGAACAAAGAAAATTGCTGACATTTCGTTTGACATCTTCTTTGTGTACAAAGTATTAAATAACTGCCTAAAGTACAAACATGACAAGAGTCCTGAAAACCTAAAGAGTATGTAACCTAACAGCAAATGAAATGGCAGAAACTAGAACACAAAGTTGTGTGCAAAACAGCTCTGGCAGATCAACAATGCTTAAAAGGACATGCAGTCTTTGAAAGGTAAAGGTGTCGCATAACCTATGTGGTCATAGGGGAGCGAGGCATCAGAGACCTCAGCTTGCAGTCGTTGCTTATGAATAAATAAAGAAACTCATTTGAATTTTAAATTTCTGCAAAAAGGTGTGACTATATACAGTATACCACAAATGCTGAGTGTCAGAAAAACAGTTGCCTATGACGTGGGTTTAGTGGACGTTGAAAATAAAAGACAAAGAGATTGTTACATAACATATGCATGACCTAACACTTTTGCCAAGTCTTGACTTCGTATTGCATATATGAATATAATTGAATACCCCTTTCAGTCACAGCAAAGTTCTCTGTGTCAAATTCGGGCTGCTCTCCCCGTGGAGAGCGCATCGGAACAAGAGCAGCGCCACCAGTTTGTTCTCTTGTCTTGTCTGCGTGTGTACTTATTTCCCTATCAGAGTAGGGGTTTTTCTACAGAATTATGCCAGGGACAACTTTTTTGTTGTTGCTGTACGTCTGTACCCATGCAATCTTGTAGGTGACTCTGTGTGCTGTCATATACATTCGCTTTGTGTGAAGGTGCACAAGCAAGACTAGGCGAATATGTATATGTGGTTCTTTCTTGGGCTGGATGGCTTGGTTAAAAAAGAAAGCAGTTACGTTGATTTTTCAATATTCATTTTTATTTATTTCATTCATACCTCTTTTAGATATGTCTGCGTAAAATTCGGGCTGCTTTCCCCGGGGAGAGCGCGTCGCCACAAGAGCAGCGCCACCATTTTTTTTTTTGGGGGGGGGAGTCTGCATCTGTATTTGTTTCCCTATCAGAGTGGCTTTTTTCTAAGAATTTTGCCAGGGACAACTCCCTTGTTGCCGTGGGTTCTTTTACGTGCGCTGAATAATTTTGTGCAACACACGGGGACCTCGGTTTATCGTATCATCCGAAAGACTAGCGCCCAGACCACCACTCATGGTCTAATGGATGGGGAAAAGTTTCAGGCCCAAACGCGATTTGAACCACCGCACACTTCCGATCCGGACTTTTCGCTTTCTAGACAGGCGCGTTACCTCTAGACCACCGATCCACTCTATTCTATATGGAAATAAAAGTTTCTCTTGACTTGACCTGACTTGGCTAGGCATAACCTGATGCAGTATTCCAAATACATGGAAGTTTCATGTTTCCAAGATCGGGGCTTGTCACTATTCAAATTGTGTTGATTATTTGAAAAAAGAAATAAATGCTACACTAGGCATCCCATGTTGTGAGGGAGTCCTGCTGTTGCTGATGTTTCTTTTTTTTTTTTAAGAAAGGGAAACAACTCCTGTGGTGCATGTCTTGATCCTCAGCCAGTTAAAATCCAGCTTCCAGAGGAGGAGGATAAGGATGGAGGTGAGGGTGGTGGTGGTGGTGGTGGTGGTTTGTTGTTAATTTACTAAAAGGTGTTCTTTGCTCCAGCTGTGTAGTTCGATTTCTTGTGCATGAGTGTTAGACCCCCGAGTGTCGTGATGCTGACAAAGAAATCAGGACATGCTGTTTATTGATCTTACTAGGAGAGAGAGAGCAAGAGAGAGAGAGAGAGAGAGAGAGAGAGAGAGAGAGAGAGAGAGAGAGAGAGAGAGAGAGACAGACAGACAGACAGACAGACAGACAGACAGACAGAGACAGAGACAGACAAACAGAGAGACAAACAGACGGACATAGAAAGACACAGAGAAAGACAGAGAGACAGATAGACAGACAGGCAGACGAGTGGCAGACACATTATAGAGGAAGAAAGCTAAAGAGGATTTTTTCCGGTTCCTCAGCTAGAGCTCTAAGGTCCACCGATGATGCTATTTTTGCATATGGCCATTTTTTGCCCACCATGAAGGTAACCGCATTCCACATCCAGGGAAAGATAGGAAGAAAAAGGAAGAAAAAGAGAGGCCATGATTCTTAGTGCGCTTAGGGTCCAAAGAGTCAATCATCTGTCTATGATATCCACTTAGTGATCATTATTGTATGCAAATCTTGCAACTCTTGTCAGTGATGGAAATAAAACACGATTTCATTTTTACGCTGATCTGACAAAAAAGAACATTTTTATTGTGAGAATTCATACAGTCTATTCACTCATTTCATATTTTATTTCTCTATGTGGTGTAACCATTTGCATATATTGTGCACACACACACACACACATATATATATATATATATATATATATATATATATATATATATATATATATAAAATGAGAGAGAGAGAGAGAGAAAGAGAGAGATAAATAGATAGATAGATAGATAGGTAGATAGATAGATAGGTAG
>CM054153.1:12824268-12826768 GCA_028751875.1 Rapana venosa
GATGGAAAGAAGAAGGAAATAATCGAAAGGATGAGAGAAAGGAGAAGTGAATGGAAAGAAAAAGAAGAAGGGTAGAATATTTTTTAAAGCATGTAGTTCTGGAAGTTTTTTGTTTATGACAAAACTACTATTACCCTTACGTGCCGTGTATTTAGCACACATACTCGCAACTCTTGATGTCTTAAGATACTGTCACTTGTCGCACTCGTTTTCTAGAGAGAAAAATTCTTCTTCTTCTTCTTCTTCTTCTTCTTCTTCTTCTTCTTCTTCTTCTTCTTCTTCTTCTTCTTCGTCAATCTCTCAGACAGCAACTATTGATGTCTGTCATATGAGCGAAAATGCGTTGTGCTGCCGTTAAGCGCATCCGGCTTTATGCGTGGGAGAGAATTTTTTTTCATTTCATTTATACCACTTTAAGTCACGAGATTTCTCTGCGTGAAATTCAGGCTGCTCTTTCCGGGGAGAGCACGTCGCCACAAGAGCAGCGCCACCCTTTTTTTTTTTTGGTCTGCAACTGTATTTCTTTCCCTATCAGACTGGCTTTTTTCTAAGAATTTTGCCAGGGACAACTCTCTTGTTGCCGTGGGTCCTTTTACGTGCGCTGCATAATTTTCTGTAACACACGGGACCTCGGTTTATCGTCTCATCCGAAAGACTAGCGCCCAGACCACCACTCATGGTCTAATGGATGGGGGAAAAGTTTCGGGCCCAGACGGGATACGAACCACGTACATTTCCGACCCGGACTTTTCGCTTTCTAGACAGGCGCGTTACCTCTAGACCACCGATCCACCGAATTGCTATCTTTTAAGCCTTTCTGGAACAAAAAGGCAGGGGAATTCCCCCTCCCTCTTCCTTCCCACCAAAAAGGCAGAAAATAGATAAGAAGGGAGATGGCAGGAAGAAAAAAACAAGAAACAAGGCAGAAACAAATAAAGGGATAGAAAAGAGGGAAATCCTAGCACAGAATTTGCAGGAGACGAGGATGTTATTTATAGTAATAGGCCGCTGGCATCGTTACAGGAGGAAGGGAAAAAATGAACTGCACTGCACTAACTTGAACTCCCAAATAATCAAATGACAAATCAAGCATCAAAGACACACACACACACACACACACACACACACACACACACACACACACACGCAACACACACACACACTTGCCCCTGCCACACCACACATCATAGTTATAGATTCCATACCCTGCACCTCAAAATAGCTCTGCTAAAAGGTGAATGGACACAGGGGAGGGAAGCCCTTAGGGTCAGAGCAAACTCAATTAGAAGTTGTTGTCAGAGAGCGTGGATGACTACGCTAAACAGATGGCCTCCCTTGCACGTGTTAGGGGTTTTGGGCCCTGTTTTTATGCCCTTATTACCTACAAACACCCTGGGATTTTATTATACCTCTCTCTTCTTTTTTGTCTCTTCATTTCTTTTTGGAAAGACTGAATCTGCCTGGAAAATTTCATCAGTAGAGAAAATGATGAATAGTGAAGTTGTTCTGTTTGTTGTGTGACTATAGGTCAGTCGTTCGAATTTGTAAAGTATCGTGAATGCAGTTTGGTTTGTTAGGTGGTTTTGGTTATGTCGTTTGCTTTTATTGTTGAGGTTGTTGCTGCCAATGTTATAATTTCTTGTTATTTTGCAGCATTTGTACATTTTTGGGGTTATTGCAGGCTTATTCGTAAGATTTACCAACGTTAGACTTCACAAGATAAAACGATAACAGAAAGTCAAAAAAGTACGCTGATGTATACACATATAGTGTTACATGTACGCAATTCGGTTACTGAGTACCCAGGAAAGAAATCAAGCAAGCATCTAAGTAACTACACAGACACAGAAAAGTAAATGACTTCATCAGTCTATCAACAAACCCATGTCAATCCACCAATCGGTTGGACAATCATTCAGTCACTTATCCAGTCCGTTGTTCTATCAATCACTAATAAACCAGTTAGGGCATTGAATTCGGAGAGCCTTGTGAGTGCTTATTCCATTATCCTCGATTTAAAAAAAAGTCATTTGAGCGCTTTGATTTGTTGCTTTACAAGATTCAGCGCTATATAAATTCCATACATTATTATTATTATTTACTTTGTTGGACTCCTGATAAGTCTCTTATACTTTTCCCCTTTGGATTGCAGGGGTATGTCAGTATAAACATCATCTCCAACTTCTGGAAGTGTTGTTCTAGGGGTTCCCTCTTTTTATCCATCTCTTTGTTTCTGCCTTGTTCCTTTTCTTCCTGTCGACACCTTCTTGTCTGTTTTCTGCCCTGTTGGTCCATTTTCACCGCTTAGGAAGGAAGGTGGCAGGATGGTTAAGACGTTTGCCTGCCAACAAGTCAACCGTGAGGTTCTGGGTTCGAGTCCCAGCCTCGCCCTTTCTTCCCAGTTTGACACACAAAAAATCGAACTGAATGTCAAAGTCCTACGGATGAGACTATAAACCGAGGCCCCGTGTGCGAACGCATGCAGAACATCTTGCGCACA
>CM054153.1:12829268-12839268 GCA_028751875.1 Rapana venosa
TGTCTGCATTGCCGGTCTGACTGCCTGCTTGTGTGTGTGTGTGTGTGTGTATGTGTGTGTCTGTTTGTTTGCCCCTTTATCTGTGTAGTTGTTTTTTTTTTTTGTTTTCTGGAGTTCTGTTTCACTGTCGTTTTTTGTGTGTAATGTGTAATAGCCTATTTTTGTGTCTTTCTGTGTCTCTCTGTCTCTCTTTGTAGTCTTTGTCTCTGTCTGTCTGTCTGTCCTGTCTCTCTCGCTCTCGTTCTCTGTCTATCTGCTGTCAGTCTGTCTGCCTCTGTGTGTGTCTCTCCCTCCCTCCCTCCCTCTCTCTCTCTGCCTGCTTATCTGTCTGTGTCTGTCTATCTGTCTCTGCCTGTATGTCTGTCTGTCTCTGTCTCTTTCTGTCTCTCTTGTCCCTCCACCCCTCCCTTCCCTCTCCCTTTTCTCTCTGGTCTGTTCGTCTGTCTGTCTGTCTCTCTGCCTATCTGTCTGTCTTTGTCTCTGTTAATCTGTATGTCTTTGTCTTTCTTAATCTGTCTGTCAGTCTGTCCCTATTTGTATCTGTCCCTATTTGTCTCTCTCTGCATCTCCCCCTCTCTCTCTCACCATCTCCCCCCTCTCTCTCTTCATCTCCTCACCCCTCTCTCTCTCTCCATCTCCTCACCCCTCTCTCTCTCCAACCCCCCCCGCTCTCTCTCTCTCTCTCTCTCTCTCTCTCTCTCTCTCTCTTTGGCTCTCACACATATTCTCCCAGGAGAGAGAGAAAGAAAAACTAAGAAAGCAAAGAAGAAAAGAAAAAAAAATCAATGCTCCGTCGGGACCAAAAAAAGGGGGGAGAAGCATCAGAAGCTGCGGGAACAAGCACCACCATCATTTCGCTGTCTGGATCAGACAACTAACTACCTCAGCTCTGCTGGCACTGCAGGAAGAAGTAAAGGAAGGGCGGCAGCATCTCTGAAAGAACTGCTGCGGAACAAAGCAGACCATTTCCTGAGATTACAGCTGAACTGTTGGCCCCCCCTCTTCTTCTTCTTCTTCTTCTTCTTTTTCACCTTTTGCCTAGGGGTCCTTTTTGTGAGGTGTGTGTGGTGTGTGTGTGTGTGTGGTGGTGGGTGGGTAGGGGGTGGGTGGGGGTGGGGGGGTTGTGTGTGAGTGTGTGTGTGTGTGGGGATGGGGGGGGGGGGTTTTTGTGTGTGGGGTGTGTGTGTGGGGGGGGGGGGGGGTTGTGTGTGTGTGTGTGATTGGTGTGTGTGTGAGTGTGTGTGTTTGTGTGTGTGTTTGTGTGTGTGTGTGTGCGTGTGTGATAGATAGATAGATAGTGTGTGTGTACCATCTCTTTTTCAGGAATCGCAGAGAGAGAGAGAGAGAGAGAGAGAGAGAGAGAGAGAGAGAGAGAGAGGAGAGAGAGAGAGAGAGCGGAGAGAGAGGGAAGAGAGTATGTGTGAGAGAGAGAATGGGGAGACACAGAGAGAGAGAGGTGGTGGTGGAGCGGAAGAGAGAGAGAGGGGGGGAGAGCTAGGGAGAAGGAGAGAGAGAGTGAGACAGATAAAGAGGGAGAGAGAGTGAGTGAGTGAGATAGCTATATAAAGAGAAGGACAGAGACGGGGGGAGAAAGAGAGACAGAGAGAGAGGTGGTGGTGGTGGAGGGGAAAGGAGTTAGAGAGAGAGATGGAGAGAGAGAGAGAGAGAGAGAGAGAGAGAGAGAGAGGTAGAGAGAGAGAGAGGAGAGAGAGAGAGAAAGAGAGAGAGAGAAAGAGACAGATTGATGTGGTGGTGGAGGTGAGAAGATAGTGAGAAAGAGAGAGAGAGAGAGAGAGAGGAGAGAGAGAGAGAGAGAGAGAGGAGAGAGAGAGAGAGATAGTAGAATGTGGATGTGTTAGTATCTCTCTCTCTCATTGATATTTTGGATGAAGTGATGTTTTTAACATAAATGAGGCTCTATTGGCAGTGTGCGTGTGTGCATGTGCACACACACACACACACACACACACACACACACAGGGGAATGGACAGAAAAAGAGAGGGGGGCGGAGGAATCTTCTGATGATAAGATATAGATATATATAGATATATATTGTATGTATATGTGCATGAGAGAGAAACAGGTAGCGATCATAATCCCTTATAAGAAGCAAAAAAATCTAATTTTGCCCAACCACACAGCTTACTATCCCCAAAATGATAACTGTTGCACTGCTTCTGAAGTTTGAATCAATTTCGTAACTATAACAACAACGAAACATGACTGTGAAGCTGACATCGCAATGAAGAAATTTGAATGGAGAGAGAGAAGAAAGGACGAAAGGAGAGGGCCTAGATTTTGTGAGGAAGAAGAAAGTTTGACAAGAGAGGGGAGGAGAAAAATTGAAGGAATGAATGAAATGGGTAGTT
This sequence comes from Rapana venosa, assembly GCA_028751875.1. Classification (NCBI taxonomy): domain Eukaryota; kingdom Metazoa; phylum Mollusca; class Gastropoda; order Neogastropoda; family Muricidae; genus Rapana; species Rapana venosa. The sequence continues at coordinate 12,831,639 of CM054153.1, forward strand.
ATCTGATTGCTCGTGGCTTGCTGAGTATCTGTAGTAATCATATTGCTTCACACAGCTGTGCCTTGCTCTATTTTGAGGGAGGGGAAGGAAGGGGGAGGCATGTTATCAAAGGATCTGAGTCCCTCTCAGACAAAATTTGTCTGGTAAATCGTCTGTCTTTGTGTTTGTTTGTTTGTTTGTTTGTTGGTTGGTTGGTTGGTTGGTTGGTTTGTCTAACTGTTTGTGTCCCTGTGTGTCTGATGATCTCACTGATTGCCTGTCTGCCTGTCTTCTCAAACTGTTTGCTGCTTTATGTGTGTTGTGAGTGTATGTCTGTGTGTGTGTGTTTGTTGTTTGTGTGTTGTCTGATGACTAACTGATTTCCTGCCGCCTGTCTTCCAAAATGTTTGCTGTAAACTTTGTGTGTGTGAGTGTATGTCTGTGTGTGTGTTTTGTGTGTCTGTTTGTATGTTGTCTGATGATCTCACTGATTGCCTGCCTGCCTGTCTTCCAAACTGTTTACTGTAACTTTGGTGTGTGTGTGAGTGTGTGTGAGAGGGGATGAGAAGGATAGAGGGGGAGAGAGAGAGAGAGAGAGAGAGGAGAGAGAGAGAGAGAGAGAGAGAGAGTGTGTGTGTGTTTGTGAGTGTGTGTCTGTGTGTGATTCCTTCTTTCTTTCCTCATTTGCTGGTTTTCTGCCTATCTGTTTGTTTCTCTGCATCTCTCTCTCTCTGTCTCGCTCTGTTTCTCTCTCTGTCCCTCTCTCTTTCACCCCTTCTCTCTTTCACTCTCTGCTTCTCTCTCTGTATCTCTCTCTCTCTCTCTCTCTCTCTCTCTCTCTCTCTCTCTCTTATATATATATATATATATATTATATATATATATATCCCTTCCCCTCTCTCTCACTCTCTTTATCTCTTTCTCACCCATTGTCTCTTTCACTCTCTGCTTCCCCCTCTCTTACTTACTCTCTCATTTTCTCTCCCTCTCATTCTCTCTCTCTCTCTCTCTCTCTCTCTCTCTCTCTCTCTCTCTCTCTCTCTCTCTCTCTCTCTCCCTCTCTCTCTCTCTCCCTCCCTCTCTCCTACTCTCTTTCTGTCCCACCCTCCTCCCTCCCCCCTCTCCCTCATTTTTTTCTCCTCCCTTCCTGCTCTCATTTTTCTGTACTCAACAAGAAATTAAATCAATAATCTATTACCCCCCCACCCCACCCCTAAAAAGACAACCAACCCACACACAACACCAGCATCAGAAGTTGTGGATCAAGCACCATCATTTCTCTAGTGTCTGGTGGGGGGATCAGACATCTACCTCAGGTCTGGCACTGCAGGAAGAAAGGACGGCGAGATGCTGTGGAATATAGGAGACCCTTTCCTGAGATCACAGCTGAACTGTCGCCCAGTAGGCCTACCCCCTTTTCTTCTGCCGCTTTTTGGGGCTTGCTAGAATCGGTTCTTGTCGTGGCAATGGGATTGTGTGTGTGTGTGTGTGTGTGTGTGTGGTGGTGTGGAGGTGGGGGCGTGAGTGTGTGGTGTTGGGTGTGGTATGGGGATATATATATTATATATATATATATTATATATATATATATATATATATATATATGATGGTGCGGTAATTAGGATTACCTCCCATGCGATCAGAGCGACGTGTTACCATATTGGGAAACACCTGCAAATTGTGCAGCGCTCTGTTTTGTTGGGTGGTGATTGAAAGCCGTCCGTTCCATGCACTTCGCCACCACGGTGAAATGTATTGTTCATGCAGCCTCTTTGTAGAGGCCACATCTTAACTGTGAGACTTTGACTTGTACCGGATGTTTGTGCAGAGATGGTAGATCAAATGTGTCTACTCTATTATATATATATATATATATATATATTCATCTATCCTTGCATTCAAATAGTCTTTGCGTGTGTGAGAGAACAGGAGAGAGAGAATGTGTTAGTCAGTGTGTATCTATTTGTGTGTGTGTGTGCACCCGTATACATAAACCACAATGCAGGCATGTATATCATCTGTATGCATGCGTAATGTGATGTGTTCATAATGTATATATATATTTATATATATAAGAGAGAGAGAAATGGTACCTGCAGATATTAACGAATGGAGTTGGGGGGTGTTCACATATATTATATCAGTCTGTTTGCATTTGAAGGCAGGTACTGATGATCACTGTACCACACGGGAATATGTGTGGAGGATGGAGACATTTGTAGGAATGGAGGTCGTGTTGTATAATATATTTGCTAGAAAAATCAATCCTGTATATCTGTACTCAATTTGTCTGTGTTTACTGCTTTGAATGACTCATTTAGGATCAATTGCTTCTTTTTTTTTTTTTTTTTTGGGGGGGGGGGGGTTGCTTTGTATGCTCTCTCAGTCTGTTTCTCTGTCACTCTGCTCTCTGCCTGTCTGTCTCTCTCTTTCTTTCTCTCTCTCTCTCTCTCTCTCCTCTCTCTTCTCTCTCTCTCTCTCTCTTTATCTCTCTCGCTATCCCTCTCTTTTTCTCTCTCCCTTTCTCCATCCTCTTTCCCTCTCTCTGTCTGTATCTCTGTAGCTGTCTCTCTATCCTTCTCTCTCTTTCCCGCTGTCTGTCTCTCTTTCTGTCTCTTTCTATCTCTGTCTTTCTGTCTACCTGTCTCTCTCTCTCTCTTCTTTTCACCAGAAAACATCTATCTATCATGGGTTGGTTGGAGGGTCAGAGATCTCAGCACGCGGGAACAAAGCGCTATCCTTCCTGTGTCTGGCACTGCTAAGGAAGAACAGATCACACCAGCAACAGCTGGAACAAAGACAGCAGTAGTTCCTGGAGATTAAAACTGACCTGTCTGCCTCTCTGTCTGTCTGTCTGGCTGGCTGGCTGGCTGGCTGGCTGGCTCTCTCTGTCTGTGTCTCTGTCTGTCTGTCTGTTTCTCTGTCTGTCTCTCTGTCTCTCTCTGTCTGTGTCTGTGTCTCTTTGTCTCTCTATGTGTGTCTTTAACTCCGTCTCTCTCTCTCTCTCTCTCTCTCTCTCTCTCTCTCTCTTTCCTTGTCGCTCTGTCTCTTTGTCTTTGTCTCTGTCTGTCTGTCTGTCTCTCTTTCCTTATGTCTAAACGTCTGTCTGTCTGTCTGTTGGAAAAGCTATCTGCTTTTTCCCCCCTTATCATTATGCTAGATCGTGAATGGTTTTCTGTGGTGCTAATCTTTCGGACTTAGACAATAAGCTCAGGTCTTATGTGCAGCATGTGTTTAGAGCACGTAAAGGAACCCAAGACAAAGAGAGGGTGTTGTTACAGGACAAAATACTGTGTGAGAAAATCCAAATCTCATAAGAAAAAATTAAACTTACATAGACTTGTTTTTTTTTCTGATGAGTTATGGGTGACCCTGCTTTTGTGCGTGGAGATGTCACTCTTTTCCAGGTAGCAGAATTCTGAATTGTATACAGTCTTAGAGACCCGCTTTTATTGAAAGGGGTATACAATACAACACGATACTACAATTCAATACATACAGTACAGTCAAATGTAGCTCAGCTCAGCTCTATGCTATGCACATAGAACACAACGCCATGTAACACACTACAACAATGCAATACAAAAGTACAGTACAGTACACACACACTAACCCCCCCCCCTCCACACACACACACAAACACTAACACACACCCCTCCACACACACACACTCCCCTCCCCCCAACGCACACACACACTACCTTCAACACACTCTACACCCCTACCCTACCCCACCCCCATCCACACACACACACCCTCACACACTCGGACATGCATAATTCTGTGATCTCTCACCAGTCCTCTATTAGCTATCGGATGAGGAAAACATCAGAGCAGGACGTGGAACAAGCAGTGCCAGCATGTCTGTCTCTGCATCAGACACCTCGGGTCTGGCATCGTACTGACGAAGAACCGATCAAAGCAAAGCTGAACACTGCCAAGACACAGAACGAGACAGATTTCCTTAAAATGAAAGCTGTATGTCTAGATAATAAATCTGTCGGTCCGTCTGTCTGTCTCCCTGTCTGTCTATCTACTTATCTATTTATCTGTCTTTCTGTCTATAGACGATGTCCTTAAAATGAAAGCTGTCTGTCTAGATATCTGTCTGTCTGTCTAGATATCTGTCTGTCTGTCTGTCTGCCTCTCTGTCTGTCTGTCTGTCTGTCTATCCACTTATCGATCTATCTGTCAGTCTGTCTGTGTACAGACGATGTCCTTAAAATGAAAGCTGTCTGTCTAGATATTTGTCTGTCAGTCTGTCTCTCTGTCAGTCTGTCTCTCTGTCTGTCAGTCTGTCTGTCTGTCTATCTATCTACTTATCGATCTATCTGTCAGTCTGTCTGTGTACAGACGATGTCTTTAAAATGAAAGCTGTCTGTCTAGATATCTGTCTGTCAGTCTGTCTGTCTGTCTAGATATCTGTCTGTCTGTCTGTCTGCCTCTCTGTCTGTCTGTCTATCCACTTATCAATCTATTTGTCAGTCTGTCTGTGTACAGACGATGTCCTTAAAATGAAAGCTGTCTGTCTAGATATTTGTCTGTCAGTCTGTCTGTCTGTCTGTCTAGATATCTGTCTGTCAGTCTGTCTGTCTGTCAGTTTGTCTCTCTGTCTGTCAGTCTGTCTGTCTGTCTATCTATCTACTTATCGATCTATCTGTCAGTCTGTCTGTGTACAGACGATGTCTTTAAAATGAAAGCTGTCTGTCTAGAGATCTGTCTGTCAGTCTGTCTGTCTGTCTAGATATCTGTCTGTCAGTCTGTCTGTCTGTCTAGATATCTGTCTATCAGTCTGTCTGTCTGTCAGTCTGTCTGTCTGTCTATCCACTTATCGATCTATCTGTCAGTCTGTCTGTCTACAGACGATGTCCTTAAAATGAAAGCTGTCTGTCTAGATATCAGTCTGTCAGTATGTCTTTCCGTCTGTCTGTCTATCTACTGACCGATCTATCTGTCAATCTTGTCTCTCTGTCTGCTTGTCAGTGGGTTGTTTTTTTTACCCTGTTTGGTCTGTCTGCGTTGCTATACCTATGTCTATATACGTGCCTGTCAGTCATGTGTTGTATCTCTCTTTCTATCTGTCTGATCTGTATGTCTGTCGGATCATCTGTCTTGTATTTCCCATCAGCCTGGTTTGTATGTCTGTCGGGTCATCTGTCATGTTGTATTTCTGCCTGTCAGCCGTCAGTCTAATGTTGATGCTTGTCAGTTGATCTCTCACGTTGTATTTCTTGCCTGCCAGTCAGTTTGGATGAAGGTCTGTTTGTCGTTGGTGGTGATGATGTGTCTTTTTGGATGGTTAGGGTGGGTCCAGTGGTGATAGGTCCTGAAGTGACTATTTAGGCCAAACAAGTGTTCTTTTGACCTGTACCGAAAGCTGTATCAGTTTTTGTGGGCGAGTTAGCGAAGCGCCAAGACCTACATTTACATGACGTTATGATGAGATTACCTTCATGCTTCAGAAAGCTCTTCAAGAATAAAACCTGTTTTTCGTTTATTATATTATAGAGAAAAGAATCTCCGAAATCGAGAGTATGGCTGCCTGCTTTGGCGAAGTATTTGAAACCATCCACAGAGGGAGAGAGGGGGAGAGAGAGAGAGAGAGAGAGAGAGAGAGAGAGAGAGAGAGAGAGGAGAGAGAGAGAGAGAGAGAGAGAGAGAGAGAATTCAAAACTGTAGGGAGCAGTCCAGTCTTCATGGCCTAGCCGCCATCACTTCTTTGTCTGGATCAGACACCTCAGGTCTTCTGAAAAACAACAACAACAAAGGAACAAAAAACAAAGAGCTTGGACACAGGCGCGATCCTAGTTTCTGTGATTAAAGATGACCCTCTCTCACCCCGAAGTCCTTTTTGTCTCTTTCTTTCTGTCTTCCTTCTGTCTGTTTCTACGTTGTTGTTTTTTGTTTTGGGGTGGGTTGTTTTGGTTGGGTTTGGTTGTTGTTGTTGATGGTTTTTTTTGGGGGGTGGGGTGGTTGGTGGTGGTTTTGTTTGTTTGTTTGGGTTTTCTTTTGTTGGGTTTTCTTTTTTTTGAGGGAGGGGTGGGTGGTTGTCTCTTGTGCCTTTGTACTCCGTATGCGGTGTCTGCCTCTTGTCTGTATAAAAATGATTTGTTCAGATCTGTGTTTGCTTTTGTGCTTCTGTCTGCCTGTTCTGTCTTTGTCTCTCTCTCTCTCTCTCTCTCTCCTCTCTCTCTCTCTCTCTCTCTCTCTCTCTCTGTATCTGTCTCTGTCTCTGTCTCTGTGTCTCTCTCTCTTACAAAGAAGACAGCGAGGAGGGGAAACCTCAGAAATTAAAGTAGCTGTTGTTTAAACTGAATCTTTTGATCCTAGACAAGCTATGATTGGTACCGTGAACAATAGAATAAAATAAGATTTTCAAAAAATAAAATAAGAAGATAAGATATACTAAAATAAGCTAAGATAAGATCAAAACGTATGAAATAAGTGAAGATAAAATAAAGCAAAAATAAAATGAAAGAAAAACAAACCAAAATAAAACAAAAAGAAACTAAGATAAAAAATAAAAATAAGATAAAATAAAATAAAACAAAACAAACTAAAACAAAGCAGAATAAAATAAAATAAAATACAATACAGTATATTAAATAAAACAACCAAAACAAAAACAAAATTCACTAAAATAAAAATAAAACAAATCGATAGATTCCTACTTATAAACACTACATGAACAAACCGGTTATACTAGCATATACTATAAAACGCAAACATCAGTAAACCACTTTCTACTAATCTAAAACACAAGTCATCTAACCCTCTAAACAATAACGCTTAAACTAGGACTGGATTAAATCGAATTTAAAAAAAAAACCACACACACACACAATCCGCACTGCCTCCTCCTTCTCCTCCTCCTCACCCCTACCCTCCACCCTCTTCATCCTCCTCTTCATTCTCATCGGAAATGAGCAAACAAACAAAGAAAGGACAGAGTTGGCAGAATGTCATCTTGATCTCTGCCCATCATCCTTTGCCCCTTTGTCTGAGAAAAGCTCGTTGACTTCGATTTCTCATTCCAGTTTGCGCTCATAAATCTCACACCACCAAGAGAGAGAAAAAAACAAACCCCAAACTAAATGACTCTCTTCCAGCAAGCAAACTGGTCCATCCGAAATTGTTGGCCGAGTGGGGTTGTAGGATTGTAACCTCCCTCCATGTCCCACAAATCGAGAAGTTCGGGGTTCAAACCCCGATGAGAGACTTTGTGTGTGTGTGTGTGTGTGTGTATGTGTGTGTGTGTGTGTGTGTGTGTGTGTGTGTATGTGTGTGTGTGTGCGTTTATTTTGATGTCATTTTTTTAGATCTTGAGTTGGTGGTGGTGAGGATATGTGTGTGTGTGTGTGTGTGTGTGTGTGTGTGTGTGTGTGTGTGTGTGTGTGTGTGTGTGTGTTTATTTTGATGTCATTATTTTAGATCTTGAGTTGGTGGTGGTGAGGATATGTGTGTGTTTGTGTGTGTGTGTGTGTGTGTGTGTGTGTGTGTGTGTGTGTGTGTGTGTGTGTGTGTGTGTGTTTATTTTGATGTCATTATTTTAGATCTTGAGTTGGTGGTGGTGAGGATATGTGTGTGTGTGTGATTGTGTGTGTGTGTGTGTGTGTGTGTGTGTGTGTGTTTTGTTTCGTGTCATTATTTC
>CM054153.1:12844268-12864268 GCA_028751875.1 Rapana venosa
TCTGTCTGTCTCTGTCTTCTCTCTCTCTCTCTCTCTCTCTCTCTCTCTCTCTCTCTCTCTCCTCTCTCTCTCTTCTCTCTCTCTCTCTCTCTTCTATCGTCCTTCCGTTCCCCCCCCTTTCTCTCTCTGTTTTATCGTCCGTCCGTCGTCGCTCTCTCTGTCTCTGTCTCTCTCCTCCCCCTCTCTATGTCTGTCTGTTTGTCTCTCTGTCTCTGTCTCTCTCTGTCTGTCTGTCTTCTGTCTCTCTCTCTCTCTCTCTCTCTCTCTCTCTCTCCCTCCCTCCCCCCTCCTCCCCCCTCTCTCTCTCTCTCCCTCACTGAGTCGAAAAGTACTTTTTCTTGAGGATCTTTTCATATCTTGGCCTAACAAATTCGTTAACTGTTACCGCATAAATCAGAAAGAAGTAGCAGTGTCACAAAAGAAGTACGATTCTTTCTCACAGATCCTTCCTGTCTTACCACTCTCGTACATCATGCGACCCTTTTTTGTCCCCCAAATTATCAAATAATTTGTTGATTACTTCACCCAGCCTCCACCCCCAGATGAATTTTTTTTTTTATATATCTAGATTGTCCGATAAGTTATTGTTTGCTTTCGTGAGACTTCGAAAGATCTGAATAACTCAAAGAGTTTTTAGTTGCCTGAAGTTGTTTTATAAGTTATTGTATTATTTTCTAGATTACCGCTTTGGCTTAAAATAGTATTATTGTAATGAGAAAGCAGAGCAAGAACATTTCTTGGTGAAGATTGGGGGGAGGAGTGGTTGTTTATTACTAATTGTTGAGAACGTAATTTCAGTGACATTCATAAAAGTAATAGTGATGATGATGATGATGGTGATGGTGATGATGATCGATGATAGATAATTGGTGATATGAGTGGTGTGGTGGTGGTGATGATGGTATAGTGTAAGTATAGTATAATAGTAGTAGTAGTGAGTAATAGTTAGTAGTAGTGTGTAGTATTGAGTAGTCAAGTAAGTAGTTAGTATAATATAGTAGTAGTAAACAGTATAGTAGTATAGTAGTAGTAGTAGTAATAGTTTAAAAGTAGTTAAGATAGTAGTAGTAGATAGTAGTATGTAGTAGAGTAGTAGTGTAGTAGTAGTGAATGTAGCAGAAGTAGATAGTAGTAGTAGTAGTAGTAGTAGTAATAGTAGTGTAGTAGGTAGTGTAGTAGTAGTAGTGTAGTAGTAGTGTAGTAGTAAAAGTAGTAGCAGTAGTAGTAGTAATAGTAGTATAGTAGTAGTAGTAGTAGTAGTAGTAGTAGTAGTAGTAGTAGTAGTAGTAGAATAGTAGTGATGATGATGATGATGATGATGATGATGATGATGATGATGATGATGAAACGACGACGACGATGATGATGATTACGACGACGACGACGACGATGATGATTACGACGACGACGATGATGATGATGATGATGATGACGATGACGACGACGACGACGACGACGATGATGATGATGACGACGACGACGACGACGATGATTATGAAATGAAGAAATGCTATCCAGAACCTCTCTCATCCCAACATTTCATCATATTTATGTTAGTTCCTCGGCTAGAGCTCCGGGGTTCACCGTTGTTGCCCACCATTAAGGTAGCCACACTCCAACTTCAGGCATGAGGTCTAGCTAAACACGACACCGGAGTGCGTGCAGTTTTTGATTGTGTTTCATTTTTGTCACCCGTTCCTACCGGCACAAAATAGCCTACTCTTTCGGAAGAGTAGGCCGTCGTGTGCCGGTGAGAACGGATGACAAAATTGAATAAAACTGCATAGACACGGGGACTGGATGTAAACACACACACACACACCTGAGTGCTTGTTCCATTATCCTCAAAGTAAAAGAATATAAGAATAAAAGAGAAACCAAAGTGGAAGAGGTTTTAACGTGTGCGCAAGATGTTAATGCGTGAGTGGAGACTCAGTAACTCGGGTTATAGACTGTCATGTGAATGCACTGATGCTAACTCCAGAAAAATCCCCTTGTACGGATGCCTCAGTGATGGCTCGAACCCGGGCCAACAGATCATGAGCGCAACGTTCTAACCACTAGACTATCCCGCCCCCCTTACTTTGTTGCTTAAATTTTTGTCTATTCAAAATACTGTACTGCTTAGACATAACACGCAATATGTCAATGAAGGATCCCTTAAAAGTTTTAGAAAAAAAAAAATCTCAGACTAGATTGTGCACTTCACCCCCCAAAAACTAATAAACCGAATTATTGCATTATACGTGCACCCAGTAACATGCTTAACAAACGATTGCCAGTAATTTGTTGAAATTATCGTTCTTGTCTTTTTTTTGTTTCTTTCTTTCGCGATAGAACATGACAGTGAAGCAGATGCTCTGAATACTTTGAGTGGAGGGAATGACATCCACACCTTTTCCTTCTTCTTTCTCTCTCTCTCTTTCTCTCTGTTCTCTCTCTCTCTCTCTCTCTCTTTGCTCTCTTCTCTCTGTCTCTCTTTATCTCTCTGCTTCTCTCTTCTCTCTCTCTCTTTCTTCTCGTCTCTTGTGCTGTGTGTGTTGTGATGTGTTGTGTGTTGTGTGTTTGCTGTATGTGTGTGTGTTTGTTTTGTGTGTGTTGTATGTTTGTGTGTGTGTGTGGTGTTGTTTGCGTGTTGATGTAAGTGTTGTGTTTTTGAATGTGTGTTATGTGGGAAGTGTGGTGTCGTGTTGTTGTGTGTGTTGTGTTGTATTGTGTGGTATGTGTGTGCGTGCGTGCGTGTGTCTGCGTGTGTGTGTCTCTCTCGCTTTCTCTTTCTCTCTCTCTCTCTCTCTCTCTCTCTCTCTCTCTCTCTCTCTCTCTCTCTCTCTCTCTCTCTCTCTCTCTCTCTCTCTTTCGAGATGTGGTTGTGTGGGTGTTGTGGTGTGTGTACGCGCGCGTATCTCTCTCTCTCTCTCTCTCTCTCTCTCTCTCTCTCTCTCTCTCTCTCTCTCTTCTCTCTCTCTCTCTGTCTCAATGAGATGCAGCGTGTGATTCTTTGTGGTGGTGAGTATTGTGTGTATGTGTGCGGGGTGTGGGGGGGGGGGGGGGGGGTGATTCCTGGTTATTTACTCACTCAAAGAAATTTAATGGGATGATTTCTTCCAACAAGGGAATTACATGCATGATCCATGTGTCTTTTTGCCTGCTTTGCTTCTTCCGTTTCAATTTGGCCCACCCACCTAGTCAACCAGTGTGTGTGTGTGTGTGTGTGTGTGTGTGTGTGTGTGTGTGGGTGTGTGTGTGTGTGTGGTATGTGTGTGTGTGTGTCTCTGTGTGTCTTTGTCTGTGTCTGTGTCTCTTTCTTATATGTGTAACGTGTGTATGCGTGTATGTGTGTGTTTGTATGTGTGTATGTCTCTCTCTCACACATATGTCTGTATGTTTGTTCGTCGTGTCCGATGATGACCTCCAAAACAGCAGAGGAGGCAGCTGCTGTTTTGGAAACTGGGCAGAAATTTGATTATAGTGGAGATGCCTTGCCCACAGTACATCCCCACTCTCTCGGCCAAGTGGGCATAAGGACAGTCAGCGTTGGAGATGTTCTCCAAAGGCCAACCAGCCCCCAGGGCTGCACCACATAAGGAGTCTCACACATATACACACAAACGCGCGCACGCACACACACACACACACACTCTCTCACTCTGTCTCTCTCACTCTCTCTTTGTCTTTCACACACACACACACACACACACACACACACACACTCACTCACACACACGCGCGCGCGCACTCACACAGATACACACATAGACACAAACACAATCACACAAACACACACACCACTCACCTCATTGACACAACACACACATCACACACAACACACACACACACACACACACACACACACACACACTTACACACACACACACCACACACACACACTCACACACACACACACACCACACACCACACACACACACACTACGCACACACATAAAAGTATAATTTTCTCAAGCATTATCGCTCTAAAATAACTCTGTTAACTTGTTCTGTTTTAGTAAATCACAAAACGAAATGTCAATGACAGAAAAGACGTACGATTATTATTTGTGTCAGAGATTCTCTCCCCCCTTTTTATCTTCTTTATCCTTCGTGTCAGTGTTCATCTAAATTATCCTAGAATTTGTTGATTGCTTCCCTTCCCTCCCCCCCCCCCCCCCCCCCCCCCCCCCCCCTCCCCCCCCCCCCCCCCCCCCCCCCCCCCCCCCCCCCCCCCCCCCACCCCACCCACCGGAAAAGTTTATTTATCTGAAGCTATCACGGAAATTATTGTTTGCTTTTGTGAAGAAGTTGAAGGATACGAAATGACATCATCCGATTTATTATCTGAAGTTAACGTTTATCCATTATCCAGTTAAGAGTGGAGATAATGTTTGCTCGTATTCTGTTAAAGTGGACATTCGCGATGCGATAAATGAAAAGGAATAACATCCAAGTTATAGTGAAGAAGAAGAAGAAGAAGAAGAGGAAGGAAGGAAGAAGAAGAAGAAGGAGGAGGAGGAGGGGAGGGGAGGAGAGAGGAGGAGGAGGAGGAGGAGGAAAAGAAGAAGAAGAAGAAGAAGAAGAAGAAGAAGAGTGTTTGCTGGAGTTATTATTGTTGGTCTCTTGCTTCTACAACGGCTGTTAGTACTGCTGCATCAATCGTTGCAGAATTTGATCTTCACAGACCGTACAAGAAACAGAGAAAACACGCACGCATACAGACACGCTTATGTGTGTGTTTGTGCATGATGGAATGTGTGTGTGGTGTGTGTGTGTGTGTGTGTGTGTGTGTGTGTGTGTGTGTGTGTGTGTGTGTGTGTGTGTGTGTGTGTGTGTGTGTTGTGGTTCTTTGCTTTGCTTCTGCCTTTTTCTTGAATTTCTTCTTTGCTGACTAAAGCTGAAGTATCTTCCAGTTAAAGCATGTGGGATTCTGCCAGTGCCTTGCTTCACCATGTATAGCAAAAAAAAGAGAAAAAGTATAGGTGTTCCCATAACCTATGCCATCGTTGGGGAGCGAGGCATCAGAGACCTCAGCTTCTCCAGGGGCCAGTATTTTGAGGGCGGTGCCCACCTCCTCTCCCTCGCTGCTTTACCTTCCCCTGACCCTAAAGAGGGCAGGTACCCATTTACAGCTGGGTGAACTGGCGGGGGTGGGGGTGTGGGGCTGTACTGAAGCCAAGGCGCGCAAAAGGTCACCCATCCACTTGGTAACCACCCTCAATGCTGCTTAATCTTAGCTTGGGGACAACGCGTGCTCTGACCACTGAGCTATCCCCTCCCCACCATGTACCGACATATACACACAAAGAAAACCAAACATGCACGTAAAAGATACTATGATCTCGTGGGATATTAGCAAACTAGAAGGAAAGAGAAACATACTCATGGCACTTGTCCAAGCACTTTAAAATATACAGTCGATAAAGTAACTTCTACGATTTTTGTTTGGTTTTTTGCAGGTGTATGTGATTCCAGTCGCAGACACATCTTCATGGCAAAACTTGAAACGAGGGACATACCCTGCATCTTTGAATGGACTGAAAACTGTGACAGGACAACATCTCTAGGAAACGTTAAAACAAGGCTCCTGCATGCGCTGGTGTATTCCTTTCGTCCTGCATGTCTGTGAGACGTGGACACTGATGCACCTGACCTAGAAAGAAGAATCTGACTCACGGAAATTAACTGCGATTCGAAAGACGCTAAACATATGACACATTGACCATATCACCGACAACAAAAGTGATCCAAACCTCTACACAGTACATTCATCCAATCCATAACAGCACCTGCTAAAATCAGTTCCCTCTGTATGGTCACGTAACCAGATCCAACGGCCTTACTGAAAACTGCTCTCTAGAGAACTGCTGGAACCTGGTAGAAAAAAACCAAAAGGATATACAGAACCCAAAACAAAATTAAAAGATTCACAACACGAAGAGATAAACCATTACGAAGATCAAGGCTTTGGCACTCAACTGACATAAATGGAGAGAAAAAAATGGCAACCAGTGTGACCTTCAAAGATCGGTTTAAACTTTACGTAAGGAGCTGGCATCCGCGGTTAAAGACCGGGAAAGCATTGTGCCCAAGACTGAGGGGGTCGTGATAGAAAGCTACCGAGGCCCTTAGCAGCAGCAGCAGCAAAGACAACAGAAGATGGAGGAGAACATCGGCTTACACAGTTGTCCATTTACCTACAAGTTCGTGTGCTTGATCCCTGCTACAGTGTGCTGCTGAGGATCTGGCTAAGACAGTCCCTGGGAGACGTTTTGTCCAGAAACTGTCATCCCAAAGGCTTTGCAACTGAGGCATCGGGAATCATCATCACCAAGGTTAGTGGGAGTTTCAGAGCGTCTTTGGATTAAGTTGTGTGCATCTTCTGTTGTTAGTTTGTTGGTGTTGTCGTTCTGGTTGTTATAAAGTTGGAAGTTTTGGGTTGGTTTTTCTTTGTTTTGTTTTCGAGATTTTCTCTTGTGTTCTCCTTTAAGGTTAAGAAATGTTGTTTCGTTTTTTTTATGTGACAGGTTTTCGCGCGCGCGCGCGCGCGCGGCGGGGTTGTGTGTGTGTGTGTGTGTGTGTGTGTGTGTGTGTGTGGTGTGTGTGTGTGTGTGTGTGTGTGTGTGTGTTGTGTGTGTGTTGCTTTCTGTGTCAGCCCTCTGTCTGTCTGTGTGTCTGTCTGTCTGTCGTCTGTCTCTGCTCTGTCTGTCTGTCTGTCTGTCCGTCTGTCTCTCTCTTCTGTCTGTCTGTCTGTCTGTCTCTCTCTTCTGTCTGTCTGTCTCTCTCTCTATCTCATCTCTCTCCTCTCTCTCTCTCATCTCTCTCTCTCTCTTCTCTCTCTCTGCTCTTGTTATGTCAGTGTATGATATAGTGAATTTGAATATGCTGATACCCTTTCAAATGGGGCAATTGGTTTTCTTGAATAATTATCGTTATCGACCCCCCCCCCCCCTCTCTCTCTCTATTTCTCTCTCTCTCTCTCTCCCCTCTCTCTCTCTCCCTCTCTCTCCCTCCCTCTCTCCCCCTCTCTCTCTCTCATATCCTCTGTTGCTTCGTTAATAATATGTTTCTGTCAAAAGTCTAGGTATGTTGAGATAGTTCGGTGACATAGTTGCAAGTTTTCTTCAACACCTGACCTCGACCTCTAGTTCACTGCATGTAGTGTTCTTGCTAATGGGGCCACGAGTGATGGCTAGTTTAATTGGAACTTTCGCTCGTTTCTTAATGCCTTGCCCTCTCTTTGAATGTCATTGATTTGGTGGGCTGGTGGGTTTTTTGTTTCGTTTTTGTTTGTTTTCTGTTTCTGTTACACTTCTCGTGCTCAGGGATACCTTGAATTTTTCAACTTGGAGTCAGTATACTTCTTCTGTTGTTGTTGTTTTTTATTGTTTTTTTTTCCTGTTACACTCTCGTGCACATGGATACCTTGAATTTTTCAACTTGGATTCATTATGCTTCTTTTGTTGTTGTTGAATGTTTTCGTTGAGTTTGTAGTTATGTTTTGGTTTTTTAACAGTTGAGAAAGGTTTTTTTGGTATCGTTAGTGCAGGGTTTTTTCCTTTTCTTTTTAAGTGTTGTGGGTTTTTTTCTTTTGTTTAAATCTTAAAGGCTTTTTCTGCCATTAAGTTGTTTTTTTAGTTCGTCCAGGTTTCTCTTTTAAAACATGTTTGTTTAGTTTGTAGGTGTGTTTCGTTTATTTCTATTCTTGCCGTTTCTTTAAGGCTTTTGTATGTGGTCTTTGGTTGTTGTATTGCTGTTGTTGTTTTGTGTTTATCGCGGGTCATATTTCTTTGCCCTTTTTCCTGTGCTCTTTGCAGACTTTTTATTCGAGTTTTCTGCTGTGTTCTGTTCATCTCTTGGCTTGTTTATTTGTATTAAATGGTTTGGGGGTTTTTAAAAATAGAAAATGTATTCTTTTATCTGTATGTTTTGTTTCGTCTACCTTTTCATTTTTTGTCTCTCCTGACCTTTTTTTTATATATTTCTTCCCATCTTTGCATAGTGCACCTAATCTGTTGACAGCCAACAGAAAAAAGCTGACACTAATTCTAACTTTTTAAAATGATCTAATTTGCTGATAACCAGATGTAACGGAGCTGGTTTTTACTTTCTTTTTCACCTTTTACATATATTTAACATCCACTTCTTTTCTGTCGACATTTCTTTCAGGTAGATTGTGTGTGTGTTGCTGCTGCTGCTGCTGTTGCTGTTGTTGATGTTTTTGTTGTTGTTGGCGTGGTGGTGGTGGTTGGTGGTGGTGGTGGTGGTGGGTGGTGTGGTGGTGGTGGTTGGTGTTGTGGTGGTGGTGGTGTCTTCTTCGTTTATTCTTTTTCGCAATCCTTCTTCCTCTTCTTCGCAATTCTTCTTCTACCTCTTGTTCTTCTGCTTCTTCTTCGACTTCTTCTTCTTCTTCTTCTTCTTCTTCTTCTTCTTCTTCTTCTTCTTCTTCTTCTTCTCTTCCTTCTTCTCCTCCCCCTTCTCCCTCTTGCTGTAAAAAGAAAAGCTTTTCATTTTGTATTCATTCATTACCACGTTTTTCTATGTTTCTCTCTAGTTGAAAAAAAAGAAATGTTTGTGTTAATTGTTCGCTTTTTGTCGATAACAGTTGTTCGTTCTAAATTCCTGTGTCGGTTTTATGCGTTTCTCTGAAGGCCATGTGCTCTGTTAATTCGGTGACACAGTTACAACGTGTTTTTTTTAAGGAGCAGATCTGTTGTTCGGCTTAAAGTTTTGCTGATGAGTAAACAATGGCTGTCTAATTGGAATGTTTGCACTGGTGGGTAATGGCTGGGTTGTCTTTTAGCATCACTGATTTGTATTTGGGGGTGTTTATTTACTGCGTGTAGCGCACACACATTCTGAGATGGTTTTGAACTTTTAGTTTAAATAGTCCGCATGCTTTTTTTCCAACTTATTTTGTTGTTGAATGAATGATCGTATTGTACTTTAAAAAAATGTCAAGTGGTGTTTTTGTTTTATCTAGTGGAGGTTTTTTTTCTTTCTTTAAGTCTCTTTGAGAGACTTTTTATGGGGGTCTTTTTTTTGGTCTTTGTTTGGGGTTTTTTGGGTTCGCTTTTTCTGTATTTTCGTTTGTGTGTTTCTTTGTTTGTTTGCTGGTTTATTTGTTGGGGATATTTTCCTTGAGACTGTCTTCTTTATTATCTTTTACTGTGCTTTTTTTGTAAAATGTCTTTTGTTGTCTCAATCTTATCTGTAACTATTGTTTCCTCTCTAACTATTTTCTGTCTCTTTGTGTTATATGCTGATATGTCTGTCATTCCCTGTCAGAAAAAAGTGGCATTTTTGCCTTGCACATGTTTTCCCTCTTTTGTTTGTAATTCTTACCTGTCTCTTGACGGGACGGGATAGCTCAGTGGTCGGAGCACTCGCTTTCCCCCAGCCAAGTTAAGCAGCGTCGAGCGTGGTTACCAGTTGGATGGGTGACCGTTTGCGCGCCGTGGCTTCAGAACAGTTCCCCCAGTTCACCCAGCAGTCAATGGGTACCTGTCCTCTTTAGGGTCAGGGAAGGTAAAGCAGCGAGGGAGAGGAGATGGGCGCCGCCCTCAATATGCTGGCCCTAGAGAAGTGAGGTCTCTGACGCCTCGCTCCCCTACGACCTTATAGGTTATGGGACTCCTTTACCTTTTTTCCTTTACTCTTGACATCTCCTTTTTTTGTTTTCTGCATGCGGCTACCTGAATGGTGGGTACAGAAAAATGGGTCGCAAACGCAAAATCTCACCTTTGGTAAACGAAAGAAAATTGATTGATGTGATAAAAAAAATGAAATGGCGCTGATGATGTTTTCTCTTTTCCCTTTCGCACTCGTATTTCTGATCAAGTTTCTTCTCGTGAAGTCAGCACATCTGTTTTGGTCTTTGGGACACCAGGTTTTTGTCTTTTCTTGTTGAAAAATGTTCTTTTCAGTAATGGGTAGGTTTCTTTCAGCTTCTTCTTCTTTTCTTCTTTGTCTTCTTCCTCTTTCCTCCTCCTCTCTTCCTTTTTCCTTCTTCTTTTCCTCTCTTTCTTCTTCTTCCTCCTCCTCCTCCTCTTCTTTCAGCTGCTGCTGCTTTTTTTTTCTTCTTTTTTTTCTTCTTCTTCTTCTTCTTCTTTCTTCTTCTTTCCTTCCTCCTCCTCCTCCTCCTCCTCCTCCTCTTCTTCTTTTTCTTCTTCTTCTTTTCTTCTTCTTCTTCTTCTTCTTCTTCGTCGTCGTCGTCGCGTCGTCGTCGTCCTTCTTCTTCTTCGTCTTCTTCTTCTTTGTCTTCTTTGTCTTCTTCTTCCTCCTCCTCTTCTTCTTCTCGTTCATTTTTTTACACAGTCAAATGTGTCTAGGAAAAAACAATGGCATGTCCTTTCCAGCTCCTCTCGTGGGCCCTATAGCTTGGTTTAGCAGGGTTATCTCCGTCGGCCACACAATCTTCTTCCTCAGGTCGCTGTATAGCGTGCACCTTTCAGCAATAGCTTTATCTGTTCTAATAAAGGTAAGGTAAAAGTGTCCCATAACCTATGTAGTTGTAGGGGAGCGAGGCATCAGAGACCTCATCTTCTCAAGGGGCAAGCATATTGAGGGTGGCGCCCATCTCTCCGCCCTCACTGCTTTACTTTCCCTGACCCTAAAAGAGGGCAGGTACCCATTTACAGCTGGGAGATCAAGAGAGATTGTACTGAAGCCAAGGCGCGCAAACGGTCACCCATGCAAGCGGTAACCACGCTCGAGAACTGTTTAACACTGGCTGGGAAGGGGGGGGGGGGGGGGAGCGAGTGCTCTGACCACTGAACCATCCCGTCCCCTAACCGTTTTGCGCAGACTAAATTCCTGTACTTTCTAAAACGGAACAGAACTCTTCAAACCACAAGTCACGAAGACAGCAGTAAAAATCAGGTCATCACAATACCTCAACGTAAGAATAACAACTAGAAACAAAGCAAAGAAACGCACAACAGTTGTATCTGCTTCGTTGTATTTTTCTGAGAGAGAGAGAGAGAGAGGAGAGAGAGAGAGAGAGAGAGAGAGAGAGAGAGAGAGAATGACAATGACAATGACAAATTCTTTTATTTCGAGGATAATGAATAAGCACTCATGTGCTTTTTTACAGAGAGAGAGAGTGAGGTGTGTGTGTGTGTGTGTGTGTGTGTGCGTGTGCGTGCATGGTGTGTGTGTGTGTTGTGTGTGTGTGTGTGTGTGCGTGTGCGTGCGTGCGTGCGTTACAAACGCTTATGTTCTCCAGGAGATGATTTATGGCAAGCGAGCTGTATCGACAGCGGTTATCGACGCATTTTGAAAACCGTGCAGTTTTCTTCTTGAAAGGTTAGGAATCCAGCTGCATATATACGTACACATGATTATGTCTTTAATTGAAACCGATGTAGGAAAGTACAATACAAAAAAAAAGCTTTGAAATAGTTTGGATTGTTATAGTTTTGGGGTTGTTGTTTTTTATTGCGATTGGTACTTTTTTGTTGTTTATGGTACTGCTGCTTTTCTTTGTTTAGACTTAGTGATTACTTTCGTCTTTGTGGTTTTATTTGTTAAGTCTCTGTCTGTCATTGTCTGTTTTTATCTCTGTGTTTTCTCTCTGTCTTTCTCTGTCTCTCTTTCTCCCCCCCCCCCCCCCCCCCCCCATCCTCTCTCTCCTCTCCCCTCCTCATTTCTCATAATATCCACTTTACCTCTACTCTTTCTCTCCCTTCTCCCTACCTGTCTGTCTGTCTGTTTGTCTGCCTGTCTGTCTGTCTGACTGTCTGTCTGTCTGTCTGTCTCTCTTCTCCCCATCTCCCTCCCCCCTCTCTCTCACTTTCTCTCCTTTACCCATATTCCTTCCCTTATCTCTATTCTTTCTTTTCCCTTCATCCCCTACCCCCCACCCCCTTTTTTCTCTACCCCCCCCCCCCCCACTCTCCCCTTCCCTCTCTCTCTCTCTCTCCTCTTTCTTTCTTTTTTCTATATTTCTTTCTTTCTCTTCAACAGAGTGTATACCATACCCAATCATGAAAACCGTTTTTCCCACACAGCATTGATTTCACTGTAGGCAGACTTCAACCTTGGCAGCAGACGACAATCATCTTCATCCACCTGACACTACACTACACTACACTACACTACACTACACTACACTACACTACACCACACCACACCACACCACACCACACCACACCACACCACACTACACTACACTACACTACACTACACTACATTACACCACACTACACTACACTACACTACACCACACCACACTACACCACACTACACTACACTACACTACACTACCCTACACTACCCTACACTACCCTACACTACCGCACACTACACTACACTGCACTGCACTGCACTGCACTGCACTGCACTGCACTACACTACACTACACTACACCACATTACACTACCCTACACTACCCTACACTACACTGCACTGCGCTACAACTACACTACCCTAACCCTACACTACACTACACTACACTACACTACACTACACTGCCTACACTCACTACCTAACATACACTGCGCTACACTACCCTTACACTACACTACCACTACCCTACACTACACTACTCTGCACTACACACTACACTACCCTACACTACCCTACACTACACTACTCTGCACTACACTACACTACCCTACACACACTACCCTACACTACACTACCCTACACTACCCTACACTACCTACACTACCCTACACTACACTACTCTGCACTACACTACACTACCCTACACTACCCTACACTACCCTACACTACCCTACACTACCTACACTACTCTGCACTACACTACACTACCCTACACTACCTACACTACCCTACACTACACTACTCTGCACTACACTACACTACCCTACACTACCCTACACTACCCTACACTACCCTACACTACACTACTCTGCACTACACTACACTACACTACACTACCCTACACTACCCTACACTACACTACTCTGCACTACACTACACTACCCTACACTACCCTACACTACCCTACTCTGCACTACACTACACTACCCTACACTACCCTACACTACCCTACACTACACTGCACTGCGCTACACTACACTACCCTACACTACACTACACTACACTACACTACACTACACCACACCACAAAAACACTACACTACACTACACTGCACTACCCTACACTACACCACACTACACTACACTACACTACACTACACTACACCACAGTCATGTCACAAGCCTTGCTGCCCTTCATCGTGCCCAAAAAGGTCAAACTCATTAACTCTTGATGCGTGGTGACATGTCATCGTTATATTCTTTGTCAGTGACAGATTGTGTAATGTGCAGTTGTGAAATGTGTGCGATATTTTCACAGAGAGGTGGTGTGACAGAAGGTAGTTTGTTGTCAAAGTGCTTGTTGTGTTGTTGTCGATTTTATAAAGTGACTTGACAACCTACTCGGAGAGAGGGAGTGAGGGGAGGGAGAGTGAGTGAGAGAGAGAGGGGGGGAGGGAGAAAGTGAGAGAGAGAGAGCGAGAGAGAGACTGAGAAACAGAGGGAGGGAGAGAAAGACAGAAAGATAGAAAAGAGGAGTGAAAGAGAGGGAGGGAGAGAGGGAGAGGAGGGAGAAAATGGCAGAAAGACACAACAGACAGACACACAGACAGACAGAAAGAAAGAAAGAAAGGAAAGAAAAGAGGGAGTGTGTGTATGAGAGAGAGAGACAGAGAGAGAGAGCTCTGAACTCTGAACTTTGAAACGATTTAATTGTACATCAGCCTCGGGCCACAATACAGTGCAAAGAAGATTTAGGAAAGCATCATGATACAACGTAGTACATAAGACAGAGAGAGAGAGGAGAGAGGGAGAGAGAGAGAGAGAGAGAGAGAGAGAGAGAGAGAGAGAGAGAGAGAGAGAGAGAGAGGGAGGGAGGGAGGGAGAGAGACAGAGAGAGACACAGCGAGAGAATTTTTCATTTGGGGCATGAGGTAGTAGTATAGGGCTAGCCAGCCCTTTGATCAGTCGGCTGGTTGGCTGGCTAGTTGGTCAGTTGGTTGGTCGGTGGGTTCTTAGTTGGTGGGTTGATTAGTTATTTGGGTTTATGGTGAGTTAGTTAGTTGGTTGGTTGGTTGGTTGATGGCTTGGTTGGTGGGTGACTTGGCTGGTTAGAGGGCTGATCAGTCGGTCAGACGGTAGATAGAAGCTTGCCAACCGGTCAACCAGCCACCCTGGCTGCTCGATCGTTTTCCTCAGTCAGGTCAGCCTTGAACGAGTGTAGCTCAGTGAAGACTCGAACCCGGGGCACAGTCAGATCGCCACCCGCAACGCTCTAACCACTAAACTCTCCTCCCACCCCCCAGGTGGCAGGATGGTTAAGTCGTTCGCCTGCCAACAAGTCAACCGTGAGGTTCTGGGTTCGATTCCCAGCCTCGCCCTTTCTTCCCAGTTTGACAAAAAAATCGAACTGAATGTCAAAGTCCTTTGGATGAAACTATAAACCGAGGCCCCGTGTTCGAACCCATGCAGAACATCTTGCGTTAAATCCTGTTCCGCTTTTCGGAAGAGTAGGCCATTGTGTGCCGGTGGGAACAGATGACAAAATTTACAAAACCGCATACACGCGGGGACTGGATGTTAAAAAGCACATGAGTGCTTATTCCATTATCCTCGACATAAAAGAATGAATAAAATAAAATTAAAAATTAAAATTTAAAAACCCCACCCCCACTACACACACACACACACACACCTTTCCCCCGTTACCATATTAATACGCTGTGTCTGCTTTAGGCAAGCTTAACATCTTTTACACAAAACAATACATGATTATCTGAATCGCAGTTGAAAGAGAACAGCGAAAAACTTGACGTTAGAAAAAGGCAAGGTGAACAAAAGTAACTGCAAAATAAATAAACAGTATTATGCTAAGCGTGTATGTTACATTCCGTGCGGTGTCAGACTTAGTTTCTGACAAGCTGTATCGACAGAGGCAGATATCGATGCTTTTAAAAATAAATAAAAAGGAAATAACAGTGCAGTTTTCTTGCAGAACGTGGAATCAAGTAGAGTACGAATAACTGTCTTTTCTTTCGTTGAGCGGAGCATGTAAAAAGTAATATAAAAACAATAATAAAGTTAAGTTGTGAAGTTAAGTTATATGTATTGTTTTTGTTTGGGGTTGTTTTTTTTTCTTCTGAGTGTTGTTTTGTCTTGGCGTAGTGTGTGTTGTGTGTGTGTGTGTGTGTGTGTGTGTGTGTGTGTGTGTGTGTGTGTGTGTGTGTGTGTGTGTGTGTGTGTGTGTGTGTGTGTGCTTGTGTGTGTAAGTGTGCATGTGTGTTGATGGGTGGGTATGTGTGTGTGTGTGTGTGTGTTTTTCATCTTTTTTTTTAAAGGATAATAGAATAAGCACTTATGTGCTTTTCTTTTTTACACCCAGTCCCCGTGTGTATGAAGTTGTGCAAATTCTGTCATCCGTTCCCACCGGCACACAATGGCCTACTCTTCCGAAAAGCGTGTGTGTGTGTATGTGTGTGTACATATTTTCCAGGTGATTTTTTTGGAGAGTTTTGCCTATAATGTTACATTTGTTTTTATTCTTTGGATATCAATATCTCTATCTATATCTCGTCTCTGTCTCTCTCACCTCTCTCTCTCTCTCTTCTCCTCTCTCTCTCCTCTCTCTCTCTTCTCTTCCCCCTCTCTGTCTGTCTGTCTGTCTGTCTCTCTCTCTCCCTCTCTCTCCTCTCTGTCTGTCTGTCTCTCACGCTCTCTTCTCTCCCCTCTCTCCCTCTCTGTCTGTCTGTCTGACTGTCTGTCTCTCTCTCTCTCACTTCTCTCTCTCTCTCTCTTCTCTCTCCCCTCTCTAGTCTGTCTGTCTGTCTGTCTGTCTCTCTCTCTCCCTCTCTCTCCCTCTCTGTCTGTCTGTCTCTCACGCTCTCTCTCTCCCCCTCTCTCTCCCTCTCTGTCTGTCTGTCTGACTGTCTGTCTCTCTCTCTCTCACTCTCTCTCTCTCTCTCTCTCTCTCTCTCTCTCTCTCTCTCTCTCTCTCTCTCTCTCTCTCTCTCTCTCTCCCACATCATTGATTTCACTGTAGGCAGACTTCAGCCTCGACAGGTCCTCTCACTCTCTCCCTGTCTCTGTTTCTCTCCTGTCTGTCTCTGTCTCTCTGTCTGTCTCTCTCTCTCTCTCTCTCTCTCTCTCTCTCTCTCTCTCTCTCTCTTCTCTCTCTCTGCCTCAACCTCAATCAGTCTGTATGTCTGTCTGTCTCTATGTCTCTCTCCCCTCCATCCTCTCTCTCTCACTTCTCTCTCTCTCCTCTCTCTCTCTCTCTCTCTCTCTCTCTCTCTCTCTCTCTCTCCTCTCTCTCCTATCTATCCCCCGCTCCTCTCCTCTTCACTCGCTCTCTCTCTCTCTCTCCTCTCTCTCCTCTCTCTCTCTCTCTCTCCCTCTCTCTCCTATCTCTCCCCCCCTCTCTCTCTCACTCGCTCTCTCTCCTCCCTCCATCCTCTCTCCCTCCATCCCCCCTCTCTCTCTCTCTCTCTCTCTCTCTCTCTCTCTCTCTCTCTCTCTCTCTCTCTCTCTCTCTCTCTCTCTCTCTCCCCTCCACCACCCTTAACTCAATAGTTATTGTAGAGTAACTTATTCGGATCCATGTCGTGCAAACCGTTTTCTTCACAGCATTGATTTCACTGTAGGCAGACTTCATCAGCCTTGGCAGCAGACGACAATCATCTCCATCCACCTGACACTACACTACACTACACTACACTACACTACACTACACTACACTACACTACACTACACTACACTACACTACACTACACTACTGCCATGTCACAAGCCTTGCTGCCCTTCATCGTGCCAAAAAGGTCAAACTCATTAACTCTTGATGCGTGGTGACATGTCATCGTTATTTTCTTGGCAGTGACAGATTGTGTGTGCAAGGTGTTGTTGGCACGTGTGTGCAATATTTTTTTCACAGAGAGGTGGCGATACTGGGTGATTTGTTAGTTTTAAAGATTGTGTGTGTGTGGGGGTGGTGGGGGAGGGGGGGGGGGGGTTAAAGGTGTGAGAGAGCTTAAAGTGGTATCCGTTTATAGAGAGCTCTTGTCTTTTCATTAGGTTAAATGCATCATGTCATTTTTCTTGTAACCTTCCTTGTCAATAGGCCACATTGGGCAATGATAGTAAATTGATCAAAGTCTCAAAGTTTCTCTCTCTCCCTCTCTCCCTCCCTCCCTCCCTACCTCCCCCCTATCCCTCTCTCTCTCTCTCTCTCTCCTTCTCTCTCTCTCACACACACACACACACACAAACACACACACACACATTCTATCGCGCTTCTCTCTCTCCCCTCTCTCTCTCTCTCTCTCTCTCTCTCTCTCTCTCTCTCTCTCTCTCTCTCTCTCTCTCTCTTAACCACCTAGTAACGGATTACATACACACAATGAGGGAGATGTGCGCGTTTAAAAACTATCGACAAGACAATTACACAGCAATATTTATGACGGTATAACCTTTTACTGCATTTGCACACGATCATTAAACAAAACAAAGCACACACAAAAACCAAGAAAGGAAGCAACAACAATAAAAGAAAAAAAAGAAAAAATGAAGAAAAATGACAAAGCCTACAGCACCATCACGAAGATTCAGATTGCTGTACATATATTTTTTTCTCTCACGAAAACGTCAATGTCACTTTCTCGGTTTCGTTTTTACTTGGGTTCTGTTTCTGTTGTTGTCGCTGTTGTTTGTTGTTGTTGTTGTTTTTGTTGTCGTTGGTGGTGGTGGTGGTGGTGGTGGTCTTGATTTTTCTGCATCTTGTCTGTGTCCTTTCTGTCTCCTTGTATTAAAAATTTTGTCTTGTCTCTCTCTCTTTCTGTCTGTATGCCTGTCTCTGTTGTTCATTCTTTGGAAAGCTGTATCTCTAGCTATGTCTGTCTGTCCGTCTGTCCGTGCGTCTGTCTGTCTCTTTCTCTGTCTCTGTCTCTCTCTCACTGTTTCTGTCTGTATGTTTCTCCCTGTCTGTCTGTCTGTCTGTGTCTGTCTCTCTGTGTATCTCAGTCTTTGTCTCACTTTTTCTGTCAGTATGCTTCACCCTGTCTCTGTCTGTCATTCTGCCATTCTGTCTGTCTGTCTGTCTGTCTGTCTGTCTGTCTCTCTATCTCTCTCTCTCTCTCTCTCTCTCTCTCTCTCTCTCTCTCTCTCTTCCTTTTTTGTATGCCTTTCTTTCTCGCTATCTGTCTTTCTCTTTTCTTCCGTTTGTTTGTTTGTTTGTCTGTCTCTCTCTCTTGCTCGCTCGCTCGTTCTCTCTCTCTCTCTCTCTCTCTCTCTCTCTCTCTCTCTCTCTCTCTCTCTCTCTCTCTCCTCTCTCTCTCTCTCTCTGTACATTGTGTATAACGAAACATGCTTGGATATTTTTTTAATTCTTTTATATCGAGGATAATAGGATAAGCACTTATGTGCTTTTTTTTAAAAATCCAGTCCCCGTGTGTATGCGGATTTGTAAATTCTGCATATGCTCTTGTCTGTGCCTTTTTCCGTGTGCCAACATTACACACACACAACACACACACACACACACACACACACACACACACACACACACACACACACACACACACACACCACACGCACAACACAAAAACCACACACACAACACGCACAACACACACACACACACACAACACACACACACCTCCTCCTCCTCCTATACCCCTCCCTACATCTTTTCTACCTACAAATTGAACTGTTGTAACTAAATAATATTATATAAAAAGTGGATTTTCTTTACGTTGGAAGGCATTGGTATATTATGCTATTAAAGCATGGCATGTTTTTGTTTTGTTGTTGTTTTCTCTTTTATTGTATGTATAATAACATATCATGTGGCAGCTGTCAGAGATATTGCCTGTCAGAACTTGATGTATGGCTTCTGGAAATCTTCATATGTGTTCAAGGTTATAGGGGTCAGATTGCACTCTCAGTATACGTAAACGCACGTATCTAGGCTCACACACGAATGCATGCAACTAGATTCATACCTATACGTACACATGTGCACCTGTTTGTACATGCACAAACACACACACGCACACACACACACACACACACACACACACTCGCGCGCGCGTGCAGACACACACTTGCAAGCGTACAATAATTTCTGAGAGAAAGAGAGGAAAGCACTGAAAGCCATTTTATTTCCACTCATACCTATACGTACACATGTGTACCTATGTGTGCACGCACAAACACACACACACACACACACACACACACACACACACACACACACACACACACTCGCACGCGCGCGTGCAGACACACACTTACAAGCGCACAATAATTTCTGAGAGAGGAGAACACTGAAAGCTATTTTATTTCCACGGAAGCCAACCACCGAATCCTATTCATTTATTTTTGAAAACAACTGTATCTTTCTTTTTTGTTCTTAAAACATTTCCTTAAATACTTGTAACTTCCTTCCTTTGTCTCCAACTCTGCACCATTCATTGAGAGAGAAAAAAAATGATATTCTATAACATCGATTTTCAACATCGTGAAGATCTAAAAGAAGAAAACACCACAACCATGTTCTTCAACGAAGCTAAACAAAAGAAATCTCTCTGAAGAAGAATATGATTGTCTTGCTGCTAACGATGCAGTTGGTCTTTTGATGATGAACTCCAAACTCACAGGCAGAGTTCTATCGATTCCAGACTTTATGATACTGGAACCCTGCAGATCGATTGACAACAAAAAAAGAGTGATACACATTCAAGTCAGAACCTAAGGAGATGCGTCCATTGAATCCAGCAAGACGTCTTCAAGGGATGTTGTGTGCATGGTAGGTTAAAGGAAGAGAGAGCATTATTGTTGCCTTTCATGAATTTGGGGTTTTCTTGGTTTTTCCTTCTTCGCGGAAAGTCGTTAACGTAGTAGCAATGGCAAATGGGATTGGACTGTGGTCATATATACTTGTAATTGTAGCAGCAACTGCAGCAGAAATAGTAAAAATCGTAGTAGAAGCAGGGGAAGTAAAAAGGAGGAGGAGA
>CM054153.1:12874268-12876768 GCA_028751875.1 Rapana venosa
GGAAGAGGAGGAAGACATTGGTAAATCAAGCCAGTTGTCTTCCGAGAGGAATTAGCTGGACGCGATAAACTAGAAGGAAAACCATTTTTGGAGGGGTATTCTATGCGTTTTCCGTATTGACCTTGAGAGAGAGATTACAGTGTGTGTATTTGTGTGTGTGTGGGGGGGGGGGGGGGGACCATCTTTTGTGTTCTGTGTGTTTTTCTTTATTGACCTTGGGAAAGATTATGGTGGTGGTGGTGGTGTGTGTGTGTGTGTGAGTGTGTGTAGGAAAACCTTTTGTATTTTGTGTGTTTTCCAATATTGACCTTGGGATAGAGTACACTGGTGTGTGTGTGTGTGTGGTGTGTGTGTGTGTGTGTGTGTGTGTGTGTGTGTGTGTGTGTGTGTGTGTGTGTAGGTGTGTGTGTGCGCGTGTATGTGTGGGTGGTGTGCTTGAACATATATTATGCTTATACATGTTTCAGTTCGTGAGATAGTATCTCACATCAATTATTCCCTACATCATCCAAATGAAACATGGTATAGATAAATAGCCCACAGCTGCCATTAAGGGTATTTCACATCTTTTCTCCAGTTTCACTTTCAAATTCAAAGCAGATAAGGAGACTTTAAAAGCTTGTGAAAACAACTAGGTGTATTGTGTATTCCGTAAGAGATACGGTTTTTCATGTACAATGGTCGGAGCACTCGCTTTCCCCCAGCCAAGTTAAGCAGCGTCGAGCGTGGTTACCAGTTGGATGGGTGACCGTTTGCACGCCTTGGCTTCAGTACAGTTCCCCCAGCTGTAAATGGGTACCTGCCCTCTTTAGGGTCAGGGAAGGTAAAGCAGCGAGGGAGAGGAGATGGGCGCCGCCCTCAATATGCTGGCCCTAGAGAAGTGAGGTCTCTGACGCCTCGCTCCCCTACGACCTTATAGGTTATGGGACTCCCTCCTATGTGTATGTTGTTGCTGTTCCATGGCTAAAGCTCCAAGGTTCATCAGTGGCGAGGTGGCGTATGTGACCATTTTTGCGCACCGATAAGGTAGCCACATTCCGACTTCAGAAATGATGTCTAAACATGACACCAGTGTGCATGTTTTGGGGTTGTTTTATTTTTAGTTTGTCATTTAATCCTCCCTGCACACATTGTTCTACTTTTTCCAAAACGTAGAACGGTTTTTCACATGTGTGCGAGATATTCCACATTCATTCTCACATCTGACTTGCGTTTACAGTCTCATTGGACAGACTTTTGGTGGAATGAGTTTAGAACTGATGTCAACTCTTAATTAAGAGAAAAATCTCCCTAAACAGGTTTGCCTTGTAGGTGGTGGCTCAAACTCTGGATGTAAGATCACGAGTGCAATGCTCTAACCACCAGACTCTCCTGCCCTTCTGGAGACAAATGTTCATGAAGATAATATTTTGGAATAAAAGTTTCTTGTCTTCTTTGATTTTTCTGACATACAATTAAAAAAAAGAGATGTATGCACTTCTAGAGAACATAACACTTTTATCCATCCGTACCTTTTCAACCACAATGTTGTACAAACAATTCTTATCACATCCACACACAAAAAAAGTTCAAGTACAGATTCAAACAATTTTCCTGTATGATAATCTCTTGATATACCCTCCCAGCCTGCTGTCCCCCTCATTTGAAGAATTCCGTCAATAGAACCCCCCCACCCCCCCCCCCCCTCCCTTCCTCCTTTCTCTCCAGAGCTGAGATCAGGAAAGCCAGATTCCCTTTTTACCTAACGCCTGCACAACGGTGGTTTCATTATCCAGAGTGCACAGGTCTGTCCAGCCAGGCTTCAGTTTAAGTTATACATATACGTTAAATGTGGGAAAGGAAATAGTGCGATGTGTGCTTTTTTTCTTTCAGGTGTACATGTATGGGTGTAGACTGTTACATATAGACATACATACATACATGCATACATACATACATGCATACATACATACATACATACATACATACATACATACATATATAGATACATACATACATTATACATACATACATTCGGTACATGCGTACATACATACATACATACACACATCATACATACATACATACATACATACATATACATGAACATGCACACATACATACATACATACATACATACATACATACATACATACATACATACATACATACGTACATACATATATATACACGTACATACGTACATACATACATACATACATACATACATACATACATACATACATACATACATACGTGCATACACACATATATACATACATCATACATTCATACATGCATACATGCATACATACATACATACATACATACATACATACATACATACATACATACATGTGTCAAACTTTCCTTCTTCAAGTGTCATAAGATTGAAATTTTAGATTCGTATTTTCTTTTCATGGTTCCTTTCCCCGTAATGGATGGCCATACATATACAACATGTGCAATTTCAATTCCTTTAATTCGTGAATAAGCACTAATGCTCATTTCTGACATTCAA
>CM054153.1:12881768-12884268 GCA_028751875.1 Rapana venosa
CGGTTTATAGTCTCATCTGAAGGACTTTTTAAGAGGTGGCTGGTGGGGAGGGGGAGTGGAGTCGGCACTGATGTTAACTGCAGAGTATGTGTCTGTGTGTGTGTGTGTGGGTGTGGGGTAGATATGGATGTATATGTACAGTCTAGGCTTTTTAAAATGAATGTTACCGGATTCTTTCTTTGTATATTTCTTTCTTTTACTGACATTTAACCTTCCAACGATGCCTAGTTTCTGTCATGGTTTTTTTTTTGGTTGTTCCCCCAAGTGACATCCAATCTGCTTTGATGAGTGGAGGAGTGGGAGGGATGGGGGGGGGGGAGGGAGAGGGAGGAGAAAGGTTTGGGCCTTTAAAATGTCCCAGGCTGTCTGAATCATTGCTCTTCATAATGCATGGCTGTGCCGGGCTAGAAAGCAGACGGAATCAATGCCTGGGCACCCTCCATTATAGTTGCATGGGTCTGCAGCCTTCCGTTTCTCTTATGGTATGTGTGTGTGTGTGTGTGGGGGGGGGGGGGGGGGGGGGGGGGGGGTGGGGGGGGTTGGGGGGGGGGGGGGGGTGTGGTGGGGGTGGTGGGGGGGGGGGGTGGTGTGTGTGGTTGTTGTATGTTGTGTGTGTGTGTTGGTGTGTGGTGTGTGTGTGTGTGGTGGGTGGGGGGTGTGGGTGTGTGTGTGTGTGTGGTGTGGTGGATGCGTGGTGGTGGTGTGTGTGTGTGGTGTGTGTTTGGTATGTTGTGTTGTGTGTGTGTGGTGTTTGTTTGTATGTTGGTGTGTGTGTGTGTGTGTTGTTTGTGTGTGTGTTGTGTGGTGTGTTTGTATGTTGGTGTGTGTGTGTGTTGTGTGTGTGGTTGTGTGTGTGTGTGTGTTTGTTGTGTGTGTTGTGTGTGTGTGTGTGTTTGTTGTATGTGTGTGTGTGTCGTCGTGCGTTGTGTTGTGTGGTGTTGTGTTGTGTGTGTGTTTTGAGCGTACTTGTGCTTGTCTGTCTCTCTGTTTAGGTATGCAGCTATCTGTCTGTGTTGTCTGTCTGTGTCAGTCTGTGTGTGCCTGTGTCTACCTGTTTGTCTGTCTGTGTCTCTTCTTTCGTTCGTTCGTTCGTTCTGCAATTTAACGTCCTTTCACTATGAGTGGTATTGTGTCTGTCTTTACCTTTCTGTCTGTCTGTCTGTCTGTCTTTCTGTGTCTTTATCACTGTGTGTGTATATGGTGTGCTCTCTCTCTCTCTCTCTCTCTCTCTCTCTCTCTCTCTCTCTCTCTCTCTCTCTCTCTCTCGCTTTCTTTCTTTCTCTCTCAGAATGTCTGTGATACTCTCCTTTGTTTATATAGATGGACATATAGAAAGAGACAAATCGACAGATGGATAGGCAGACGTCTAGACAGGCAGATAGTTAGACAGCAGTCAAACAGATTCCTACATAGATAGAAAGATACATACATAGGTAAGTAGGTAGGCAGGCAGGCAGAGAGATAGATCGATAAAGCAAACAAACAGTAGTAAAAAAAAAAAAAAAAAAAAAAAGCAAGGAGCCCGAGTCAATTTCCTCATCATTTCAACCATTTTCTGAAGAAAAGTTCAACTCACACATAAAATAAATCTTCACTTTGAACACTCTTTCAATGCCAGTCAGTCAGTATCTGAACCACTTTTCTGCAGCCAAAAACAAAAAACAAACCAAAACACCCGTTGGTTCTCTGCCTCAACTGCATGCATGTGTGACGTCTTCCTGGCTTTGCTGCGAGTTTCCTTTTACCTGAGCGAGGTGCTTGAGCCTAATGTGACACTTTCCCACAACTGTAGCCGCTGTCATCGTTTTTTCCAGCATTGGCATTTTCTGGTAGAGGTTTTATATGCTGTAGAAATCCGCGCGTATCTTTGTGAAGGTCTGGGTTTTGAAATGACACATTTTGGGTTGGGTTGGGTTTTTTTGAAGTATTTGGTGGTGTTTTATTTCTCTGTGTGTGCCTTTGCATTATTTTTTGGTGTTTTTTTTTTTTTTGGCGGAAAAGGGTTGAATGAATCCTTGACAATTTCCAAACTGTCATTTTTAAAAAGATTTAATCTTGGTGTGTATGTTTTCGGTGCTCTCTGTCTATCTCTGTCTCTCCGTCTGTATCCTTTTCTGTCTCCAGTGTCTCTGTCTCTGTTGGGGGACGGGATAGCCCGATGGTTAGAGTGATGCGCATTGCGCTCGTGATCTGCTGACCCGGGTTCGAATCTCGTTCAAGAGGATTTTTCCTCTGGAGTCAACATCAGTGTCGACTCCACTCCCCCCAAAAGTCTTTCGGATAAAACTATAAAACAGAGGTTACGTGTGCGACCGCATGCAAAACATCTTGCGCACACATTAAAACCCGTCCCACTTCTCGGAAGAGTAGGCCATTGTTGTGCCGGTGGGAATGGATGACAACATTGAAAAAACTGCATACGCACGGGGATTGGATGTGAAGAAAACACATACGTGCTTATTCCATTATCCTCGAAATAAAAGACTAAAAATAAAGTCTC
>CM054153.1:12889268-12891768 GCA_028751875.1 Rapana venosa
CTGTCTATCTCTGTTCTCTCCTCCTCTCTCTCTCCTCCTCTCTCTCTCTCTCTCTCTCCCGTCTCTGTCCCTCTCTCTCTCTCTCCCTCTTGTCTGTTTGTCTGAGTCTGGAGTGTAGGTATACTGTTCATACTGGAAGGAATGTATTATTCCAATAATAGAATTATCGAATCTTTCCCAAGCGGAGAGACATACAAGTGAGTGCGTGAGAGCTTGTACAGTGTTTCATCTTATGAATAAGACAATATTCCAAAGTTGTGCGTATAACGAGCAGTTAGCACGCGTAAAAGAGCCCACGACATTCTGTTCTCTCGCTCTCTTTCCCTCCTCCTCATTCTTTCACCTTTATCTTCTTTCTTTTCTTTCGTTCATTCTTTTGTTCTTGTTGTTCTTCCTATTCTTTCTTCACCCACTCCTTCTTTCCTTCTTGTCCTCCATCTCTGCACTCTGCTTTGCTCGCAGCAAGAAAAAACAAACCAACATCATTGTCACTGTTATCACATTATTCGTTGTCGTCATCTTTGTATCTGTGTGTACGCGTGCACGCGTAAATCATAAGTTTATATGTATTTTTCAGTCAGTAGCTTGTGTAACATTGTATTCCTACATTGGTGTGTGTGTGTAGGTGGGGGGGGGGGGGGGGTGCGCACGTGCGCGCGTGCGTGCGTACCTGTGTGCGTGCATGCGTGAATACGTTTGTGTATGTGTATGTGTGTGATACTTTTTATTTGAAATTATCTTGGAATGTTTACACCAATATGAAATGTAGCTTTCTTGTGTCTTTTAAGACAATGATGCGTATCAGTGTGCCTGTCAGTATTGTATTTGCCCTTCATGGGATGATTAAAATGTCTTTGACTTGACTTGACTTGACTCATCAGCAGCAGCAGAGCACCAATAGCACAGCAGCAACCAGCAGCAGCAGCAGCAACCGCAGCAACAGACAATAATTATGTTAAGTGTCTCAACTACTACTGAAGTTGACTACTAAAGGTCAACTCTGTCAGGTTCTGTGCTTTTCAGACTGATTGACAGCTACACAGTATGCGTGGGGTCGCCACTGGTTGCGCTGGAGGGGAAAAAATCATTTTTTGTTGTGTTTTTCCTTTGGTAAAAGTTTTTTTGTTAGCCCTGTGATAACGATCACCGCGACAAGAGAGAGAGAGAGGGTGGGTGGGGGGGGAGAGAGAGAGAGAGAGAGAGAGAGAGACAGAGAGGGGGGGGGGGAGAGGAGAGAGAGGGGGGAGAGAGAGAGAACCTGACCCGCAGACAGTCTGCTAGTTGATAGAGAGAGAGGTGGGGGGGGGGGGGGGGGGGGGGAGGAGAGACAGACAGAGAGAGAGAGAGGTGGGGAGGTAGAGAGAGGAAGAGGGTTAGAGATAAGTATTGACATACTATAAAAGAAGGAATCAGTGTGTAATTGCGTGTGCGTGTGTGTGTTGTGTGTGTGTGGTGTGTGTGTGTTGTGTAAGTCTTCAATGTTAACGTCTTTCCACTTTGAGTGATACCAGTGTGTGTGTGTGTGTTCGCACGTGCGCGCGCGTGCGTGCGTGCGTACGTGCATGTGTGTGTGCTTGAGCGCACGCACGCACGCGTCCATGTGTTCATACGCTACCACACACACACACAAACACACACACACAAACACACACACACACACACACACACACACACACACACACACACACACAGAAGATGACTACATCAATTTTAACAACTCCAGAGGTAGATTATTATGCTGGTTTGTATTTTTAGCTGGTATCTTATGCATGTTCCGACTCCTAGAAACATCGCCATGAAAAAATTCCTGCCACATCAATGCCATGTGACTGGGTGTGTTTTAATGCATACAATTAAATCTTTTGGATAAGACAGTATACCAAAGTCGTGTGTATTGCAAGCAAGTTGCGAACATAAAAGAACCCACGACATAATTCTTCCTCTTCTTCTTTTTAGTTGTACGTTTGCTGGTATCTTTTGTACATGTGCCGTGTTAACTCGTAGAAACAGGCCATCAAAAAGTTTCTTGCCCAGTATCCATACGATGTGATTTTCGGGGTTTAAACAAAACTTATTAGTTCAGAAACAACGTAGCACCTGTACATGAAATGAGTACAACAAAGCAATGCTTATGTGGGTACTCTAACATCTTTACATGTGCAAGAATGGGCTGCAGCTGAACAAATTTGCGTCAAATGGATGAACAATACGATAATTGTATAGAAAGTTTGTTTAAAAAAATATCAGGAAAGAAACAACAAATAAACAACGAAAACAAAGGGGTAGATGTATCATGACAATGCAAGGCAACACCATCGCAAGACAGGCTGTGACATGCTTGCACCAGAAAACAGTAGTACCATAATATAATTATAATTATGACCAGGATAGCTCAGTGGTCAGAACACTCGCTCTCCCCCAGCCAAGGTTAAGCAGCATCGAGCGTGGCTACCACTTTGATGGGTGACCGTTTGTACGCCTTGGCTTCACACAGTCCCCC
>CM054153.1:12904268-12916768 GCA_028751875.1 Rapana venosa
GTCTCTCTCTTTTTCTGACTGTCTGTCTCTCCCTCTCCCTCTCTCTCTCTCTCTCCCGGGCGAATGAAAAAAATTATGCGTATGCTTATTCTGTTACCCTTGAAAAATAAAGATTCATTCATTCTCCCTCTTCCTCTCCAACGACCCCCCCCCCCCCTCTCTCTCCTCTCTCTCTCTGTTTTCTCTCTGTCTCTCTCTCTCACTCACTCTGTCTCTCTCTCTTCTCTCTCTCTCTCTCTCTCTCTCTCTCTCTCGCTTCTCTCTCTTTCTCATGCATAACAGGATTAAATGGAAACAATCCACCATCCTGATACACTCTGGGGAAAGCCTTTCACCAAACACGCCCCGCGTTAAACCTCAATCAGCCCCGGGCCCCGAATGACGTCATCGCCCTGCAGCCTGATGATGTCATTTTTGACACTGCCTTTGTTTTCTCGGTCTGATAAGATGGAGAGAAAGGGGGGGGGGGGGGGGAGAAAGGAGGGAGAGGGGAGAGCGGGAGGTGTGGGGGAGAGAGAGAGAGAGAAAAAATGGCGAGAGCCGATTTGACAACTTTGATGGCTTCCAAATATCTTTAACAGAACAAATATTTTGACAGTGGGGAAGACAGTTTCTACATCTGGATGTGTGTAGGGTTGGGTTTTGTTCTTTCTCTTTTTCTTATTTTTGTTGTTGTTGCTTTTTTTGTTATAAAACGTATATTTTTCTCCTTTTTTTTCTTCTTTTCTTGTTGGATTCACTGTCAGTTCTGATTTGGCTCGAGCATATAGCTTGGCCTTGAAGAAAGTAAACCAAAAAAAAATAAAAAGGCTCTTTTCAGTTTGTCTTTCCATTATGATAAACAAAGTTATTTCTGTTGTGTTTAAACATATATCTTGTGATTTTCTTCCTTCTCTTAATTATCTGTCAGGTTTGGGGGGGGGGGGGGGGGTTTGGGGGGGGGGTGTCTTTTTAGTATTGATCTTTTCTTGTTTTGCAAGTTTTATCGTATGCTTGGTTTCTTTGTTTCATATTATTCGGGTTTTTTTCGTCCTTCCTGCCCCCTCACCCTCCCCCCCACCCCCCACCCCTACCCCTCCGCGTTTTAGATCTCACCAGGCAAAAACTTAATAAACAAATATTCTTGTTAAAAGTTTTTTTTAAGCAAATAAACAAGCAAATAGATCATCAAAAGGAAGAAAAGAAGTCTGAGATGTCATTAAGCAAAACAAAAAATTAAAGAGAGACATATTCAAGTTAAAATTATTAACCGAAAATAAATAAATAGATAATCAAAGGAAAGAAACTGCCACAGGAGTGGATGGAACTTTTTGAGTCTGGCATCCTTCAGTACTGTGTCGGGGAGGTAAAACTCTGACCAAGGGACCTCAAACAAATAACACGGCTCCATTTCCTTCCAAACCATCTTTTTTTTTTCTTTTCTTTTCTCTTTTTTGAAAACTCGGACTCTCTCATTTCCATGGCTGCTTCTGGTTAAACGTGTCCTTCACCCTTTCAGAAAGGGGAGACAAGCCACAGGAAATGGTGGATACTTAAGTCAGTGTGCACACACACACACAATCTCTCTCTCTCTCTCCTCTCTCTCTCTCTCTCTCTCTCTCCTCTCTCTCTCTCACTGCACGTGGCCATCGTCCCTTTTAAAGGACAGGTCTGAACACGCCCCAGACTGTGCTTCATTCCCCTCCTTTAACTCTTTCAGGGGTAGAAGTTTGACTTGTCCGTCCGTCTGTCCACAATAAAAGTTAGGGAGACTAGTCCTGCATGCTGGGCGGTTCAGCTTTAACTTGCAGTGGAACTTTCTCACTACACTGTTGGAGTTAGAATAGCCGTGGCGGTTAGAGAGTCACATTTGCGTAATCTTAGGGCAACCCAAGGATTCTCTACCAAGGTGTCAGTGTTCAATCTTTTTTTTTTTCCTGTTTTTTTTTCTTAAGAAGGGTGGCAGGATGGTTTAGACATTCACCTGCCAGCAAGTAAACCGTGAGGTTCTGAGTTCGATTCCCAGCTTTTCCTTTTCTTCCTAGTTTGATGAAAAAAATCAAACTGAAAGTCAAAGTACTTCAAATAAGACTATAAACCAAAGCATTATCATGAATGCACGCGGAACATCTTGCGCACAAGTTAAAATCCCAGCTCTGCCTTTCGGAAGAGTAGGCCATTGTATGCCGTGGGAATTGATGACCAAAAATCCCGCCAGCATGCACACAGGTGTCGAGTTTAGACACCATGCCCGAAGTCGGAATGCGGCTACCTTGGGATGGGAGGAGCGGTCGCAAATGCAAAAATCTCGCTATTGTGTGGACCTCGGAGCTCTAGCTGAGAAAAGAAAGATTTCGTTTTCCTTCTTCGTTTTGACTCTGTTCCACGCAAGTCTTTCAGATGAGTATACACTAATGCAGCCTGAACGAATACACACGTGTAGCTTGTACACTTAATGAAAAAGAGCCATTTTTCTTTCTAAGAGTATACGTTACTGTTAATTACTGGTACGGAGGGTATGGGCCCACCCAGTGGGAGTGAGTAAGTGAGTGAGTGAGTGAGTGAGTAGTGTGTGTGTGTGTGTGTGCATGCAGAAAAAGAGCCATTTTTCTTTCTTAGAGGAGAATGTGGTAATGTTAATTACTGGTGTGGATGCTATGAACACACACAATTCAAGTCAAGTCGAATCAGTTTTTTATTTCCAAATTAATGGTACATTGAATAAGCAATGCATTTGCTTTTTTCACACACAGTGTACGTGTGTGTGTGTCTGTCTCTGTGTGTGAGTATTTACTTGAATCACACAAAATTAAGTACCAAAAAGTATAAACACAAATAGAAGAAACGATGCATCAAGTCAAACACACCAACAAAAATCTCCTAAGCAAGAATCTTTCAAGATGGGAAAAACAGACATTACAGCTCAATTTCTCCTCCTTCCCCTCCCCCCCCCCCCCCTTCCTCCCATCTCCTCCACCCCTCCCCCTCTCCCCCATCTCCCCCCTCCTGCCCCCCCCCCCCCCCCCCCCCCTTAGGCCAGTCCTTGACAAACACCTGTTGTATGCCCCATCCATTCATAGCCTCTGGTTACAGACGTTACCCCTATAGTAAGGAGAAAGGTGGAGAAGGTAGGAGAGGAGAGCATCATCGATAGGATAGCACCGATACTTTGCCTTCCCCCCAGTGCATACACACTTGCTTCTGCACGTGACCATTGATCCTGTGATTGACAGAGTGATGGCAGAAGACCCACTTGATTTCCCTTCATTTAATTCACTGCTGGTGAGGGTGGAGGTGGGGGGGGGGGGGGGTGGTAGAAGAGAGAGAGCGGGAGGGAGGGAGAGAGAGACAGTTTGAGAGAGAGAGAGGGAGAAACAAGAGAGAGTGAGAGAGAGAGAGTTTGAGAGAGAGAGGGAGAAACAAGAGAGAAACAGAGATAGATACAGAGAGAGGGAGACGAGACAGAGAGACGGGAGAGAGACAGACAGACAGACACACAGACAGAGGAAGAGAGACACAGAGAGAGAGAAAGACAAAGACAGACAGAAAGAGATAGAGAAGAGAGAGAGAGGGGAGACAGAGAGGGGGAGAGAGAGAAAGAGAGACACACAGAGACAGACAGACAGAGAGATAGAGAGCAGTGCAGTTTTGTGAGTAGTAGATGATGTTGACAGTGCTTGAGGCAATATGGGAGAAGACAAGTTAATGGAAGGTGGTGAATACTGTCAGGAAGGGTCTAATGGCCTGAAGGTTGAACACGGTGTTGATAAAGGATCTGTGGCAGTAGTCCAGAGGTAGTACACCCGTTTCACAGAACAAGAAGCACCATCTTTTAATATCCGTCTGAATCCCAACTTTTCTTGATTGACTAGAGCTTGGTGCTAATTTTTGAGGGGATGCCATGATTTAAGTTAATGTTTCCACGTGCAGCGAACGTTTTAGCTCACGTAAAAGTCCTCACAGCAACAAGAGAGTTGTCCTTAGCTAAAACATGTTGAAAAAAAGTCGAGTCTTAAGCGGAAACTAACCCCCCAAAAAAACCACAGAAAAGTATGTTGTGAATGACATATAAAACAAGAAAACAAGAATGGCAGATTCCAAATTTCCAAAACACAAAACAAAACCTTCTAAAAACACACACAAACAAACAAACATTTTGTAATGTTTATAAACTAACTCGCTAGCTGACTAACTAACAAGCGGCCAAAACCTACTAACAAACCAACAAACAAACGAACGAACGAACAACAACCAAAAAAAACCTCGCAATTTTTTGTTATTCACCTGAGAATGAGGAATGAACGCTCCTGTATAATGGACAGACACATAATTCAGAGCGAGATGAGTTGCGTGTTCAGAAGCCATTGGGGGAACAATGCTTCAAAGAAGAAAGAAGAAGAGAGAGAGAGAGAGAGAGAGAGAGAGAGAGAGAGAGAGAGAGAGAGAGAGAGAGAGGGAGAGAGAGAGAGAGAGAGAGAGTGAGAGAGAGAGAAAGGAGGAAAAAAACACACCCACCAATAACAAAAAGACGATTCAGCTCCCAAGTTATTATTTCCCTTGATTTTTGTCCTTCGAGCCAGATTTGTCTATGATTGATCTCGTAGTTAGTTTGTGGGTAAGTTATTAGACTGAGCTTGTTTTCTGTCTGGGTAGCATCAGACTTCACCTTCACCTTCCCCGTGGATTATGAAGAAGCAACATTGTTCAAAGATTCCTCTCTCGCGTTATCAGCTTCATTTGTTGCAAACTCGTTACACCGTGATTTTGTGATGTTCGGATTATCACAGAGTGGGGTTATCTCTGTTGTCTGTTTGTTTTGGTGCTTGTTGCTGAACCGCTGTCTGTCTGTGTAGGTGTGGGTTTAGTCAGTGCTGGTGCGATGCGACTGTCAGTTCGTGTCGTTATGTTGTGTGCTGTGATTTGGGTGTTGTGTGTTAGGTAGGGGTATTGTGTGTGTGTGTGTTTGATGGCTGTGTTATTATTTTGTGGGAAAGTTGCGTGCGGTGTCAGTGTTGTGAGTGGGGCTTGATTTGTTTTTGCTTTAATATTAGGCCAGTAAACCTATATTTTGTTGCATGGTTGTATTGTTGTTGTTGAGGTTCTGTTGTTATTGTTTGCTTTAAGATTCAGCGCTATATAATCTTATTGTTATTATTATTATTTTTTATTATTTAATATTATGTTTGGCTGCTCTCATGGTGTTTAATCATGTATTACATTGTTGTGATAAAACGTCCCTTAGTAGGTATATGTAGCATCGAAGCAGGTAGGAACACACACACACAAACCTGTACGTAGACATCAACGTACATTTATTGTATTTATTCACTTTATTCTCTAATTTCCAGAAAAAAAACCGGAATAAGCAGGCATGTGTTGTTTTACATCCTGTCCCCGCGTGTATGCAGTTTTGTCAATTTTATCTGTTCCCACAATAGCCTACTCTTCCAAAAAGAGGAACAGGTTTTAATGTGTGCTCAGCAAGATGTTCTGCGTGCTTTAGTAGTACACGGGGCCTCGGTTTATGGTCTTTTATAGACTTTTCTTTCGGTAGGGGGTGGGGGGATGATGAGGTGGGGGAGCAGAGTCGGCACTGATAATACCTCCATGGGAAAAAAACCTCCTTGAACTGGATAACTAGTGAACATATAGTGACACACGCACTCTCTCAAAAGTATAGCGTGTGCGTTAGTGCATTGGTTCATGCAGGTATGCAGTCAGAATCACATTACACGTAGACATAAAAGCAAAAACACAAAAAAATTACGATTTAATGCAGAATAGCTTGAAACGCACCGCAAACTCCTTGGTATCTCATACAGAGATCACATTACTAATGAGGAAGGTGAAAACCAGAATCAAAAACGCCATAGAACCATATGAAGAGTTCCTGACTTCAGTGAAAAGACGCACATTTTAGTGGTACGAGCACGTCACACGAACATCTGGACTGGCCAAGACTGTCCTACAGGGCACAATACAAGTAGGGAGACAAAGAAGCAGACAGAGAGAAAACGATGGGAAGACAACATCAGAGAGTGGACTGGCCTTGAGTGGAACGACTTGCTACGGAAAGCAGAGAGTGGAGGAAGCTGGTTGCAACACTTTCAGTGATACCTCCACGGGAATACGGGATAGGTGAAGGTAAAGGAGCTTGCAACGTGCACTGATTGACAATTAAAAAGAAGCGAAAACAACCTAAATCTCATTTGGCGAAAACATAAAAGTTAATGTCATTAACAAGGAAACGACAAACATTGAGAGAGTTAAAAGAACCAAACAAAAAGGCCGGAGTCCATTACGGACAATTAATAATGAAACAACACTCACACTGCCTGTGAAAGGCATTCAGTGCTTGCTGGCGGAAAGCAAGTTTCAACTTTCTTCACATCCCAGTGTAAAGTTTCAGAACACACACACACACACACACACACACACACACACACACACACACACACACACACACACACACACACACACAACAACACACTGCTGGGTATATAGCCTGGTGGTTAGGATGATGCGCATCGCGCTCGTGATCTGCTGCGCTGACTCGGGTTCGAATCTCGTTCAAAAGGATTTTTTTCCCTCTGGAGTTAACATTAAGTGCCGACTTCACTTCCCCCTAAAGTCCTTTGGATGAGACTATAAATCGAGGTCCCGTGTGCGAACGCACGTAGAACATCTTAGAAACACATCAAAACCCGTTCCGCTTTTCGGAAGAGTATGCCGTTGTGTGCCGGTGGGAACAGATGACAGAATTTACAAAACCGCATACACAAGGGGACTGGATGTAAAAAAGCTCATAAGTGCTTATTCCATTATCCTCGATATAAAAGAATTTTTTTAATTTTTTTTATATTATCCTCAAAATAAAAGAATAATGAAAGAAAGAAATGAATTAATGGATAAATAAATACATACATACATACATACATACATACATACATACATACATAATAATAATAATAATGTATGGAATTTATATAGCGCTGAATCTTGTAATTAGCAACAAATCAAAGCGCTCTGGGGTTTAATTTATCACGGAGGATTTTCCCTCTGGGTTAACACATGCCGAAATTCGCTGCCTCCCCGGAAAGCCGGGAGAACGCATCGCCAGTTCCGTGCTGCGCCCATTCAGCACCATCTTTGTTTTCTACTGTATTTGTTCCCTTTTCAGAGTGGCTTTTGTTTGCATTTTGGCAAAGGACAAATTCTTTACCGCTACATTTTACTGCGCTAAATAATTACTCATAACTATCCGATTATCCTCGTATAAAGAAATGCCTATTTTTTTTATATGTCAAATGGATGGAGTAAAAATTCGGTCTAAAAGGGGTAAAAACCACCAACATCATACATTTTCGCTTCAGACAGGCGTTACATCTAACCACCGACAACATACATGCATACATACATATACATACATACATACATACGTACGTACGTACAGCCTCGCAGAAATGCATCCACGCACGCATAGACATATACACACACATGCTTATGTGACTGAGTTCGTGATTTCATCATTTGGGGGTGGGTGGGGGAGGGGATTTCTTAATGAGAATGCGTTCGACGCGGTAATTTTGGAATTTCTTGATCAAATTATTGGAAATCTCGCCTGGTATTTTTGGAACTTCCTCGATGACATTGGGTTTCCCCTCTCA
Source organism: Rapana venosa (assembly GCA_028751875.1). NCBI lineage: Eukaryota > Metazoa > Mollusca > Gastropoda > Neogastropoda > Muricidae > Rapana > Rapana venosa. The sequence continues at coordinate 12,911,915 of CM054153.1, forward strand.
TTTGGGATATTTTATGGGAATGAATTCAAGCTTGCATTGTTTTCTCTTTTTTTGCAGCAGCTGCAGTTGTGATTAGAATGAAGGCGGGGATAGAAGAGTGGTTTGTGATTGGAAGTCTGAAGTAATCTGAGAGAGCAGATGTTCAGATCTGCGCTGAGCTCTCCACTGGAGTAGATTTTTCCCTCTGGAGTTAACACTGGTTTTGACTCTATCTCATTGCAAATCCTTTGGAGCAGACTGGAAATTAGGCTCCTGAATGCAAGTACTCGTACACCATCTCGTGCAGTTTGTTTTAGAAAGCTATCTTTCTTTCGGGGCCAGTGGCATGGATGTCATGAACTTACTCAGCATGCATTCTGCAAGCCAAGAGAGGTTCCGCTCCTGTCAGATTCAGCTGATAACGCACGTGGTAACGCATCTCATCCATTAGACCATGAGTGGTGGTCTGGGCGCTAGTCTTTCGGATGAGACGATAAACCGAGGTCCCGTGTGTTACACATAATTATTTAGCGCACGTAAAAGAACCCACGGCAACAAGAGAGTTGTTCCTGGCGAAATTCTGTCGAAAAAAAGTCACTCTGATAGGGAAACAAATGCAGTTGCAGACAAAAATAGAAGAAAAAAAAATAATGGGTGGCGCTGCTCTTGTGGCGACGCACTCTCTCCGCGAGGGGAAAGCAGTTCGAATTTCAGGCAGAGAAATTTGCCGTGACTTAAAGCGGCATAAAAAATAGCATACAATAAAATGACATAAAACAAAAGTGTTGTGTCGTGAAGCGATTGTTTGTCGTAAAGTGGACAAGTGCGTTAACGATCAGAACGCTTCCCTAGGTCTGTTTTCCTTCACCAAGTGGGCTGCTCATGCACATTAACCCCCCCCCCCCCCCCCCCAACTCCACCAAAACACATCCCCACCTTCCCCACCCCACCCCCCACCCCCACTGGCGCCCCTCTTAAATTCATTTTATTGTTATTGCTCTTGTTTCTAACTCGTCTTAGAATTGATCTGGCCTTGTCAACTATCAACTTAAATGTTGATTCAATGAAGTTGTCCATATTTTAGGGTGTTTACTTTTCTAGAACCATTTTGGGGAACATCTTATCAGAGCAAAAAAAAAAATTATAGACACCAAAATACTGTAAGCATGTGTGTGTCTTTCTGTCTGTCTGTGTCTTTGTGTGTGTCTGTGTATGCGTGCGCGTGCGAGCGGGCGCATGCAGGCGTGTGTGTGTGTGCATGCGCATGTGTGCGTGCGCGTGCATGTGTGCATGCGACCTATAAATCGATAGATTGAACAGATTCACTGACTTACAAATTCCAGTGCTATCTTTCTGTCCATTTCTCTACTCTCCTAACATTGTGTCTAAAGTATAAAGTGGCGAAGCTGGTCTCACAGATCTGAAGACAGCGGAGATGGGCAGATTGGCTGATGGACAGATCATCATCATCATGACACACACACCACACACCAAAACACACACACACACACACACACACACAACACACACACACACACACACACACACACACACAGACTCTCTCTCTCTCTCTCTCTCTCTCTCTCTCTCGCTATCTATCTATCTATTATTATCTATCTATCTATCTATCTATCTATCTATCTATCTCTATCTCTATTATCTCTGTCGCACGCACACAAACACTACACTATACTACACTACACATACACAACACATACATAAACTCACTCACACACACACACACTACACTACACTACACTGCAACACACACCACACACACACATACGCACACACCACACTACACACACACTACACACACACTACACTACACACACACTACACACACACACACACTACACTCAACACACTACACACCACACTACACACAACTACACACCTACACACACACTACACACATCAAAACACACACTACACACCACACTACACACACTACACACTACACACACACACACACAAACTACACCTTCGCACACCACACTCACACTACACTACACACACACTACACACTACACACACTACACACACTACACACCACACTCACACTACACAACACACTACACACACACTTACACACACACTACACACACACCACACACACACACACCACACTCACACTACACACACTACACACACACACACACTACACACCACACTACACACACACACACACACACACCACATCACACTACACACACACTACACTACACACACTACACACACATACACACACTACACACACTACACACACTACACACACACTACACACACTACACACCACACTCACACTACACTACACACACACACACACACCACTACACTACACACACACCACACTCACATCCACACACTACACTACACTACACACCCACACTCACATCCAACACACTACACTACACTACACACACTACACACTCACCTACACACACACACATACTCGGACCCCCCACCCCCACCCACTACACTACACTACACTGCACACACACTACACACACTACACTACACACACTACACACACACTACACTACACACACACACACACACTACACACACACACACGGGGTGTCTGTCAGCAGCCTTGTTCTGTCAGCAGCAGTCTGCATTGCAAAGAGCTTCACTTCCATGGGCTTTCTCTTTCTCTCTCTGCACACCAGGGATTAGGGGACAGTTCCAGAAATACTTTGGGGAAAGTTTGATCTTGGAGTGATGGAGAGGGAAGAGGAGAGCAGAGCAGAGCAGAGCAGAGCAGAGCAGAGAGAGAGAGAGAGAGAGAGAGAGAGAGAGAGAGAGAGAGAGAGAGGAGAGAGATGAGAGAGAGAGAGAGAGAGATAGGGATGGAGGGAAGAATAGAGAGAGAGGAAGGGAGGAAGAAAGGGATATATACGGAGAAATAGAAAAATGAAGTGGAGAGAGTGAGAGGGATAGACAGACAGAAACAGAGAGAGAGAGAGAGAGAGAGAGAGTGTGTGTGTGTGTGTGTGTGTGTGTGTGTGTGTGTGTGTGTGTGTGTGTGTGTTTGTGTGTGTATGTGTGTGTGATCGAGAGAATGAGAGAAAGACAGAGATTTGCAAAGAGCTTGAAATAGATGAATAACAATAAAAACAAGAGAGAGAGAAGTGGAGGACAGAGAAACAGAAAAAAGGAGAACAACAAAAGATATATTTAAAACGGGAGAGAGATAGAGAGTGAGGCAGACAGACATACATACATACATACATACAGAAACAAGAAGACAGAGAAACGACACTGGATAGAAGAGAAAAAAAAAAAAGGAAGAGAAAGGAAGGGGAGAGACAGAGACAGAGGAGACAGCCCAGACAGACAGACAGACAGACAAAACAGACAGACAAAAACGAAAAAGACAGACAGAACCCTAGACCTACACAGAAAGGACAGCAAACAAAGAAGACGGACAAACAACAAAAATGACAGAAAGAAACAAAGCACAAACAGAGAAGCCAACAGAAACAAAGAGAAAGACAGAGAAACGTAGAGGTAGGAAACCAGACACACAGACAGACAGACAAGGACAGACATGGGAGAAAGAGAGGGAAAGAGATGTCGACCCCGATAAGGTCTAAAGACAGGCGATAGGCGCAGCATCTTTTAATAATGCAGTCCAGTCCTGTCTACTCTTTGACAACTGATTGAAAGTGCGAAAGCCTGGTGTGGTATTGCGCGCTTGTGGGGGTGGGGTGGGGTGGGGTGTGTGGTGGGGTGGGTGGGGTGGGGTCCGTAGAGTGGGGGTATGGTGTGGTGGGGTGTGGTATGGTATGGTATGGTAAGGAATGCGATTATGGTGTGGTATGTGGTATGGTAAAGAATGTGATGTGTGGTATGGTAAGGAATGTGATTGGTATGTGGTAGGGTAAGGAATGTGATGTGGAAATGTAAGGAAGTGATGTGGTATGTGGTAGGGAAAGGGATGTGATGTGGTATGTGGTAGGGTAAGGAATGTATGTGGTAGTAAGGAATGTAAAGGTGGTATGGTAAGGAATGTGATTGGTATGGTATGGTATGTGGTGTGGTAAGGAATGTGATGTGGTATGGTATGGTATGTGGTATGGTAAGGAATGTGATGTGGTATGGTATGGTATGTGTATGGTAAGGAAATGTGATGGGGTATGGAAATGGTATGTGGTATGGTAAGGAATTGATGTGTATGGTAGGGTATGTGGTATGGAAAGGAATGTGATGTGGTATGGTATGGGTATGTGGGGTGGTAAGGAATGTGATGGGTAGGGTATGGTATGGGGTATGGTAAGGAATGTGATGTGGAAATGGTATGGTATGTGGTATGGTAAGGAATGTGATGTGGTATGGTATGGTATTGGTATGGTAAGGAATGTGATGTGGTATGGTATGGTATTGTAATGTAATGCTAAGGTATGCTATGCTATGCTGTGGAATGGTGTGGTAGGGTATTGTAAGATTTGGTGTGGTGTGGTATGGTACGGTATGGTATGTTGTATGGTATGGGTATGTGAAATGGTATGATAGGAGGGTATGGTATGGTTTGGTATGGTATGTGGTGTAGTATGGTAGGGAATGGTATGGTATGGAAGGGTATGGTTTGTGGGGTGTGTGGTGTGGCATGCTATGGTATTGTACGGGTTTTGGTATGGTATGGTGTGGTGTGAGTGGTGTGGCATGCTATGGTATTGTACGTGTGGTATGGTAGGGTGTGGTGTGGTGTGGTGTGGCATGCTATGGTATTGTACAGTGGGTATGGTATGGTGTGGTGTGGTGTAGTGTGGTGGCATGCTATTGTATTGTACAGGTGGTATGGTATGGTAAGGTGTGGCATGCTATGGTATTGTACAATGTGGTATGGTATGGTATGGTATGGTATGGTAT
>CM054153.1:12921768-12931768 GCA_028751875.1 Rapana venosa
AATAAAAAAGAAAAAAAGAAAGAAAAGAAAGAAAAGAAAGAAATAAAGAAAAGAGCAGAGATAGAAAGAAGAAAGAAAGAAAAGAACGAAAGAAAGAAAGAAAGAAAAAAAGAAAGAAAGAAAAGAAAGAAAAGAAAGAAAAAAAAAAAAGAAAGGAAGAGATAGAAAGAAGAAAAGAAAGAAAGAAAAAAGAAAGAAAGAAAGAAAAAGAAAGAAAGAAAAAAAGAAAAAAAAGGGAAAGGAAAGGCAGAAGAAAGAAAGAAAGAAAGAAAGAAAGAAAAGAAAGAGAAAGAAAGGGGGCAAACGAGGAAAGGAAGGAAGGAAGAGGAAAAAGAAAGAAATAAAAGAAGGAAGGAAAAAGAAAGAAAGAAACGAAAGAAAGAAAAAAGAAAGAAACAAATAAAAGAAAGGAAGCACAAAAGAAAGGAAGATAGAAAGAAGGACAAAAAAGAAAAAAACAGAACAGAAAGAAGGGAAAAGCAAACAAGAACAAAAGAAAGTCACAAGACACAAAAAACGAAAGAAAAGAAAGAAAGAAAGAAAGAATCCCAATCTACCCATATGTTTATAGACCAGAGAGAAAGGGAGAAAAAGAAACAAAACCAGACTTTAAACTACAAACAAGCAAACGCACACCACACACACACACACACACACACACACACACACACACACACACACACACACACACACACACACACACACACATACACTACACACCACCACACACACACAGGGTCACACATATAACAAACACATACACACACACACACGTACACAAACATACACGTACACAAACACACACACACACACACACACACAAACACACACATACATACACACACACACACACACAGACAACACACCCCCCCCCACACACACACACAACACCACTACACACTCACACATACACAACACAGGTCACACATAATACAAACCGCACACAACACACACACACACACACACACACACACACACACACACACACACAACACACACAAACACACCACACACCACAGAGACACACAAACACACACACCACACAAACACACAAAACTCACACGTACACAACACACACATACAAACACACACTACACACACACACCACACAGACAAACACCCCCCACCCCCCCCCCCACCACACACACACACACACACACCTAACAGAAGCATTGCCCACAACAGAAGCTGTATCCAATTTTCCGAAGGATCAACCCGTGTTTTGTTTGAATGTTTTTTGTTGTTGTTGTTTTACTTTCCCATCGTCTCCTAACCCTAACCCCGTAACAAAGGGTTAACGAGATGCTATGAACATAGGTTTACACACACACACACACACACACACACACAACACACACACACACAACACACACACACATACAAACACGCGCGCGCGCGCGCACGCACACACACACACACAGAGAGTGAGAGAGAGAGAGAGAGACGAGGAGAGATAGAGAGACAGACAGACAGAGAGAACGAGAGTCACTCACACACACACGCGCGTGCGTGCGCACACACACACACACACACACACACGCACAAAACTGCATACACACGGGGACTGGTTGGGGAAAAAGCACATGAGTGTTTATTCCATTATCGTGGAAATAAAAGAATTTAAAAAAATAAAATAAACTAGATAAACACAAATACAATATAAACATACACACATACGCTCTCACTCTCTCTCTCTCTCTCTCTCTCTCTCTCTCTCTCTCTCTCTCTCTCTCTCTCTCTCTCTCTCTCTCTCTCTCACACACACACACACACACACATACACACACACACACACACACACACACGGCTCTCTCTCTCTGTCACACACATTACACACACACACACACACACACACACACACACACACACACACACACACACACACACACACACACACACACATCCTTCGGATGAGACTATAAACTGAGGCCCCGTGTTCGAAACGCATGCAGAACATCTTGCGCACACGTTAAATACTGTTCCGGTTTTCGGAAGAGTAGGCCATTGGGACGGGATAGCACAGTGGTCGGAGCACTCGCTTTCCCCTAGCCAAGTTAAGCAGCGTCGAGCGTGGTTACCAGTTGGATGGGTGACCGTTTGCGCGCCTTGGCTTCAGTACAGTTCCCCCAGTTCACCCAGCTGTAAATGGGTACCTGCCCTCTTTAGGGTCAGGGAAGGTAAAGCAGCGAGGGAGAGGAGATGGGCGCCGCCCTCAATATGCTGGCCCTAGAGAAGTGAGGTCTCTGACGCCTCGCTCCCCTACGACCTTATAGGTTATGGGACTCCTTTACCCTCCTTTACCTTTAGGCCATTGATGACAAAATTTACAAAACCGCATGCACACGGGGACTAGATGTAGAAAAAGCACATGAGTGCTTATTCCATTATTCTCGATATAAAAGAATAAATAAAATTATTTAAATAAAACACACACACACACACACACACACACACATACACACACACACACACACACACACACACACACACACACATGCGCCAAACAACCCAACGCCTTATAATCATAATTATTGCCATCAGTGGCCAACATGTCATTAACAGGGTGTGAGGTTCTTAACACTAGGTCATGACAATCTTTCCCAATCCCAGCCACAACCACCCGGCTTTGATTAATTTGTCCAGTATATTAGTGCTTCAGAAGTTGCCATTGATGGTATGGGAAATGGTCATGGTAGCTTTCGGTTTGTTTTTGTGATAGGGTCGTTTTGTTGATTTAATAGTAATAATAATAATAATAATATATAATAATAACAATAAAAATAATAAAAATAATAATAATACATAGAATGTATATAGCGCTATATCTTGCAAAAAACCCAAATCAAAGCGTTTTCATTCATCCCACTCATTCACATGCAGCCAGTAACAATTAATTGGGCTTTTTTTTTACATATTCAAATGTATAAACACAAGCTCGCACGCACGCACGCGCGCACATACACGCACACACATAAAGGTTGTACACTCCGGCAGGGTGATTGGGGTTTGGGCTGTTGAGGGCAGGGACAAAAATGAAATGGAACAAGCGGGGAGAATCTTAGGTTTGAAACAAATGTGTCTTGAGGTCGGATTTAAAAGCGTCATAAGAAGGCTTTTGGCGAAGGGAGAGAGGGAGGTCATTCCAGATCGATGGACCAGAAACAGAGAAAAAGCGACGATTTGAAAGGGGGACGGGGGGTTGAGGTTTTTTTTGTTATTTTAGGGTTTGTTCTTTTTTGTTTATTTTTCGTTTGTTTGGGGGTGGGGGTTTGTTTTTTTGTTGTTGTTCTTTTTTGTTTTTGTTCTTTTGTTGTTGTTTTTTTGGGGGGGAGGGTTTTGGGGGGGGGGGGGGTTACTGCTTTCTGAGGTGGGTGGGGTGGGTAGATATGTTTTCTTTTGTTGGTGTTTTTGATTGTTTTGCGGGGTATATTTTGGGGGGTAATTTGGGGGTGAGGTGTTGCTTTTTTGTTTTTTGTTTTGTTATTCTTGGTTTATTTTGTTGTTTTTTGGGTTGTGTGGTTTAGGGGGTCTTTTTAGGTGTGTGTGTGGGGGGGGGGGGGGGAGGGTCTTCACTTTTGAAACTTACTTTCATTGGTTGTTCCGCTTTTCTTTCTCATCTCAAAAGCAAGAACAAGTACAGGAAGAACCGAGAAAAGAAAGAAAAAGTAGGAAGAAAGGGGGAAAAAAAACAAAGAAAAAGGGACGTGAAGTAGAAAGAAAGGAAGGAAGAAAGAATGAAAGAAAGAAGGAAGGAATGAAGGAAGAAGGAAGGAAGAAACGAAAAAAGAAAGAAAGAAAGATAGAACGAACGAACGAAGGAACGAAGGGAAGAGAGAAAGGAAGGAAGAAAGGAAGGAAGGAAGGAGGGAAGAAGAACAAAAGAAAGAAAGAAAGAAAGGAAGGAAGGGGGGAAGAACGAAAGAAAGAAAGACGAAGGGAAAAAGTAACGTAGGCAGAGCAAAAGAAGCAAGGAAAAAAGAATGAAAGACAACACACAAAAAAACTATGAGTAAAGTACAGAAAATTAAAAAAGAATAATAAAAAAAGGAAACACACAAACAAGCAAAACAAAATGAAAGAAAACGCCAAAACACAAAAAACAGAAACGGTTAGATAGACAGAAAGGAAGAAAGAAAGAAAGTAAGAAAAGAAAAAAAAGAAAGAAAGAAAGCAAGCAAGAAAGAAAGAAAGAAAGTAAGAAAAGAAAGAAAAAAAGAAAGAAAAGAAACAAAGCAAGCAAGAAAGAAAAGAAAAGAAAGAAAGCAAGAAAAAAGGACGAAAAGAAAAGAAAGAAAGAAAGAAAGAAAACGACAAAAGAACGAAAGCAAAGGTCAGGTACAGAAGAGAAGAAGAAGAAGAAGAAAGAAGGAAGAAGAAGAAGAAGAAGAAGAAGAAGAAGAGAAGAAAAACCCACGAAAGCAAATGACACAAACACGGGCCCAAACCATCTAGAAGGAAAGTTTCAACCAGCAAGAATAAAGACTGGACCAAAATATAAAAAAACACAAAAACGTCTAAACAGAGAGAAAGATACATCAACAAGCAAAAAAAAAACTACAACAAACAAACAAACAAAGCAGAGACAAAGAAACATACACACACATCACACATCACACTACACACACATTACACACACACACAAACACACACACACACTACAAACACACACACACACACACAAAACACACACATACACGCACTCTCTCACTCACATAAATACACACACACACTCTCTCTCTCTCTCTCTCTCTCTCTCTCTCTCTCTCTTCTCTCTCTCTCTCTCTCTCTCTCTCTCTCTCTCATCTCCACACAACACACACACACACACACACACACACACACACACACATGTCCGCAAACACACACGTACACACACGTATACACTACACACACATGCACGCACTCTGCCTCTCACACATAGATACACACAAACACACACGTACACACGCACGTACATACAGTATACACTACACACGCATACATAGACACACACACTCAATACATACACACGTACACAAACACAGACACACACGTATACACACTACACACATATTACATACACACACACTCTCTCTCTCACACACACACACATACACACAACCCACTACACACACACATACAGACAAACACAAACACACACACACACACACCACACACAAACACAAACACACACACACACACACACACACACACACACACACACACACACACACACACACACTGACAGTTTACAACACTGACGGCTTTGACACTGAAAAACATTGACCACTTCTATTCCACTTTTACTGAGGACCATCCTTCATGCTGCCATTTTATCTATCCCCAAAATTAATACGTTAAAAACACAAATAAACATCAGGGAAATATATGGTGGACACCAGCTTGTGAGGAAGCAGTTAAAAATAAACGCTTAATGTATAAAATTTATTTAAAAGATAAAACATCAGAAAATAATGTAAAACAGAAACAAGCTAAAATTCATTGTAACCTTGTTGTAGCTCAGGCTAAGAGACAATTTTGGACTTCTTTTTGTACAACCGAAATTTCAAATCATAAGGACCTTAAAAAGGTTTGGGAAAAATTTCATGAAATGAAAAGAGGTGTTAGTTTACCAACTTGTCCAGTGAGACTGGAGAACAAAGAATTTCCATCAAATTTAGAAAAGGCAGAGGCATTTGCAGACATGTTTTCAAAATCAATGTGTCTTGAAGGCTTGTCACTTAAGTGTAAGAAATATAGAACAGAAGAGGAAAGTAAAACAGAATATGCCGACCCAGTCTCTGACAACAGTTCATACATTAATGCTCCAATTTCAGTGGATGAAGTTAGAGATGCTTTATTATCTCTCTCTAACAAAAAAACCATCTGTTGGATTAGATGCAGTTTCTAATGACATGTTAAAACATCTACCAGCAAACTTCATTTTTCTACTTCATAAACTGTTCAATAAATGTTGGATTGAAGGTGTTATGCCAGTAAGTTGGAAACAGTCCATTGTCGTTCCAATTCATAAACAGGGAAAGCCCAGAACAGACAAATCTAGCTACAGACCAATTGCTTTGACCTCACATACATGCAAGTTGATGGAGAGAATTATTATTAAAAGGCTTATGTACTTCTGTGATAAAAATAAAATAATCCGGTTAATCAAGCGGGTTTTCAAAAAGATAGATTGCCATAGATAACTTGGTTAAGCTATCAACGCATATAAAAATTCAGTTTGCAAGAAGAAAGAACGTTCTTGCAACATTTTTTGATATAAAAAAGGCGTATGATCAAGTTTGGCATGCGAAGTTGCTACATAAACTTAAGAATCGGGGTTTTCTTCTGGGTATTTCTATCACTATATTAAAAGGTTTTTTGACTAACAGAAGTATACAGGTTAGAGTAGCTAAATCATATTCAAGTTTTAGATCTCTTCATATGGGACTACCTCAAGGTTCTGTAATATCGCCTCTCTTGTTTAATGTTTTGCTGCATGATCTCCCTGTGAAATTGTCAAAGGAAGTCGTCTTAGTGCAATATGCAGATGATATATGCATGTGGATGAATGTTTCTATGAAACGAAACACACCAAAAAGAGCGTTAAACTACATTAAAAAGCTATACCAGAATCAAATTAACAACATCGATAACTATATGCTCGAAAATGGATTTACTTTATCCACAGAAAAAACGTACACTGTGCTTTTTAACAATAGCAGTAATCCAGAAGAGCTAACAGCATTTAGAATTGGGACCGACGTTATTGAGTATAAAGGTACTGTAAAGTTCTTGGGTGTTATTCTCACTTCCAAGCTAACTTGGAATGCACATATTGAACACAATTTAACTAAAGCAAAGAAAGGCTTAAACTTTTTGAAGATGGTAAGTAAACAGTTCTGGGGCCAAGACGCATTAAATCTGAAATATTTAGCTACTTCTCTTATTCGTTCAAAATTATCGTATGGCCAAGAGGTATTTTTCAGTGCTCTAAGTATTTACTTAGAAAGTTACAAAGTATAGACTGCAAAGCATACAGGCTGGCTCTTGGTGTGCCTTATCACGCCTCAGCCCTGGGAACATATAACGAAGTCGGCATGTTGCCTTTGGATGATTACCGTCAACTGTAAGGTAAAGGTAAAGGAGTCCCATAACCTATTAGGTCGTAGGGGAGCGAGGCGTCAGAGACCTCACTTCTCTAGGGCCAGCATATTGAGGGCGGCGCCCATCTCCTCTCCCTCGCTGCTTTACCTTCCCTGACCCTGAAGAGGGCAGGTACCCATTTACAGCTGGGTGAACTGGGGGAACTGTACTGAAGCCAAGGCGCGCAAACGGTCACCCATCCAACTTGTAACCACGCTCGACGCTGCTTAACTTGGCTGGGGGAAAGCGAGTGCTCCGACCACTGAGCTATCCCGTCAACTGGCATGTGCTAAATATGTGCTTAGAAACAAAACGACTGAAAACTTTATTTCAGAAGAAATAGAAGTACAATCAGAATTGGATTTTCCTAAAAGAGCGAAATATATTGCCTCTATAATGCCCATAAGTACATATGTGTCTGATCTGGTACAAAACTCTAAGTCAATCAACTCAGCATGGACACACGAGAAGCAATCTTACCTTTTCCATCATGGGAGATGAATAAAGCACACTTTGACATAGAGGTGTCTAATGTAAACAGAATGACAATTTGGAATATAATGGTTTCTGATGTCCGATCCCACATTCATCATAAATATGTTGACCATTTACAAATTTATACAGACGGATCACGTCTAGATAATCAAGAAACAGGTTCTGCTTTTGTTATACCAGCGTTGAAAATTGAAAAATCATTTCTATGTTGGTAAATATCACTCGATATTTACAGCAGAACTAATAGCAATTAATGGGTCTTACTTATATTTTTGATTTGCCATTGTATATTTTTTCAAATCCTTCTTTGCGTTGATTCTAAGTCGGTATTGTATGCTTTAAAATCTCCATGTTATAAGAAAAACTTCAAAAATTCTATTAGAAATTAAGCATGTTATCCATCTCTTAACCTTAAAGGGCATAAGTGTTAATTTTTGTTGGGTGCCTTCACACACTGGATTTTTTTCCAATGAGTGGGCGGATAGAGCTGCCAAAAAATGGTTGCAAAACATGAACGGGGGTGCAATAGAATTGCATGTGCCTCTATCCTTAGAGGGGTACAGCTTACTAGAACAAAAATCATGGAGAAAGGTCACCGAAATAATCAGCAAAATGATAGATCTTTAACTAGAACTGCAATTAACACCGATTAATTTAACAGTCGTGAACATTCAAAGGATTGTGTAAATGTTTTTGCGTCAAGAAGAATAACTGCTTTATTTTATAGAATGAAATTAAATGCATTGATAACCAAATTCAGTAAAAATGGTAAATGTCTATGTGGTGAGAATATCACCAATACTCATATACTTTTTGACTGCCAGAGTGTAAAACCTTTCATGCCCCATTTTTCTGAAAATTCCCTTACCAGCATATTCAATAATTTAAAACTAGCATTTGAAATTGTGAAAGGCCTTTATCGCAGTCCCTTAGGACATTTGTTATAGTTGCATTAACGTTAATGACATGTTTTTAGGTTTTTATAATTCCTGTTGCATTGCCAAGTTTCTTTATGTGATTTTTTTGTAAAAGCATGTTTTTTTGTTGTTGTTGTTTTTTTGTTTGTTTTTTGGGGGGGGGCTAATTTTTATTTTTTTTATTTATCTATTTTTTGTTGTAAATAAGACATCCACCCCTCCATTTGTTCCCCCTCGTCTAATTTCACTAGAAGTGAACAGACGTAAAATTGAAGTCAACAACAACACACACACAGAGAAGATAGAAGCTGTATGCAATTTTCCCCAGGGATCAGCCTTTAGCTCACCATCTTCATCCCTGTAACCCTTAACACAGGGTTAACAACACGCCGTGAACTGTACAGACACACAGAGACAGAGAGAGAGACACAGAGAGAGAGAGAGAGAGAGAGAGGGAGAGAGAGAGAGAAGATAGGAAGGAGGGAGGGAGGGAGAGGAGGAGAGAATGGAGAGGGAGATGGGGGAGGGAGGGGGAGAAAGTGGGGAGGAGAGAGAGGGGAGAGGAGAGAGGGAGAGAGAGGGGGGAGAAGAGAGAAGGAAGGAAGGAGGGAGGGAGGGAGAGGAGAGAGAGATGGAGAGGGAGATGGGGAAGGGAGGGAGAGAGTAGGGAGGAGAGAGGGAGAGAGAGGGGAGAGGAGAGAGGAGAGAGAGAGAGAGGGGGGGGGGAGAGAGAGACTGGGAGGGAGAGGGAGTGAGGGAGAGAGAGGGAAGACAGAGGGGGAAGAGATAGAAAGGGGGGAGAGGGGTGGGGGGAAACAGAGACACTAATAGAGAGAGGGCAAAAAGGCAGAAACAAAGAAAGATAAGGAAAGAGATGTTCTTTCTTATATTTTTTTTCCTTCGGGTATAATAGAATAAGCACTCGTGTATGTTTTTTGTTTTTCTTACTAGTCCCCGTGTGTGTGCAGTTTTGTAAATTTTTGTCATCCGTTCCCACCGGCGCACAATGGCCTACTCTTCTGAATTGCGGAGCAGGTTCTAACGTGTGCGCAGTATGGTCTGCGTGCGTTCTCACAAGGGACCTCGGTTTTATTGTCACATGCGAAGGAAGGGGGGGTGGAGGGGGTAGAGAGAGATAGAGAGACAGGCAGACAGTAAGACAGACAGACAGACAGATACACAGAGAGAGAGACACAGAGAGAGGCAGGGACAGAGAGAGAGAGGGGGGGGGGGGCAGAGACAGAGAGAGACAGACAGACTGATAGACAGATAGACACAAATAGACAGGCAGACAGAAAGGCAGACAAACAGATAGGCACAGACAGACAGACAGACAGAGAGACAGACAGACAGAGACAGAGACAGACAAGCAAGACAGACAGGCAGGCAGACAAACAGAGACACAGACAGATAGAGACACAGACAGACAGAGGACGATAGAGGAGACATAGAAAGAAAGACAG
>CM054153.1:12941768-12944268 GCA_028751875.1 Rapana venosa
CGAGAGAGAGACAGAGAGAGGCCACAGATTGAGAATGAAAGAGATCGAGTGTCACTGAGAGAGAGAGAGAGAAAGGGAGAAAGACGCAGACAGACAGACAGAAAGAGACAGAGACAGAGAGAGACAGAAGAGAGAAACACTGAAACACAGAGAGATAGGAAGACAGACAGACAGGCAGACAGACAGAAAGAAAGAAAGAAAAAAGAAAGGAAGAAAGAAAGAGAGAGAGAGAAATAAAGAGAGAGAGAGATAGACACACACACACACACACACACACACACACATACACACACACACACACACACACACACACACACACACACACACACACACACACACACACACACACACACACAGAGAAATATGATATCCACAGGAAAAGAAAGAAAAACTAACGATGTTGACATCAAGGTTAACTGACGCTGATGCTGCTGTGAAAGTGCCATCGGGAATGACAGAAAGAAAGGTTAGTGCAGAACTGTATGTACCAAGTTCATTCTGCTACCAAAGACACCAGAGCAATGCACAGAATGATACGGTGAAGAGGTTCCGAAAATAATGCAGAGTGTTGGGATGTGGGTTGTTGTTTTTTATCAGAGCTTGACCACAGTCTGCAAGGGGTTTTGAGGGTGGGGGGTTTGGGTGTTTTTTGCATGGAAAACAGATGCAACCTGGTATCATCTAAATTGTGTCTTAGAGAATGTGGCTTTAGAGAGGTCGTGAGATCAACAGAGGATTTTTTATTTCACCTGGGGAACACAGTGATATCCTTCCTCCAATCTCCCCTTGAATCCTCCACCCTCCTCTTTCCTCTACCCTCCTCTTTCCTCTACCCTCCTCTTTCCTCTACCCTCCTCTTTCCTCTACCCTCCTCTTTCCTCTACCCTCCTCTTTCTTTCATCCTCGCCACTGTGTGTGTGTTCCATCCTCTTCCTCCTCCTCCTTGTGTCCCCCCATCCTCTTCTTCCATCCTCCTTCCGCTTCCTTCCCCCTCCCCCCCCCCCCCCTTCTGTCCTCCATCGTGTTCTCGTCAGTCCTCCTCTGTGTTTCTCCTCCATCCTCTTTCCTCCACCTTCCATCCTCCATCTTCAATCTTCTTCTTCCATCTTCTTCCTCCATCTTCCATCCTATTCTTCCATCTTCTTCCTCCATCTTCCATCCTCTTCCTCCATCTTCCATCTTCTTCCTCCATCTTCCATCTTCTTCCTCCATCTTCTTCCTCCATCTTCCATACTCTTCTTCCATCTTCTTCCTCCACCTTCCATCTTCTTCCTCCATCTTCCATCTTCTTCTTCCATCTTCCATCCTCATCTTCGATCTTCTTCCTCCATCTTCCATCTTCTTCCTCCATCTTCCATCCTCATCTTCCATCTTCTTCCTTCATCTTCCATCCTTCTTCCTCCATCTTCCATACTCTTCTTCCATCTTCTTCCTCCACCTTCCATCTTCTTCCTCCATCTTCCATCTTCTTCCTCCATCTTCCATCCTCATCTTCGATCTTCCTCCATCTTCCATCCTCTTCTTTCATCTGCTTCTTCCACCTTCCATCCTCTTCCTCCATGTTACATTTTCTTCCTCCATCGTCCATCTTCTTCCATCCTACGTCTTCCATCTTCTTCCTCTATCTTCCATCCTCTACCTCCATCTTTCATCTTCTTCCTCCATCTTCCATCTTCTTCCATCCTACATCTTCCATCTTCTTCCTCCATCTTTCATCCACTTTCGCTACCTTCCATTCTCTTCCTCCATCCTCTTCCTCTATCCTCTTTCTCCATCCTCTTCATCCTCATCTGTGTCCTCCATCCTCATTTTCTTCTTCCAAGCTCGGTTCTCCATCCTTCTTTTGTGTCATGTAAGGAGGGGGGGGGGGGGGGGGAGGGGGCGATAGTGCGCAAGCAAGATAGGGTGTTTACCTAACAGTTATGTTACTGTATATAATTACTTCATAACTTGAGTTCTCTATCTCTTCACATACTTGGATAACTGATGACGATATTATTATTTTTTTTTCTGGTCCCTTAGCAGCTACTTTTTCAATAATCTCCCGTAGCTGTTGTGGACAAAACAACAACAAATAAATCTCCAGATTCCTCTAATCCCCCCTTCCAGATAAGGCTAAACATTCCAGCAGCTTCGCTGATCAAGCAAATCAGCGTACGTAGGGTTTCCTTTCAAATAATTTTCATCTCCGAATTTTAGTGGGGACCCGGAGAAAGATTTGTGGATAAGCAACATGTTGAGAAAATAAATAACAGGGCGAATTCATTTGACGTTGTTTAGGGGTAGGGTAGCTGGTGATCTTAGACATGGTATAAAGCGAGCAGCTTGTGATGACATTCTTACAGGTGTGTTTGACTATATGGAAAAGACACTGAGTGATGCAATGTTTTAAGAATGCAGGCAGTTTTGTGGTTCTTTTCGAAAAACTTTTTTTTTTTGCCGGGAGAAGAAGTGGGAATTGGCAGAGTAGAACGGTAGCAGCACCGTGGTTTTGGGGGTT
>CM054153.1:12949268-12971768 GCA_028751875.1 Rapana venosa
GAGAGATAGAGAGAGAGAGAGAGCGAGAGAGAGAAGAGTGGGAAGAGAGAGAAGCAGAGTGGGAGAGAGAGAGAGAGAGAGAGAGAGTGGGAGAGAAGAATGATGGAAGCCTCAAAGACGCTCATCTCCATTGTCTATCTTCCTGATGTAGTGTAGTACGGGGGCGTTTGCTGCTGGTCTGCTAGCTGAGTCCTTTGTCACGTGAACAGAGGTGTTGGGGAGAAGGGAGGGAGTGTGGAGGGAGGGAGGGATCACACGCCGTAATGTTGTTTCTCTGTCTGCGACCTAATTTGTATTTATTTATTTAATCTATTTATTTGTTCTTCCGTTTCGATGATAATGGAATAAGCACTCATGTGCTTTTTTTTTCCATCCAGTCCGCTGTGTGTATGCAGGTGTTGTTGTTGTTTTTTAATTTTGTCATCCGTTCCCACCGGTACGGTCTACTCTTCCGAAAAGCGGAACAGGCTTTAACGTGTGCGCAAGATGTTCTGCGTGCGTTTTGCACACGGGGCCTCGGTTTATAGTCTCATCTGAAGGACATTTTAGGAGGAGAGGAGTCGGTACTGATGTTAACTCCAGGAGGAAAAATTCTCTTGAATGAGATTCAAACACGGGTCAGCAGATCACGAATGCATCACTGTAACCACCAGGCTACCCCGTCCCCTCTAATGGGTAGGTAAGGGGTAGGGTAGCCTAGTGGTTGGGGCGAGGAGCTTGTAGTCTCAGGGTAGGCTAAGGGTGCGTCGAGGGTTCAAGTTCAATCCCCCGATGTGGTGATGATGATGATGATGATGATGGTGATGGTGATGATGATGATGATGATGATATATGTGTGAGGGGATATTTCTGTGTAGAGTTCACACTGGTATTGATACCAGTCGCCTTGGTGGAGTGGTTACCACCTTGGGTTACGGACTAGAAGGTCGTAGGTTCGAATCCCTTGAAAGTGATAGTGATGGATTTTTTTTTCGCACCCCAGCCGGCTCCACACACACACACACACACACACAATATATATATATATATATATATATATAAATTATATATATATATATATATATATATATTATATATATATGTATATATATATTATATTATTATATATATTACAGATGTACACAAACATGTACACATAACTCACGCACGAACACACACCCAGCCCAGCCCTACACACACCACACCACACCCCACCAACACCACCCCAACACAACCATCATCACCCACCACCACCACACCCACCACACAACCATCCACCACACCACCACCACCCACAACACAACCATCATCACCACCGCCACCACCGCTACCACCCACATCCTAAATAACTCTTCCTTTCTACGGAAACGAAATAACAAAATGACAAACTACTATCTATGTACGACAAGAATCACCACCACCAACCACCAACACCCTTCCCCCTCCCCCACCACCATCACCACCACCACCACTACCACCACCACCACCCCCTCTCCGTGAACTGTCAAACTTGTTGCAGACTTTTTCCATTATATAAAACACAAAAAAAAGCTGAAAGTATAATGAGCTAGCTGTCTACACGACTTTGGTGAACAAGAATCTATGCAAAGATCTGAAACAAGATTTCAATCTGTTGTCGCGAGTGACAGATGACAGGCGGGGGATGAGGGGTAGGGTGGGTAGGGGGGGGGGGGTGTGCGTGGGGGGGGGGATGGTTGGTAGGTGGGGGGTTGGGGATGGGTGGGAGGTTGCTGTGTCGGATTTCTGCACCCAATTTCTTTTAAAACATCAAAGGTTCGAATTTTCACCCAGCCGTGTTATTTGACAGATGGAAATTCATGCAAAATAAAAACCAGTCTTTAACAATGAGGGTGTGTTGTCCTTGGGGGTAAAATGCTATATTATGCAAAGAAAACAAACAAAGCTCCGCGCATATGGAAGTGAAAATGGCAGTGAAGATGTCTGTCATTTGATTCAGCAAGTAAAGATCAAACGCTCGCCGCCTAGCACATAATCAGTTCCCAATAAAATGAGATAAGATAAAAGATTAAACCCGCGATTCAAACTCTTTATATTCAATGGCGTGACACTGGAGTGTGGCGTCCTGATCTCCAAGGAGAGAGAGAGAGAGACAGAGAGAGAGAGCAGAGACAGAAAGGGAGAGAAAGGGAGGGAGAGAGGGGAGCACAGAGAGAGGGGGGGGGGGGTGGAGAGATAGAGAGAGAGATACAGAGAGAGACAGAGAAAGAGAGACATAGAGAGACAGAGGGCAGAAAGAGAGAGAAAGGAAGAGAGAGAAAGGGAGAGAGAGGGGGGAGGGCCAGAGAGAGGGAGGAGAGGAGAGAGAGGAGAGAGAGAGGGAGGGAGGGGAGAGAGAGAGAGAGAGAGAGAGAGAGAGAGAACAGAAGAGAGAAACAGAGAGGGAGAGAGAACAGAGAGAGAAACAGAGAGAGAGAGAAAGGAAGAGAGAGAAGGGAGAAGGAGGGGCTGGGGTGCACAGAGAGAGGGGGAGAGAGAGGGGGCACAGAGAGAGAGGAAAGACATACTACATACATACATCCATACAGACAGACAGAGTTTGGGGTACATGAAAACAGAAATCGCCCTTATGTATTTGACCAATATGCCCATGACATGACCAAGAGAACAGTTTTCGACACAGAAGTCAGAATTAAGCATCATAATTCTCGAGATCCATTTTTCAGTAAACGGTTACAACTAAAGAACGCATGTAAACTAGAAGAGAAGAGAAGAGGAGATGACAAATAAAGAGAGAGAGAGAGAGAGAGAGAGAGAGAGAAGAGAGAGAGAGAAGCAGAGAGAGAGACGAGAGAGAGAGAGAGAGAGATCAGACAGACAGAGCGAGAGACAGACAGACAGACAGACAAGAACACACAATAGGATAGAGGAGGACAGAGAGGGAGAGAGACGAGACATACAGAGACACAGAACACACACAACACACACACACACAACTACCACCACACTACACACACACATCACACACACACCACAAGCAGATTGGGGAAACAAGTAAAATAAACTCAAGAAGACAAACAGACAGCTTGACTATCTTTTCAGTGCACAAAGTTATCCTACCCCCATATGGGGACGGCATAGCTCGTGGTCGAGACTCGCTTTCCCCCTAGCCAAGGTTAAGCAGCGTCGAGCGTGGTTACCAGTTGGATGGGTGACCGTTTGCGCGCCTTGGCTTCACTACAGTCCCCCAGTTCACCCAGTTGTAAATAGGTACCTGCCCTCTTTAGGGTCAGGGAAGGTAAAGCAGCGAGGGAGAGGAGATGGGCGCCGCCCTCAATATGCTGGCCCCTAGAGAAGTTGAGGTGTCTGACGCCTCGCTCCCCTACGACCTCATAGGTTATGGGACACCTTTACCTTTTTACCCTCCATAAATTTGGTAGAGAGGAGTTGAATTTGTTTGTACTGTTACGTTACATTGCCCTACTTGTCAAGCATATCATCAACACAAATTTATGTCATTTAATCTGACAACAAGAATTTTAAAAAGTCCATGTGTATTCGGCTTAACATTTTGAAGTTGGTTGGTTACTTGGTTGGTTGGTTGGTTGGTTGGTGGGTGGATGGGTGGGTTGGCTGGTTGGCTGGTTGGTTGGTTGGTTACTTTATTCTTTTCTTCCATTCTTATTTGTTTATTGTTGTTTTTTTAAATTTTGCTGTTTTTTGTTCTTGTCTACTTCTTTCGTTTCTGTATTCTTCTTTCTATTCCTTTTGACATTGTGTCTTCTGTTTTCACTCTATGTTTGTCTTTCTTTGTTTCGTTTTTTCTTACTTGTCCACCCCCCCCTCTCGTCTCTCTCTCTCTCTCTCTCTTGTATGTGTATGTGTGTGTGTTTGTGAGTGCGCGCGCGCGCGTGCATATTCCTCTTTCTTTCATTCATATCACCATCCTTTATTCAGACATATTGACCTCTGTTTTCTTTCCTTTTTTTTATTTTGCTTTTTTCTCGTATTCATTCCTTCCCTCCTCCCTTTCTCTTTTCTGTCTTTCTTTGATCATCATATTTTTTTTTTTCACTTTTTGCTTTCTTCTTTCTTTCTTTCTTCGTTTTTGGCTCCTTGATTCTGCTTTTCTGGTCTTTCTTTCTTCGTTTTCTTTCTCTCCCTCCATTCTTTTCATCTTAATGTCTCTTTAATTTTCTTTGTTTGGTATGGTTGTTTTTTTCCTGCTTTCTCTCTCTCTCTCTCATCTTCTCTCTCTCTCTCATCTCTTTCTCTCTCTCTCCTCTCTCTCTCTCTTCTCTCTCTCTCTCTCTCTCTCTCTCTCTCTCTCTCTTTTTACTTTCTTCTTTGTTTCTTGTTTTTCCTGGTTCGATTCTTTTCTTTCTTCTACAAACTTTGTTTTTAGCTTTTTTTTTTTTTTTTTTGGGGGGGGGGGGCGTTAGTAATTGTAAGGTGTGAAGTTCTGTTTATATGATGTTGCGAACTAGTCTTTGGGGGTGTTTTAATGTTTGTTGTTGGTTTTTGTGTTTTTGTATTGCTTGTTTCATCGTTTAATTAATCATTTCGGCATTGTTTTTTTTCGTTTGTTTCTCTGTTGGCTCGTTTGTTTGTTGTTTGTTTGTGTGTTTATTTGTTTGATGAAGGCTGTGTGCTCTTTTTTAATCTCCTTTTAATCTTTCCCCGTATTTCTAGTTTCTGTTTTGTCAGTCTTGATTTTTTAAAGTTTTTTTTTTTTTTTAACTTTCGGGGGTTTTTTGTTTCTATTTGTTCTTGTTTTTTGTTTGTTTGTTATTGTGTTGTTGTTGGTGTTGTTTTTGGGGGGGTGGTAGCGATGTTTGCTTGTTTGTATTTTACTTTGCCTGGCTTGTGTTTGTTCGTTGCTTTTTTGTGTATTCTTTTTCCTTGTTTGCTTGTTGGTTTGTTTGGTGTGTGTGTGTGTGTGTGTGTGTGTGTGTGTGTGTGTGTGTGTGTGTGTGTGTGTGTGTGTGTGTGTGTGTGTGTGTGTGTGTGTGAGTGCGTGGTTCATAGATGTACAGGTGCGAAGGAGTATTCGCGCGTTTTACTTGCTCGTTTAGGTTTGTTCGAGCATGCTTCCTCCACTTTTGTCTCTGTATGCTTTCTGTCTGTCTTCTCTCTGTCTCTGTCTCTGTCTGTCTCTCTGTCTTTGTCTGTCTCTCTCTCTCTCTCTATCTCTCTCTCTCTCTTTCTCTCTCTCTTCGGTGGACTTAACCGATGGTCCCTCTGTCTGCACCCCCAAAATCATCTTGCGCACACGTTCATTTCCCTTTCCGCTTTTCTAAGAGTAGGCATAAGGTGCCGTGTGGAACACGAAATTTGGACACGTAAATTTACAAAACGCATGACAATTTACAAACGCATCAACGGGAGTGGATATTTTTTTTTAAAAACCCACATGAGTGCTTATTCCATTATCCTCGATATAAAAAGATGAAAATTTAAAAATCAGATTAAATTGAAAATCTCTCTGAGAGTGAGTGATGTGAGTGTGTGTGTGTGTGTGTGTGTGTGTGTGTGTGTGTGTGTGTGTGTGTGTGTGTGTGTGTGTGTGTGTTTGTTGTTGTGTGCGTGTGTCTGTCTGTCTCTGTGTATCTGTCTGTGCTTTTTCGTCATAATTATGCGCTTGACTATTTTGTATGACAGCATACACGCGCGCCAGCGCTCACATAGGTAGGTATGTGTGTGCGCGACACAGCACTATAGCTACTTTTATCATGGGCAACCTCGGCCCCCTCCCCCTCCCTTCCCTCCCCCTCCCTCCCCTCCCCTTCCCCCTCCCTCCCCTCCCCCTCCCCTTCCGCTAAATGAACCGAGGACTTATGTACATGGAGCATCATCAGAAGCTGTGTCGTTTCGTTGTTTTATGTGTCTGCGGGATAATGGGATGGTTTCCGTCTTCTTTCTTCAAGTTTTGTTAAAGAGATTGATATTTTTTTTCAAAGTAGGTGGTAAGCCCGCTGTGTTATTACTTGTGCTGCTGTTGCTGTTGTTGTTGTTGTTGTTTGCTGCTGTTGTGTTGTTGTTGTTGCTGTTGCTGGTCTTGTTGTTGTTGTTGCTGTTGTTGTTGTTGTTGCTGCTGCTACTGTTGTTGTTGTTGCTACTGCTGCTGTTGTTGCTGCTGCTGTTGTTGTTGCTGCTGTTGTTGCTGCTGTTGTTGTTGCTGTTGCTGGTGTTGTTGCTGTTGTGCTGCTGTTTTGTTGTTGTTGTTGTTGTTGTTGCTGCTACTGCTGCTGCTGCAGCTGTTGTTGTTGTTGCTTCTGCTGTTGCTGCTGCTGCTGCTGCCATTGTCACAGAGAAGATGGTTATGGTGTGGGTTTTATTATTCTGATTATTGCTTTTGTCGGCTTTATGTCAGTCCCAGTCACTTTGGTGGTGGGTGAGGTGTGTGTGTGTTTTTATTGTTGTCGTTACTGCTGTTGTTGTTGATAAAGGCTCATACACACATGCACACACGCACGCACACACAACCCACACCCACATACCCCTACAACCCCCCTCCCTCCCACACACACACACAGTATCCTAATATCACGTAATGTGAAAAGACGTTAAATTTTTAAAAAAAACAAAAAAAACAGGGGTGGTGTGGCCTTCCTATTTTAACTTAATTTTTTGCCAGGAGTAACCCTTGTTGCTGAGGGTTCTTTTACGTGCGCACAGAACATTGATTTATTATCTCCTTCATAACGACAGCTTAACCGGTCTTTCCAGATGGGTGCGTAAGTGTTGGAACCACCGATCCGCTAGTGTCACTTGTTTCCCTGCAGTCTAGAGCCATTCGTTGCCTTGGTACTGAAAGGTGTGGTGGTAGCTGTGTGCACAGGCCATGCTACTATCGTTAAAGTTGGGTGGTAAATCTCTCGTTCGATGTCTCTGGGTGAGCGTGCGTCCCTGGCCTTTTCCTTGATAAACCTTTGCCTTTTTGTCTCTGTCTCAGTTTCTGTGTTTCTGTCTGTCTCATTCTGTCTGTCTGTCTGTCTGTCTGTCTGTCTGTCTCTCTCTCTCTCTCTCTCTCTCTCTCTCTACTCTCTCTCTCTCTCTCTCTCCTCTCTCTCTCAGACTTCATATTGTGGCCTAAGGCCAATGTACAGTAAAATTCTGAAGTCTGGAGTCTCTCTATCTATCTATCTGTCTATCTATCTATATGTCTATCTGTCTGTATGTCTATCTATCTATCTATCCATCTATCTATCTAAGTTTCTATTTCTGTCAACACACACACACACACACACACACACACACCACACACACACACACACACACCACACGCTCAGAGAGAGAGAGAGGAGAGAGAGAGGAGAGAGTGAGAGAGAGAGAGAGGAGAGAGAGAGAGAGATGAGAGAGAGAGGAGAAGACAGACAGACAGAAAAACAGACAGACAGACAGACAGCAGACAGTCAGAGGCAGAGACGGAGATACAGACACACACACAGTAACTAAAAGCTTGCGGTGACTATAATTTGGTCGTATTAGAGGTGGGGGTCGTTGCTCTTGTGTTATGTGTCTGAGAGCATGTGTGTCCTGCACTGCCCTTTGCTAAGCTGCTGTCCATATGTGTTTAGCTTGGCTGGCTGGCTGGCTGGCTGTCTGGCTGGCTGGCTGGTTGTCTGGCTGGCTGGCTGGTTGTCTGGTTGGATGGCTGGTTGGCTGGCTGGCTGGCTGGTTGTCTGGCTGGCTGGCTGGTTGGCTGGCTAACTGGCTGGCTGGTTGTCTGGCTGGCTGGCTGGCTGGTTGTCTGGCTGGCTAGCTGGTTGTCTGTCTGTCTGCTTTCACTGCGCACTTGGGTATAGTTATTATTTCTTCGTATATGTGTGGGTGGGTTTTTTATATTTCTGTTTGTCTGTCTGTCTGTTTATCTTCTCTACCTCTGTCTGTCTGACTATCTTTATGTCTTCTACTTCTTCTTCTACTACTACTTCTTCTTCTCTTTCTTCTTTTTCTTTTTCTTCCCCCTCTCTCTCTCTCTCTCTCTCTCTCTCTCTCTCTCTCTCTCTCTCTCTCTCTCTCTCTCTCTCTCTCTCTCTGTCTGTCTCTGTTTTTTCTCATTCATTCCCCCTCCTTCTTTCCTTCTATCTCTCTCTCCGTCTCTTTCTCACTCATCCCCCCCCCCCCTCTCTCTCTCTCTCGCTTTCTGCCTCTGACTCTTTGTCACTCATTCCCCCTCCCTTTCTCTTCTCTTCTCTCTCTCTCTCTCTCTCTCTCTCTCTCTGTCTCTGTCTCTCTGTCTCTGCCCCTCTCTGTCTCTCTCTGTCTTTATCTGTTTCCTCTCTCTCTCTCCCTCCCTCTGTCTTTGTCTGTCTCTGCCTCTCTCTCTCTCTCTCTCTCTCTCTCTCTCTCTCTCTCTCTTTATCTGTTTCCTCTCTCTCTCCTCCCTCTGTCTTTGTCTGTCTCTGCCTCTCTCTATCTATCTCTCTGTCTTTATCTCTTTATATCTCTCTCTCTCCCTCCCTCTGTCTTTGTCCGTCTGTCTGCCTCTCTCTATCTATATCTCTCTTTATCTGTTTCCTCTCTCTCTCTCTCCCTCTGTCTTTGTCTGGCTACACACACAACACAAACACACACACACACGCACGCACACGCACACACACATACACACACAAACACACACAGACCTCTGCAGGCTGGTTTTATTGCAGGCACTGATTTCAAATTACAGGAGAACGGTGAGACGTCTCTCTGGTAAACAGGCGATAGCGTGAACTGTTTTATCTCCCTGTTTAGCACCGGATAGAACAGAAGAAGAAAAAACAAGTATAATGGCAAAAACTCGATTTTTTTCTAAAAGAGGAAATATAAGACATATGGGCAGACAGGCACTGAGACAGACACAGACAGACAGACAGACAGAGGGAAGCAGTGAGTAAGAGAGGTGGTGGTGGTGTGGTGGTGGTGGTTGGTGGTGTGGTGGTGGTGGTCATGACGATAATGAGTGAGTGATGGTGATCGTGATGATGATGATGATGATGATGATTTACTTCCAAGGGTTACAGATAAGCAGATAAGCATACTTTTAATTTTTTTTTTAAATGAAGCCTGAGAGAGATAGAGGAAAGAGGGGCAGCAAAAGAGAGAGAGAGAAGCACACAGAGAAAGAAGCAGAGAGAGAGAGAGAGAGAGAGAGAGAGAGGAGAGGAGAGGAGAGAGAGAGAGAGAGAGAGAGAGAGAGAGAGAGAGAGAGAATACCAGTTTTTTTCTAAAACTTCAATACCTACAAACAAAACACGTGTATGCCCTTTTTCTCAGTGCTTTGTTTTTGTGTTCGGGTGAGTGTTTTGTGATTTTTTTTAGGGAAGGGGAGTTGTTCTGGTGGATGCATTGTTGTTTTTGTTGTCATCACCACAATTATTTGAAGTTTAAAGCTTCCTCGTCAAGCACAAGGAAAGAAAATAAACACAAACTGTCTCTGCCATAGACCCAGAAAACAAAAAAAATCATTGTCACCATTGTACATTGTTTTTATTGATCTCAAAAGGATGAGAGACAGCAGTAAAACAAAAGAGAGCCATTATCACAGCTGAAACACAGAAGTTTACAACAGGTAACACAGAGGTGTATGTGGAGCCACAATAAAACAACTCACCTTTCCTGGCTTTTATCTGCCCAGCCACCGTTTCCCCCCAGACAAGATAACTCCTGTCTTTTCCCCCTTGACGGCCAAACTATAACACTAACCCCCTTTAACCCACAACCACACTCATAAAAGAAACACCCGTACCATGTGTAACTAAACAGGAGATTTTATTTTAGGGGGTGAGGGCTCAAATTTTGAAATGGTGTCTTTAGAAAAGGGGGCTATAACAATGCCAAACAGGGTGAAGAGGGAGAGAGAGGGCAGAGAGAGAGAGAGAGAGAGAGAGAGAGAGAGAGAGAGAGAAAAGAGAGGGAGAGAGGATAGGGAAAGAGAAAGAGAGAGGGAGGGGAAATTTCTTTATTTCCAGATTAATGGAATAAGCACTCATGTGCTTTTTTTTACCATCCAGTCTCCATGTGTATGCAGTTTTGTCAATTTTGTCATCCGTTCCCACCAGCCTACTCTTCCAAAAAGCGGAACAGGTTTTAACATTGTGCGCAAGATGTTTTGTGTGCGTTTGCACATGAGACCTCAGTTTTTAAGTTTCATCCAAAGGAAGAGAGAGAGAGAGAGAGAGAGAGAGAGAGAGAGAGAGACAGAAAGAGAGAGCACTAGTGTTCAGAACTTCAATACCTACGAACAAAATAGTTTATTTTAGCTCCTTTTCTCTCAGTGCTTCATTTTGTCAGGTTTGTTTTTGTTTTTGAGAAAGGAGGGGGTTTAAGTGGATGAATGTTAGTTTTTGTAGAATTACCACATTATTAAAGTTTACAACTTCCTGTGAAACTCAAACAAAAAAAAAAAAATAAATCTCTCTTCTTCCCCCCCCTCTCTCCTCTCTCTCTCTCCCCCTCTCTCTCTCAGACTTCAATTGTGGCCAAAGGGCCAATTTTTACATTTAAAATTCAAAATTTCTGGGAGTCTCTTTTATCTATCTATTGTTTTTAATCTATTTTTTCTATCTGTTGGGGGGTTATCTATCATTTTCCCATCTATCTATCTAAGTTTCTATTTCTGTACCACACCACAACACCCACACACCACCACACCAACACACAAAACACACACACCACACGCTCAGAGAGAGAGAGAGAGAGAGAAGAGGGGAAAAGGGTTGGGGGAGAGAGGAGAGAGAGAGAGAGAAGAGAGAGGGGGAGAGAGAGAGAGGACAGACAGACAGAAAAACAGACGACAGACAGCAGCAGACAGTCGGGCAAAAGACGGAGATACAGACACACCACAGTAACTAAAAGCTTGCGGGGGACTATAATTTGGTCGTATTAGGGGGGGGGGGTCGTTGCTCTTGTGTTGGGTGCCCTGAAGAGCATGGTGTCCTGCACTCCCCTTGAAAAGCTGTTTGTCCATATGTGTTTGGCTTGGCGGGGGGGGGTGGGGGGTTGTCGGGCCCGGGGGTGGCTGGTTGTCGGGCTGGCTGGTGGTTTTCGGGTTTTGGATGGCGGGTTTGGGCGGGGCTGGCTGGCTGGTTGTCTGGTGGCTGGCTGGTTGGCTGGCTAACTGGTGGCTGGTTGTCTGGTGGCTGGCTGGGGGTTTGTCGGGGTGGCTAGTTGGTTGTCGGGTCTGTCTGCTTTCACTGCCCCTTTGGGTATAGTTTTATTTTTTTCGTATATTTTGTGGGGGGGTTTTTTTTATATTTCTGTTTGTCTGTCTGTCTGTTTTTTCTTTCTACCTCTGGGTTTTCTTTATATTTTAAAGTCTTTACTTTTTCTTCTACTACTACTTTTTTCTTCCCCTTCTTCTTTTTTTTTTTTCTTCCCCCCTCTTCTCTCTCTCTCTCTCTCTTCTCTCTCTCTCTTTTCTTTTCTTCTCTTTTCTCTCTCTCCCTTTCCCGGGCTGTTTTCTGTTTTTTTTTTTCATTTTTTCCCCCCTTTTTTTCCTTTTTTATCTCTCCTCCGTCTCTTTCTCACTCATCCCCCCCCCCCCCCCCCTCCTTCCCCCTCTCGCTTTCTGCCTCTGACTCTTTGTCACTCATTCCCCCTCCCTTTCTCTCTCTCTCTCTCTCTCCTCTCTCTCTCTCTCTCTCTCTGTCTCTGTCTCTCTGTCTCTGCCCCTCTCTGTCTCTCTCTGTCTTTATCTGTTTCCTCTCTCTCTCTCCCTCCCTCTGTCTTTGTCTGTCTCTGCCTCTCTCTCTCTCTCTCTCTCTCTCTCTCTCTCTCTCTCTTTATCTGTTTCCTCTCTCTCTCCTCCCTCTGTCTTTGTCTGTCTCTGCCTCTCTCTATCTATCTCTCTGTCTTTATCTCTTTATATCTCTCTCTCTCCCTCCCTCTGTCTTTGTCCGTCTGTCTGCCTCTCTCTATCTATATCTCTCTTTATCTGTTTCCTCTCTCTCTCTCTCCCTCTGTCTTTGTCTGGCTACACACACACACAAACACACACACACACGCACGCACACGCACACACACATACACACACAAACACACACAGACCTCTGCAGGCTGGTTTTATTGCAGGCACTGATTTCAAATTACAGGAGAACGGTGAGACGTCTCTCTGGTAAACAGGCGATAGCGTGAACTGTTTTATCTCCCTGTTTAGCACCGGATAGAACAGAAGAAAAAAACAAGTATAATGGCAAAAACTCGATTTTTTTTCTAAAAGAGGAAATATAAGACATATGGGCAGACATGCACTGAGACAGACACAGACAGACAGACAGAGGGAAGCAGTGAGTAAGAGAGATGGTGGTGGTGGTGGTGGTGGTGGTGGTGGTGGTGGTGGTGGTCATGACGATAATGATGGTGATGGTGATCGTGATGATGAGTGATGTGATGATGATGATTTACTTCAAGGGTTATCACGATAAGCAGATAAGCATACTTTTAATTTTTTTATTAAATGAAGCCTGAGAGAGATAGAGGAAAGAGGGGCAGCAAAAAAAGAGAGAGAGAGAAGCACACAGAGAAAGAAGCAGAGAGAGAGAGAGAGAGAGAGAGAGAGTAGAGAGAGAGAGGAGAGAGAGGAGAGAGAGAGAGAGAGAGAGAGAGAGAGTAGAGAGAATACCAGTTTTTTCTAAAACTTCAATACCTACAAACAAAATACGTGTATGCCCTTTTTCTCAGTGCTTTGTTTTTGTGTTCGGGTGAGTGTTTTGTGATTTTTTTTAGGGAAGGGGAGTTGTTCTGGTGGATGCATTGTTGTTTTTGTTGTCATCACCACAATTATTTGAAGTTTGCAGCTTCCTAGTCAAGCACAAGGAAAGAAAATAAACACACAAACTGTCTCTGCCATAGACCCAGAAAACAAAAAAAATCATTGTCACCATTGTACATTGTTTTTATTGATCTCAAAAGGATGAGAGACAGCAGTAAAACAAAAGAGAGCCATTATCACAGCTGAAACACAGAAGTTTACAACAGGTAACACAGAGGTGTATGTGGAGCCACAATAAAACAACTCACCTTTCCTGGCTTTTATCTGCCCAGCCACCGTTTCCCCCCAGACAAGATAACTCCTGTCTTTTCCCCCTTGACGGCCAAACTATAACACTAACCCCCTTTAACCCACAACCACACTCATAAAAGAAACACCCGTACCATGTGTAACTAAACAGGAGATTTTATTTTAGGGGGTGAGGGCTCAAATTTTGAAATGGTGTCTTTAGAAAAGGGGGGCTATAACAATGCCAAACAGGTGAAGAGGGAGAGAGAGGGCGAGAGAGAGAGAGAGGAAGGAGAGAGAGAGAAGAGAGACAGAGAGGGAGAGAGATAGGGAAAGAGAAAGAGAGAGGGAGGGGAAATTTCTTTATTTCCAGATTAATGGAATAAGCACTCATGTGCTTTTTTTTACCATCCAGTCTCCATGTGTATGCAGTTTTGTCAATTTTGTCATCCGTTCCCACCAGCCTACTCTTCCAAAAAGCGGAACAGGTTTTAACATTGTGCGCAAGATGTTTTGTGTGCGTTTGCACATGAACCTCAGTTTTTAAGTTTCATCCAAAGGAAGAAAAGAGAGAGAGAGAGAGAGAGAGAGAGAAAAGAGACAGAAAGAGAGAGCACTAGTGTTCAGAACTTCAATACCTACGAACAAAATAGTTTATTTTTAGCTCCTTTTCTCTCAGTGCTTCATTTTGTTTCAGGTGTGTTTTGTTTTGTTATTTTTGAGGAGAAGGAGGGTGGTTCAAGTGGATGTATTGTTATGTTTTTTGTAGTAATTACCACATTATTTAAAGTTTACAACTTCCTGGTCAAACTCAAACAAAAAAACAAAAAAATAACACATAAACTGTCCTTGTCACAGGCTCAAAAAAGTCATTGTCAACATGTACATTATTTCTATTGATCACAGAGGGAGAGAGACAGCAGTTAAACAAAAAAGAGAGCCATTATCACAGCTGAAACACAGAAGTTTACAACAGGTAACACAGAGGTGTATGTGAAGCCACAATAAAACAACACACCTTTCCTGGCTTTTATCTGCCCAGCCACAGATTCCCCCCAGACAAGATAACTCCTGTCTTTCCCCCCTTGACGGCCAAACTATAACACTAACCCCCTTTAACCCACAATCACACTCATAAAAGAAACACCCCTACCATGTGCATGAAAAAGAAGTGAGAGAGATCAGTTTGGTTTTTGTGTTATGCAGGGGGGTGAGGGGTGTCATGGTGTGTGTGTGTGGGGGGGGGGGGGTAAGGGGGGGAGGAGGGGCCTGAGTGTGTGTGTGTGTGTGTGCGCATAGGCGCACGCATGTATGTGTGTGTGTTGGGGGAGGGGTGAGCATGTTTGTGGGTGTGTGGGTGGGTGTGTGGGTGTGTATCTGTGTGTTGTGTGTGTTTTGTTATTTTTTGTTTGGGGGTCTTTTGTGGGGTTTTTTTCTTTTTTTTGTGGGGGGTGGCTCAAACTTTGAAATGGTGTCCTTAAAAAAATGGCTACAACAATGGCAAACAGGAAGTTAAGAAAAAAAAAGAAGGCAGGAGGGGTAAACAACTCTTTAGGAGGGGAAGACAATTCTTTAGGAGGGGAAGACAACTGTTTAGAGTTGCCTCCCACCTCGCCAGTTGCTGTTGAAAAGATCTCAGTGTTTCTTTTGATGTAGTAGTGGTGGTCTATCTCTGTGTGTGTGTGTGTAGTGTGTGTGTGTGTGTGTAGCGTGTGTGTGTTTGTGTGTGTGAGTGTTTGTGTGTGTGTAGTGTGTGTGGGTAGTGTGTGTGCTGTATTTGGGTGTATGCTTTGTATGTATGGTGTGTGTATGTGTGTGTTAGTGTGTGTGTGTTATGTGTGTTAGTATGTTAGTGTGTGTGTTGTGTGTTATTGTGTGTGTGTGTGTGTAGTTTGTGTGTGTGCTGTATTTGGGTGTGTGCTTTGTATGTATGTTGTGTGTGTTAGTGTGTGTGTTGTGTGTGTTGTGTTAGTATGTGGTGTGTGTGTGTGTGCTGTATTTGTGTGTGTGCCTTGTATGTATGTTGTGTGTATGTGTGTGTTAATGTGTATGTGGTATGTGTGATAGTGTGTTGTGTGTGTGCGTGCGTGTGTTCGTACGCGCGTGCGTGTGTGTATATGTGTGCGTGCGTGCGCGCGTGTGTGTGTGTTTGTGTGCTGCGTTGAAAGAGGACGTGTGTCAGATGTTTATTATAATCTTCTTCTCTTGTCGGTTTGTGTGGCATTGTTTACGGCATCATCTGGCCTCAGTCCTGTTTCTGATAAAGCCTGAAAATGTTAAGAGCTGTTGGTTTGGGTTTTGTGTCTGTGATTAGAGAGAGAGAGAGAGAGAGAGAGATCGCAAGGCTACGCAAAGCTCTTTGTGGAGAAGAGTTAAGTACTGGTGCGTTCTTTCAACATCCATTTCCTGCCCTTTTTAGGAGAGGAAAGGTGAGATTAGAGTGGGGAGAGAGAGAGAGAGAGAGAGAGAGAGAGAGAGAGAGAGAGAGAGAGGAAGGTGGAGGAAAGAGATAGAGAGGGGAGGAGAGAGAGAGAGAGATTAGAGAGAGAGAAGGGCAGAGACAGACACAGACAGAGAGAGAGGGGGAGACAGAGACAGAGAGAGAGAGAATGCAACATTTTTTTAAAACCCACTTCAATACCAAAAGCCTTGGGCCACAATTCAAAACAGAGTGGGAAGTGGGGGAGTGGATGTACATGTTTGAAACGAATTTGTAAATAAATTTCAAATGAAAGAAAAATTACAGAGAGACTGAGAATGGGGAAGAGGGAGGGAGAAAGGGAGGGAGAGAAAGAGGGGAGGCAGGGAGAAAGAGAGAGAGAAGTTGCTGTCTCACGTGAAAACGAGTCAGTATCTTTATACTGGTTACAGAAACACGTTCGGCTGCAATAAAGCCCTTCCCTTATATATTATCTTCACGTTGATTCCCCCCCCCCCCCCCCTCACACACACACAAATCCTGGCACCCTGATCTAAATAGAAACATCCTCAAACCCCTTGACCCACAGTGACACTCATAAAATAAACACCAAAAATGCAACTAAAAAAGTGCTTTCACTCTCTCTCTCTCTCTCTCTCTCTCTCTCTCTCTCTGAAATTGTTTACTTAAATCGGCCTTAGGCCACAATACACTTTGAGGGGCAAAAATGGAAAATGCAAAGAAAATGAAATATATTTTCTCGTAAACTTGGTAGAACTTTGGCACAATACTTTGGTGTGCACTCAAAATTCTTGAAAATGTACATTCCAAATTCATGACTAAATAAAGGTTTGACGTAGACCATGTACAAAACAAAGACAGATTTTTTTAAGTCCCAGTTCAACTTAACTGTACAGGATACAACAAAAAGATAATGGGCCCTGTTAAACAACTTAAGCAATTTCCCAGAGTTCAGAGTTTCTTTTCTCTATTTCTTTTTCGCTCTCTTTCTCTCTCTCTCTTTGTCAAGCCCCAAAGTGGCGTCTATGAAAAGTGGCGAGGGTAAACGGACAGCTGTTGTTGTTGTTTGTTGTGTTTTATTTTGAGGAGAACAGATAAGCACTAAACGTGTGATCTTCCCATCCGTCCTCGTTACCCTTATTCAAAGAGAGTGTATGATTATTAGTAGTTTAAAATGGAGAAACATAGGTTGAGAGAGAGAGAGAGAGAGAGAGAGAGGAGAGGAGGAGAGAATGACAATACTGTGGTAAGCTTTCATGCCCCTTAAACAAGGGACAGTGGGAAAGGGACCATGTCCTTAAAAACATATTTAACCGAGAAAAAAAAACGATTCACACAGTCCAAATAATACCACGACGTGGATCCAATCATGGTTTAATGTGGCAAACACGGGTAATTGCAAACAATGATTATTGCAATTTGTTAGCAGAGTGAGAACAAGCAGAGACAGAGACAGAGACAAACGGGCCCAAAAAAAAAACTAGGAAAATGTAGTTAGCGGGAGCGACACCTTAACACCTGAAAACGGGTCAGTGTTTCTAAGACGGGCTACAAAAAAGCTACATTCACCTGCAATAAAACTTTTTTCCCCTCAGATCTCCTGCAAAACCCTGACCCCCCACACTAATCCCCTCACCTAGCTGCAAAAAGGCAAAAACAAAAAAAGGACACAAGGCCCCCTACAATCCACAATCACACTCGTAAAGAAATCCCAAGGCACAGCAAAAACTAGAGAGCGCATTTTGGGCTCAAAGCCCGGAACTGACGTCGTTGGGGCAAAATGGTGGACAGGAAGTCCGTTGAAGAAGACAAAGGAAGGATAACTCTTTAGGACTCTACCTCCGACTTTGCCATTGTGCAATTAATTGCAAGGTTAAATGCGTTGAAAATAAGTAGAGAGCACATTAAAAAAATCATTGTTAGAGAAGAGAAAGTCATTATCACCATCTTAATTATGAGAGAGAGAGAGGGAGGGAGGGGAAGATAGAGAGGGGGGGAGAGGAGGAAGGGAGGGAGAGTGAGTGAGTGAGTGAGAGAGAGAAAAACAGAGATAATTAAATGAAGCAATTATCTTTATTTTTTCAAGGTTTACAGATAAGCACTTACATGCTTTTCTTTTTCATCCGGCCCATGAAAGAGACAGACAGCAGAGATCTCTTTTTATCTTTTATTTCAAGGATAATGGAATAAGCTTTTTTTACATTCAGTCCCCGTGTGTATGCAGTTTTCTAAGTTTTGTCATCCATTCCCACCGGTACACATTGGCGTACTCTTCCAAAAAGCGGAACGGGTTTTAACATGTGTGCAGGATGTTCTGCGTGCGTTAGCAAACGCGTCGGTTTATAGTCTCATCCAAAGGACTTTGGGCATGGGGGAAGTGGAGTCAGCACCGATGTTAACTCCAGAGGACAACTCCTCTTGCACGAGATT
This sequence comes from Rapana venosa, assembly GCA_028751875.1. Lineage (NCBI taxonomy): Eukaryota > Metazoa > Mollusca > Gastropoda > Neogastropoda > Muricidae > Rapana > Rapana venosa. The sequence continues at coordinate 12,967,082 of CM054153.1, forward strand.
CGAACCCAGGTCAGCAAGATCACGAGCGCATCACTCTGACCACCAAGCTATCCCATCCCATCCCCTCAGATAGACGCAGAGACAAGAGATATACAGCCCTTCTTTTTACAGCAACAGTAAAAGAACCGTGTTTGATGACAGATTGCAAACCAGAGACCCACAGGGCCCCAATAAACCCAACCTGCTGCCCCTGGTCTTTTTTCTTGACGACAAATCCCTAAGGGTTAAACCTCTTCATGTGGCCCCCTAAGAAAAAAAGCACAAAAACCTACAGCCCCACTATCATGCACATAAAAAAAGACTATAGTACTATGGCCCCTTAAAGCGAGACCACGCGGAATAAAAAAAAAATTAAGAGGAGGGGGCAGGGGGTAGAGGTGGTTTGGGGGAAGGAGGGAGGCAATGGCAATGGCCACCAAAATGACGTTTTTAAGGTCAGGTTTCAAAACAAAATGGCGGCGAACAGGAAGTGAGACAAAGAGACAGGGGAAGACAACTCTTCAGTGCTCTACCTTCAACACCGTGACTTCGCTGTTGGTAACGTCGTTCAGCTGTTTCTTTTGATTTAGTGGTCGTTGTGTGCTATGTTTAAACAAGAAGAAGACAAAGGGGGGAGGGAGAGACAGACAGAGAGAGAGAGTGTGTTTTGTAATGTGTGTGGTGTGTGTGTGGTGTGTGTGTAGTGTGTGTGTGTGTGTGTGTGTGTTCGATTCCACGCTGGTTTAATCTCGTTATATTAGGTGCGTCGTAGGTGTGGTGGGGGGGGGGGGGGGGGGGGGGGGGGGGGGGGGGTGGTTTGCCCTTTTTGTTGGGGGGTGGCCGGTTTGGTAATTGGCCAGACGGAGGGTGGGGTTCGGTTGAAGGGAGGGGGAGAGGAGAGGAGGGGAAAAGTTTGGGGGGGGGGAAAAAAGGGGGGGGTGGGGGGGGTTTGGGGGGGGGTTTGGGGGGGGGATTTGGGTCTTTTGGGAGGGGGTTTTTGGTTTTTTTTTTTTTTCCTTGGATGGCGGGGTTTTGTTGGGTTTTTTGTTGGGGAGGGGGGGGGAAATGGAGGGGTGGAAAGGTTACTTTACCTAAATTATTTTCATTATTTCTTAATTGCACTAATTTTTAACAGGGAAAAGGGCGTTTTGTCCAAAAAGGGGGAAAAAAGGGTGAGAAAGAGGATATACTTCCACCACAAACAGGCCGGTTTTAAAATTTCAAAACCAACCACACACCCACCCCCGGGGCCGAAACTTCCTTCCTAACACCCCACACACACCACACACGGGATAGCCCGTAGTTAGAACATTGCGCTTGCCATCTGACAACCCGGGTTCGAATCCCACTCAAGGGGATTTTTCCCCCTGCAGTTAACATCAGTGCAGACTCCACTCTCCCCAAACGTCCTACGGATTAGACTGTAAACCGAAGTCCCGTGTGCGAACGCGCGTAGAACATCTTGCGCACACGTTAAATCCTGTTCCGCTTTTCGAAAGAGCAGGCCAGTGTGTGCTGGTGGGAACAGATGACAAACTTTACAAAACTATATACACACGGAGACTAGATGTAAAACAAAACCACATGAGTGCTTAATCCCTTTTTCTCGATAAAAAAGAATAAATAAATGTAAATAAATAAGCACGCACACACACACATACACACACATCTTTCCATACACCTGTAGCACACACCGATTCCCTGCAAAATTAAATCTTATGCCCACAACCTACCAGATCATGCGCATAAAAGAAAAAACTCCCAAGGTATTCACAAAAGGAAGATCCTTCATTAATAGGGGCTTGCTTGATGCACGGAAGTGACGTCATTGGGGTAAGATTGCACCCATGGCGGACAGGAAGTCAGTCGCTGAAGGAGACAAGGGAAGACAACTGGCTAGGGCTACCTCCCACCGAGCTCTGCTCTTTGTAGTTGGCAAATGTCCACTTCGTTTTTCCTTTTTTGATGTAGTGGTACATGGTCGTTGGGTCGTTGAGAGAGAGAGAGAGAGAGAGAGAGGAGAGGGTGTGTGTGTGTGTGTGTGTGTGTGTGTGTGTGTGTGTGTTGTGGTGTGTGTGTGTGTGTGGTGTGTGTTTGTGTGTGTTTGTGTGTGTTCGTGTGTGTGTGTGTGTGTGTGTGAGTGTGAGTGTGTCTGTGTGTGTATGTGTGTGTTTTTATCATATTCTGTTGTCTGTGTGCGTATGTGTGTGTGTGTGTGTGTGTGTGTGTGTGTGTGTGTGTGTGTGTGGTGTGTGTGTGTGTGTTGGGTGTGGGTGTATGTGTGTGTGTTGGGTGTGGGTGTATGTGTGTATGTGCTTATCACCCTCTTTTGTGTGCGTGTGTATGGTGTTGATTATAGCATCATTTGGAATCATAATTAGTCGCTTTTGACAGAAACCTAAATTTGCTAGGGGTCGTACTTCCTTATGAACTTTAGCTTTCGGGTGGGGGTGAGGGGGCAGAGAGACAGACAGACAGAGACAGACAGGCAGACAGAGACAGACAGACAGGGAAAGACAGAGAGAGACAGACAGAGGCAGACAGAGACAGACAGACAGAGAAAGACAGAGAGAGACAGACAGAGGCAGACAGAAACAGACAGACAGAGACAGACAGACAGACAGAGACAGACAGACAGACAGACAGAGACAGACAGACAGACAGAGACAGACAGACAGAGACAGACAGACAGACAGATATTTCTTTTTCTTTCCTTTTTTGTATCTCAGCTAGAGCTCCGAGGTTCACCAATGGTGAGAGATTTCGCATGGGCGACTATTTTTGCCCACCAGTAAGATAGCCGCATTCTGACTTCAGAGATGACTTCAATCGCAGTTTCCATTCACTAATTTCAAGGAAAACGAATAAGCACACTGGTACCTTGATGCATTCAGTCCTTCGGATGAGACTATAAACCGAGGCCCCGTGTGCGAACGCATGCAGAACATCTTGCGCACACGTTAAATCCTGTTCCGTTTTTCGAAAGAGTAGGCCAGTGTGTGCCGGTGGGAACAAATGACAAAATTGACAAAACAGCATACACACGGGGACTGGATGTAAAAAATCACATGAGTGCTTATTTCATTATCCTCGATATAAAATAATAATAATTTTTTAAAGTTCAGTGTCTGTGAGGTTGCGGTTTTGTAAATTGTGGGAACCACCGGCACACAGTGGCCTCCTCTTGGGAAAGGCGGAACGGGTTTTAACGTGTGTGCAAAGAGAGAAAGGAAGCGTGGTCTCCTGAGGTGTGTTTGTGTGGTGTTGGGTACTTTCTTCTTTTACACAACTTCATGCATGAAGGTGAATCACAGTTACACAAAAAAGAAGGCATGACAAACTACAAAAGGTTATCACAGCTTCAGAGGTCGGTAAGGTCTTTGACAAAACATGATAAGAGGAAATCATATATAACACACACGCGAGCGTGCACGCGCACGCACACACATACATACACATACATACATGCGAGCGTGCATACATACATACATACATACATACATACATATATATATATATATATACATACATGTATACATACATACATACATACATGCACACGACACACGTATAATATAAATTAATGTGAAAAGATTTTAAAGAACATGACCCACACACACACACACACACACACACACACTCACACACAACACACACACACACACACACACACACACACCACACACACATACACAACACAACACCACACACACAACACAACACAGCACACACACAACACAACACACACAACACACACACTCACACACACACACACACACACACACACACACACACACACACACACAACACCCACACCCCACAAACGCTCAATCAATCAATACAAATTTAAAAGTACTGTCAAGAAAACGTTCAAGTCACTACCACACTACCCCATAGAGCTAGCTTACTTACTTAACACAGTAAGTCTGCCATGAAATGATATAGTATTCAGCTCCTCTAAAGCTGTGGGCCATTCTTGTAGCATCTCATTGTACGCCCCATAAACTGAGATGTGCATGCATGGGAGGGCTAGGGGGGATGGGGTTGCTTTCGTTGCTTTACGCTCAGTGCTAAGGGTTGGCAGGGTAAAACTAACTAAACAAGACCAACTGCGGTGTGTGGTAGACTCCAACCTGATTATGTTGTGAACAGAAATGTTTCTCACATGATAAGACTGTGAGTGAGATAATAAAGCAAACTTGCATTTGCAAACGCCCGTATAATATATTGCACACATTGAAAGAAAACTTTGAAGAAGAGTAAGTCAGCAGGGGACGGGATAGCTCAGTGGTCGGAGCACTCGCTTTCCCCCAGCCAAGTTAAGCAGCGTCGAGCGTGGTTACCAGTTGGATGGGTGACTGTTTGCGCGCCTTGGCTTCAGTACAGTTCCCCCCAGTTCACCCAGCTGTAAATGGGTACCTGTCCTCTTTAGGGTCAGGGAAGGTAAAGCAGCGAGGGAGAGGAGATGGGCGCTGCCCTCAATATGCTGGCCCTAGAGAAGTGAGGTCTCTGACGCCTCGCTCCCCTACGACCTTATTGGTTATGGGACTCCTTTACCGTTACCTTTTTTAAGTCAGCTAATACTAATAGCATAAAGGTAAAGGGTCCCATAACCTAGGCGGGTTGTTGGGAAGCGAGGCATCAGAGACCTCAGCTTCTCTAGGGGCCAGCATATTGAGGGCGGCGCCCATCTCCTCTCCCATCGCTG